>CM031595.1:172600160-172605160 GCA_018398815.1 Conus ventricosus
CGCGCATGCTTGCCGAGGCGGAAGTTACGTCTTGACAAGTTGGCAGGTAGCAGTTTTTGGCGACATGTGGAATGGGTTCGCCATTGTGGACGGCCCGCGCGCAATGCTGCAGCCCAAGTGGAGGAGGAATGGGGGAGTCCATTGTTCCGCGCCACAAGAAGAAAACACGAGTTGAAAATGCAAGCACGGAGCGAAGACAGACAGACAGACAGACAACACACGCAACACGAACAGTGAGGACTGCACCCGGTGATCTGTGATCGGTTTGGAGCACTGTGGGGGGGGGGGGGGGGGGGGGGGGGGGGGGGGGGGGGGGGGGGGGGGGGGGGGGGGGGGGGGGGGGGGGGGGGGGGGGGGTGGGGGGGGGGGTTGCTGCTGGTTCGGGCGCCACCTCACCGTGGAGTGGTTTTGCGGGTGGGGGTGGGGTGGAGTCCGGATCAATACACTTTACATCACAAGAAGCGGTGACCAGATTCAAAAAAAAAAAAAAAAAGCATGATGCTCAGAGCTGATTGATTGACTGATTGATTGATTGATTGATTGATTCGTCGGCAGAAAAGAAAAATGAAATTTCAATAACTATCCGCTCAGGATATTACTCGTTGAACTTAAGAGTGTTGAAAACATCAGAAAACACTGCTGACGCCACTTTTTTTTATTCGTTTTTTTTTCTTTCTTTCTTTCTTTTCGCTTTCCATTCTTTCTTTTTTTTTTTTTTTCCCATTTCTTTCTTTCTTTCTTTTTTGAGGGGGTGTCAATTTTTAAACTGGACGTAAGGATGCACTTTGGCAGGCACACGTGTCAAGTCATGCTCTGAGAGAGAGAGAGAGAGAGAGAGAGAGAGAGAGAGAGAGGGTGGGTGGGTGGTTGGGAAGGGAAGATGGAAGAGGTGGGGGGGGGGGGGAGTGAATGGATGGAGATGGTCGTCAAACATCGGCGAGGATCGAGGAAAGGGGAGAAAAAGAAAAAGAAAAAAAAAGAAAAAAAAAAGTTTCCTGCAAGAGAAGAAGAAGAGGACTGGGAGAAAACTCGGCAGAGGACAGTCGCCCCGGGTCACCCATCACATCAATCCTGTGCCCAGTCGCACGTGCGCGATTTTCCACCCGGCCGTTGACCGCCCCTCTTTGAAGCCTCGGGGGCAGCGTGTGGAGTGGCAAACGTCGGCCCCCGGGCTGGAACCCTTCTTCCCACGTCTGAGAGAGAGAGAGGAGAGAGAGAGAGAGGAGAGAGAGAGAGAGAGAGACAGAGACAGAGAGAGAGACAGACAGACAGACAGACAGACACAGACACAGAGAGAGAGAGAGAGAGAGAGAGAGAGAGACAGAGACAGACAGACAGACAGATAGACAGACACAGAGAGCGAGACACACAGAGAGAGATATAGAGAGAGACAGAGAGAGAGACAGAGACAGAGACAGACAGAGACAGAGAGAGAGAGAGAGACAGAAGACAGACAGACAGACAGACAGATAGACAGAGACACAGAGAGAGAGAGAGAGAGAGAGTTCTGGACGTCTTGTAGTCCAGTCATCTCCTTCGCCGACAACTGAGGCGCGTGTGAAGTGGGCATGCCTGCTCGACAGTCCCCCGCAACTTGCCGCTTTCCGCTTTAACGAGGCGAACGACTCATGAGAACCGAGGTTCCGTGTACCTTCCGGTTGGGTGTTCATTAGCTCTTTCTGGTCATTAACTTCCAGACTGATTGGGCCTGGCAGCCCGCTCGGGGACTCTGACAGCGAGGGTTTTGACGTGTGATGGGCGGTGGTCCACCTGACATGTTCGTGTCCCTGACCAAATGCAGACGGACTGGACGTCAACCGCACGGGCGGTGTTCTCGTGAACATCGATTTTTATTCATGCTTTGTTTAAGTTGTATTACTTTGCATGGTTTGAGTGCAGTCAAGAGAGAAAGGGCTGTAGCAGTCTCCAATAAATGTTCAAGTTGTGTGTGGCTTGTTTCTTCAGTTGTTGCTGTGTGGATGTGTCAGGCGCGGGGCATTATGGGCAAGCTTAAAACATCCTTCTTTTTTTTTCTTTTTTTTTGAGGATGTCTCTTTGTTTGTTCTGTGTGCTTTGTGTCGTTTCTGCTACGCGGTTCATTGTCGTAAGCAGCCTTCGTTTGGACTTACGGGCGAGTGTTTCTTTCATCATGGGAGCAAGAGCTACCCTGCTTTTTCATTGTTTGCATGGTTTGTCAAAATCTGAATTTTTCGTTTTTTCGACTCTCACTATGAACTTCTTGTTGTTGTCGTACACTGGCTAAAAGACTCCAGGGATCATCCAAATAGCCGAAGCAAATCACTATTGTACAAATGCATCAGCTGGGGATGAGAAGATTACGTGTGTGACCGTTTTTGATTACCCTGCCACATGGGCAGCCACACTCCGACTTCGAGGGATTTTGGAGACTGATAATGTTATGCTAGGAGCTTGTCACAACTGAAGACAATCCCCGCATAACTATGCAGAGCATAACAACATTTTGATGTAACCTTGGTGTTCTAGCCTATGTCAATTGGCCTGACACAGCCTTAAGCCAAGGCAGTCACTATGAAGTGACGGATGAATAGATAATCACTGAAGAGGGGGGAAATTTAAAAGTGTTACTGATTACAGGCTGGTTTTCAGAGAGAAAAGACCTAACTTTATATCCTCAAAGAGATATGTTTTTGGTTTTTCTGGCACAAAGAACGATTTCTCTTCCTTCCCTTCCATCTCTGTCTCTCACAATCATCTTTCTTTTTATGTATTTATTTTGATTGATTGTTATTCATTTTGCAAATCTTGTTTTATTCTTAATGATTGTCTTTTATTCTTTCTGCAAATGATTGATTGATTGATAGTCTTTTATTCTTTTCGCAAATCTTCTAGACATGTGTGTGAGAGTGTAGATGTTTGGCAGAGATAGGCTCGCTTGGTTGGCGTGGTTTTAGGTTTGGTTTCCTTTGTTCCTTTGTTTTAATCGATTTCATCTGGCTCTCAGACCTGTGGATTTTGTCCTTTGTAGACTTTTATTTTTGTCTTCAAAACGTATCTTTTTTTTTTTTTTTTATAAGAAACAGATACTTTGGGCCAGTCTGAAAGAAGCTGCAAAGTAACTTCCAATCACCTGATCAACCTTTTTCCGGCTCAAATAAGTACTAATGAAAGGATCTTTTCTTCGGTTGAGATAGTTATTTTGACCCACCTGGACCAATGAAGCTTACACTCTTTCTCCAGTCCCCTGCTCGGCCGCGTATCTCTTACAACTGTGAAACTTTTGCGCGGGATAGATTGCTGCTTCTCCTCCTCCTTTCCCTCCATGGGGAGTCACTGGGCACCACACTGAAGACCACTTCACCAGGTTCCTCCTCTCTCCACTCCATGGGGATCACTGGGGCACCACACTGAAGAACACTTCACCAGGTTCCTCCTCTCTCCACTCCATGGGGAGTCACTGGGGCACCACACTGAAGACCACTTCACCAGGTTCCTCCTCTCTCCACTCCATGGGGAGTCACTGGGGCACCACACTGAAGAACACTTCACCAGGTTCCTCCAGGTCTGTCTGCTGTCAACCAAGGCCTGGGTCTGTGTACATGTTTTCCCTGTCCACTCTGCCGTGTTGTCATTACATCGAGGTCATCTAACTCTCTGTCCCTCTTCTTCACTAGTTCCCTTGAAGATTGTTTTGACAAAGGCACTGGATCTTGTTACATACCCACACCAACATGGCTTTCTTACCTTGACTGATGTCACTGGACCTTCGTATGGTCCTAGGTGCTGCTTGATGGTTCTGATGCACTTGTTAATTGGAGATGTGATCACTATAACTATAACTGACATTCAGTTTCTTGTTTCCATGGCTTTAATTCTTCTTCCTAGATCCGCTGTCAAGGGTCTGCGCCTGGCATGCCTACAGGTGAATGGAATGTGCCGTTGCAGGCAGGTGCCTGATCTGGCTTTTCATGAAGATGTCCCTGTCCTTCCATGCAGGCTTTAATCTGGATAGCGCTGTGGTTGTCTTCGCTGCCCTTGAGAGGATTTCTGGTTTGGAATTCACACTGGTAATGATAGGTCCCAGTTCAGTGAACTGTTGAACAGTGTTGATGGTGGTGTGGTGGATGGCCTGATCATCTCGGCGTTCATTTCCGCGCCACATCTTGATGTGTCTGACAGTCGTTCAACAAAGCTGGTCCAGTTCTTAGTTACTGCCGCCAGACCAACGATGTCATCTGCAGACAGAAGGTTTGTGATGGTTCTGCTTCCAGTGCTGATTGTGCTGACATTATCTTGAAGTTCATCAGTCATACAGCGTCCCAGGAGTATGCTGAATAGTGCGGGAAATAAAATGGAGCCTTAACGAACTGCAACTGAAGTATGGAACCATTCTCAAAGGGCGCCCTGTATGAGCACTGCACTAGTTGCCTTGGAGTATAATTGCTGGATGGAGTTGATAAGCTTCTGCTCAGTTTAAATAAATTCACTGTGGCCCATAGTGCCTCCTGCCAGACTCTGTCAAACGCCTTCTTGAAGTCTATGAAGAGCTGGTAGAGCTCTGTTCGGTACTGGAGGTGTTTTTTTTACTAAGACCTCCTCCATGTACTTCTGCCTTCGTGCAATCCAACCTGTTCTTCATTAGCAGTGATGGCATCTGCTTGCGGTTGCAGTCTATTAAGACTGATTTGCTGGCATGGCTGATCAATCTTGTTGTGTGGTAGTCCTGGCAATGTTGGAGATTTCCTTTTGTGAGGGACAAATTGCCTTTAAGGCCAATAGATACACAGATGATTTTTTTAAAAGAGAAATGCCTACAGAAACCTATTTTTCCCACTGATTATTTTTTATTCTTTGTGTGCAAATATTAGCCATTACGATACAAAAAAAGGGTAAAAGAAAAGAATAACTGATAAAAGAAAGTCATATCGCTAATACTAATTCAAAGTTTCTCCATTTACTGATGACACTCAATTGTAAAACATTACCAGATAAACCTCAGCTGAAAATGCTGTACATGTACG
>CM031595.1:172610160-172612660 GCA_018398815.1 Conus ventricosus
TATGGCAACAAAACATCCAAGCATACAGATAATAAAGTAGATGGAAGAGGACCAGTACACATGTTTTGATAACAGTCTTGTCGATGACTTCTTTGACAACAGCAACTGTCACAGGTTCAAAGTCAGTCAATGAAATCCGGAAAAAGAGTTGTATGGAATATCAGGTTCAGATACTGACTGAGCATCCAGACTTTCACGGATAAGTCTAATTTTGCTAGTGAAAAAGTCACAAAATTTCTGTGGAATGTCAGAGGGACAGACAGATGAAGGAAGGGGAGATGATTTTGTTCTCCCCATGAGTGTATCAGTCACCTTAAACAATTCTCGGTGTGTGTGTGTGTGTGTGTGTGTGTGTGTGTGTGTGTGTGTGTGTGTGTGTGTGTGTGTGTGTGTGTGTGGTGAGGGGGTGTGTGTGTGTGTGTGTGTGTGTGTGTGTGTGTGTGTGTTGTGTGTAATAATGTGCTGCATACAAGTGTGTATATGTCCATGTGGAAAGTAGTGTCTTGCATACTCTCGGTGTGTGTGTGTGTGTGTGTGTGTGTGTGTGTGTGTGTGTGTGTGTGTGTGTGTGTGTGTGTGTGATGAGAGAAGAGAGAGAGAGAGGAGAGAGAGAGAGAGAGAGAGAGGAGAGGAGAGAGAGAGAGATTCCTTTGCTTCATAACCTCATTTCCCTGTCATGAAGAACCACTTCACTTTTCTTTTAATCTGATAGTTTGATTACTGTGTTTACGTTCCACATCTGGTGCTCGTTTCGACGATTTGTCTGTTTATGTATTTGTTTGTTTCTGTTATTGTTCTCGGCCGTTTTTGTTTTTTTTTTTCCTTTTTTAACAGCCCCCTCCCTCTCCCTCTCTCCTTTTCATTCCAGATATTAGGTGAAAACGGCGCTGCACCCGGGTGCGAGCAGATTGTGTTGCAGATCCCAACGAGGGAAACAGGCCAGCATCATCACCACAGCAGAACTGAACGCTATAAACACTGCGTGCAATATCTTGCCTTCAGAGCCTCACTCTCCAAGCGATCGGTACCTCCACCCCCCTCCCCCACCCCTACCCTCTTCCCCTTGAGACACCAGGGACTCGCTTTTTTTTTCTCTCTCTCTGTCTCCCTTGCCACGGCCCTGGCTACACAAAGAAAGTCATCTTTCAGCAGGTGGAGTCAGCTCTCTTGTCGATGTTTACTCAGGGGACGGGAACCGAAAAATGTTGAGATGCTCTTCCAGTGTAGGGACCCGGATGTCGCGGTGTGTTCTGGGATGTGTTCAGTCAGCCGTATTGCAGACTCTGCAGATTTCTCCGCGAACGAATGGTCCTTCTCTATCCAAGCTAGTTTCAGTTTAAGGGGGTAGGTACTTGTGACATAAATGAATGACGTTTAAAAGAAAAAACAAAGAAAACAAAAATTCAAGGTGGAATTAAGGATGTGTACAGGATGCGTAAATGGATGACGTTAAAAGAGAGAACTATGTCAGGGAAACTGAGAGAAACCTTCGAAAACGCTTGACAGAACACAAAAAGGAATCATCCACCAGTAGGCGCCCACCTACACGCCCAGCAACATCAGTTCCAATATGACAACATCCGCGTTCTCGACCGTGACAACAGATGGTTTCAGCGTGGGGTGAAGGAGCTATCCATATTGCCGCCAACAACCCCACACTCAACCCGGATCGGGGCAGACACACCTTGCCATCGGTGTACAACACCCTCATTGTTCAGTCACATGACCAGGGTTCGACCCGTGGTCGTGTGCCCTGAACGCCAGTTCACTCCAGTAGCAACACCACCGCTGAAGAAGACGGACGGAGGTCTGTCGAAAGCTCCAAGTAAGTGCTATTCCTAGCTGAGTGACCTGTCTAAACCCAGTAGTCGTTAAAAGAGAGAAAAACAACAAAAATTGAAGCTGGAATTAAAGATGTGTATGTGTGTGAGCGTGTGTGTGTGTGTGTGTGTGTGTGTGTGTGTGTGTGTGTGTGTGTGTGAGGGTGAGAAAAGAACGATTGAAGAAGGTAGTATATGACGAGAGGTAGAGAGAGACAACAGAACCTGACGTGTGATGTGTGATGAGTCGTGTGTGTGTGTTGAGATGCTGTGATGTGTATGTCTGAAAGAGAAGAGGAGAAGAGAGAGAGAGAGAGGAGAGAGGGAGAGAAACAAGAACAGAGAGAGAGAGAGAGGTCCCTGCTCGTTAACTTATTTCCTTGACAACATTCATGTCTTAATCTGTAGTTGATTACTGTGTTTAGGTTCCACATCTGGTGCCTCTTCAGACGCTGTGTTCTCTTGGCTGATTTATTGGTTTGTGTTTGTTGTTGTTCTCGATCGTTTCTTCCTTCTTTTTTTCCACTACCTTCTCCCTCTCCCTCTCACTCTCTCTCTGAGACGAGGTCAAAACGGCGCTGCACCGGGTGCGAGCAGATTGTGTTGCATATCCCAACGAGGGAAACAGGCTGGCATCATCACCACAGCAGAACTAAACGCTATAAACACTTCGTGCAATA
>CM031595.1:172627660-172630384 GCA_018398815.1 Conus ventricosus
TTCTCTGGGTCTCGGCTCCATAAAATAAAACAGACTTCACCACGGAGTTGAAGATCCTGGGATCTTGATGTTGTCTCTCGGTCTGTGGATCTCCAGTCGTTCTTCAGCTCACTGAAGCTGCCTTTGCCTTACCACTTTGAGTTTGTTCCCCCTCCCCCCCCCCCCCCCCCCCCCCCCCCCCCCCCCCCCCTTCTGGTCGACGATGCTGCCACGGTAAGTGGAGCTGTCCATCTCTTCTAGCGTTTTGCCTTCTATAGGGCTCACACACACACACACACACACACACACACACACACACACACACACGACAGGCGCATATAAAAACATAAACTCCAGGTGGAGGTAACGAGAACGGTGAGGTAGCTGTTCTTTAAAGGCATAGTTTTTACGTATCAACGTCAAGCCAGATCAAGCATCTTCCCAGGCGACCTGAGCCGGTGTGGCTCAGGTCGCCCGGGAAGATGCTTGATCCGGCTTGACAGCAACAGCAGGGCCGTTCATCCACAGCGAGCAGCCCGACAGCGATGGTGGACTTTCTCTGCTGCGCTCGCTGGCCTTTCCTTCCTTTGTGGGCAGAATCACAGGTTCTCAACATAGCTTCCGATCCACTGGATCGTTTGATGGGGCTTTAAGCTAACCCTGTCATTTTCTTGCCTCCGTCGTCACCCATACGTCATTTCACAGCCTCAGTACGTCACCACGGAGTTGACAAGACGTCACTTCACGCCAGAGACAAAGCAGCAGTCGTCCGTTCTTTCAAAGAAGGCAATGGTCACCGTGTCTGCATGGAAACCCAGTGATGTCAACGCGGATGTCACAAAGCATTTTGAAGTCATCCTCTGACAGGTGCACGTACACGCAAATTTGGTGAACGTCGTTAACTTCCTTATATGGAGACGCCAACTTTTATGGCTTACCTCTCGTCGTGACCGGGCTTGTTCTTTGCACTAACACAGTCATCTTACCAAGAGGTCCCCCCCCCCCCCCCCACCATCACCACCACCATCCATCGTCCTGCTCTCCACCCCCAAAACTATCCCTCTTTGTTTGTCCCTCAAAATCCAGGGTAAATTAATAATCCGCACTGTGATGTATGTATCTGCACAGTTAGTCACAACGTTGAGGAAAAAAAAAGGAGGGGGGGGGGGGAGGGAGGGGCGGGGGGGAGGAAGAGAGGGGACCCCATAAGGGCAGGGACTTTCCGTGACGTCAGCCGCCGACGTGCCTGCCACCTCACGCTGGGGACATGACAAACGCCGAAAAGAGCAAAGCAATTAGCCTCGGCAGACAGCGACAGGGATTAACTTCACAACACTCCAACTGGAGGGCTAAACACGACCTCTGGCCGATTGCTGCAGACGATATTGTTGGCAGGGACGTATGGAAAAGCTGGTGATTTATCCTCGCCTTGCCAGGCCTACAATTACGCTTCATTATCCTTGCAGCGGGTCGTGTTGAAGTCAACTGGGCTGGCTGTTGACTGGGGAGGGGGGGGGGGGGGGGGGGGGGGGGTTGCGGAGACAAATGGGACAGGTCCGTGGAGGAAGACGGCGCGACAACAGCTTGGTCTTCAGCCGTGGTGAATGCCTCTCTGATGACTAGCATTTTTGCGTGCCGCCGCCGCCGCCGCCACAAATGGCTCCCCTTCGTAGTATAGCGTCCATGTTTTTCGTGCGCGGTCAAGTCAACAGACCTGAAGTGACGCTCTGTGCAAACAACAACAGACTCGTTTTGACGCTCTGTGCAACAACAACAGACTGTTTTGACGGGCTCAACGTCTTCAAGTTTGTGGTCTTGGTTTTAAATTTCTGTTTTGTGTATCTCTCGCTCTCTGTTTCTGGGTTCGTGCGAGGTTCAGCCTAACTCTTTCTCCACCAAACAGTTGTTTTTTTTTCAATGCGATAACCGTGGCGTATTGAAGATACATAAACATGAAAGTCGCAGATGTTGAACGTTTAACACAACCAACAAAATAATGGATGTCAGGTGATTAATCATGTCACTGGCCAGAGCGGTCTCCGTGATGAAGGTGTTATTCATAACAAGCTTACATTAATTGCGCTACCAGCACCACTCTGCGCCATTATTACGAACAGCCAAAACATCCGCTTGTTACGTCATCAAGTTGTCGTGGGCTTTCCCAAATTGGTGAAAATCCGGGTTTTACATCAACATGTATTTGGACACTGCGCTTAAGATTTCGAGGAGAAACAAATAGTTGTAATTTACCAGCCATCATGGTGCTGTGGTTACTGTTGTGGACTTGCGGGCTCGGAGTTTGTGGGTTCGATTCTCGTCGAAGGTATACATATGTTTGGGATTTTTCAGCGACGGCCATCTCCAGCCAGAGGTGGAGTGTACCGTGGACTCAGCGGGAAGACTTTAGCGCCAAAATCGAGTTTTAATCCACCAAAAAGATGTGTCTTTACAATTAGTGTTTCTAATATTTCTTGACCAACACTGCAGGTGTCTGTATCTCTTGGACCTGCTTATCAACAGGGTGTGTTAAGAAAGCGAAGACCACAGTCCTGTTGTGCAGTCTCTGACCGGAACTGAATTGTAAAATACCATTTGCATTATCGCCATTCCCATTGATCACCGTTAAAAGATGTTCTCAAGTTATGTGGCCTTCACGTTCTGCTTCATGATGTATTCAATTATTATTTTCTTTTCATTTCCTTGGCCGTGACGACTTTTGCCGTGGGGCGATTTGGTCGTTTTGGG
>CM031595.1:172637270-172639770 GCA_018398815.1 Conus ventricosus
TAGCGTAATGGTCTTGTGTGTCGTGTGTGTGTGTGTGTGTGTTGTGTTTGGGTGTTGGTCGTGGTGTGTGTGTGTGTGTGTTTGTTTCTTCTATCTATGTGAGTGTTTGTCTTGCAATTTTTGCTTAGAAGTAAAACAGATAAGGCAGTGTATAGCTGCTAACTTTTTCAGTTCATTCCAACATTCTTCTCCAGGCCCTAAAAGTGTGAATAGCACCTGCACGTTATCACCAACTAATTTACAGAGCTGGATCAAGTTTTTAAAATGTTCAGCATTCGCATACATGTTCTTTAATACGAACGAATGATTCATTGTATCTGTTGTTCCACACTCAGGATAACTGATAGCGTTCTTGAATATGTCAGAGACATTCCTAACCAACAGGATGCTGGAAAGAAACAGCAGATGTGGTTGATATGTCAGCGACATTCTAACCCACCGGATGCTGAAAGGAAACGCAGCAGACGTGCGTTAATATGTCCAAGACATTGCCTAACCAACAGGATGCTGAAAGAAAACAGCATACCAGGGTGGTTGATATGTCAGAGACTTCCTAACCCACAGGATGCTGAAAGAAACCGCAGACGTGGTTGATATGTCAAAAGAATTCCTAACACAGGATGCTGAAAGAAGAAACAGCAGACGTGGTTGATATGTCAAGACAATCCTAACCCACAGGATGCTGATAAGAAAAAAAGCAGAGTGGTTGAATATTGTCAAAGACATTCCTAATCAGCAGGATGCTGAAAGAAACGCAGACGTGGTTGCTATGTCAAAAAGCAATCCTACAACAGGGATGCTGAAAGAAAAGCAGGGGGGAACCCCCGTGTTGATATGTCAGAGAACATTCCTAACCCACAGGATGCTGAAAGAAACAGCAGACGTGGTGCAGTGGGTGCGGGGATGGCCCATGTTATGAAACGTATTCAATTACGTTGACGAACAGCCGTCAACGCACGGTCAGGCGTCTTCAAGCCTTACACGCTCAGTCCTGGTCAGTTGTAGTAAGCAGTCAGACGGCGGGACCGATCCCCCCAGCGAGGTTGAATACAACCCTGTGGAGTGTACACTATGAGGCCCAATCAGCTCCCCAGGAACGGGCGGCAGCGGTAATCGGGCGAAGGACTGTAACAACACCCAGGCTGGGGAGGGCGGGGGGGGGGGGGGGGGGGGAGGACTGGGAGGGGAGCCGCGGGACGGCGGCACCCCCCCTACCCACCCTGTCACCTAACCTTCAAGGTGATCGGAGCAAACGATAGAGCCAGCCGGACCACGGCATCGGAACACATCGGCGTCAACCTGTTACTTCAAAGCCGCCCGAGGGCACCCGCTAAGCACGGCTCCGACCTGTCTGTCACCGGCCACAATGCCAAACAAGGGGCACCGTCAGTTGATCAGCAATTTTCCTATCACTCCCCCGCCGCCATCTCCGACCACCGGCCCATAAAGAAAGGGGGTGGACAAGACCACAAGGGGGGGGGGGGGGGGGGGACGAGCGGCCAGGGGGTCAGGAGGAGGACGACAGTGGGCAGGCGGGGCTGAGCTGCCTCCTTCCCAAGCTCAATTGTAGTCCGGCCTGACAGGTGTCTCAATAACTCGGGGTGCCCGGCCGGTGGATTTGACCTTCCCGTCCAGTGGCGTGTCCACGGGGAGTCGTGCGGTGAGGGGAATGGTCGGCCCTGTGACGCGGGGGCTTTGTCCGCTGTCCAGCTGTTGTTGTCCCCCGACTGCCCTAACTGCCACTCCCTCCCGTCACGGACTGTCGTCTTGCTCTCACTGAGTTTGGGGCTCTCGGCTGTTCTTCGGCGGTTGTTGCGTTTTGAACCGAACCAGAGTTTCTGGATTGTGTTAACTGCCAACTTTCCAGACACCAACTCACTCTCTCTCTCTCTCTCTCTCTCTCTCTCTCTCTCTCTCTCTCTCTCTCTCTCTCTCAAAACAAAACAAACAAACAAACAAAGAAAAAAACAACACACACCACCCCCACCACAACAACAATCTGAAATAGTGGGGAAAACAAATTAATGGGGGAAAAACCGATAGTAATACAAATTTTCTCAAAGATTTTAGTTGTTAAAATAGAGCTTTTTCAAATACATTAAAAACTTGCGTGTGAGAGGTTTCTTTTTTAACTATTAAAAGTAATGCATAAGTCGTCTGTCTGTTTACTTTAAAAGAGTTTCAGTACGCTCCGAATAGTATCATTACAATAGTATTCTGTTTGAAAAATCGAGTGCTCGTACAATTCAAAACTAACGAGAAGCTAGGCGCGTTGTACATACAACACAAGATGGGTAGACGGCAATGGCAGAAGTGCTGGTCTTGCCATCAGAATGAATGAAGATCAAGTGACAAGATGTCTTGGGCTCCCTTGGAGGCGAGGGACCTAAAGCAGTTGACTTACCTGGTGTAGCCTTTACGTTAACCCATTCTCAAAACACCTGCCCTTCCCGCCATTCCTTAACAAGTAAATATCACCAGGATGTCCACAGTCTTGAGA
>CM031595.1:172649770-172672270 GCA_018398815.1 Conus ventricosus
CCTTCTGCTTGTACATACATTCTCCATTCAAGATCAATCAAGAATCGAGTGAAACAGTAGCTAGTGTTGCTCAATCTGTGCGTACGTTCCATGCAATGTTGTAAGTTATGGCTGTCTGTTAAGAATATAGCGAAGATGTGTAAATGTGGTTTTGCATTTAACCATTTTCATTTGTATTCGGCGAAAGAATGTCGCGAATAAAGAAACAAAAATCTATAACTGTGTTTGTATGTATATTTTGCTTCATATCAAACAAAACAAGTTCCTTGTCTGTCAGAAGATTGTGACAATGAAACCATTTCCGGGTCACAAAGTGCTGTAATTTCGTCGTTTCGGTTGAGGCCGTACAATCTCGCAATGGAAGGGCACATGAGAAATCGTCTGTTCATTTTGCTCACAGAATCACTGCATTTAGAAGAATCACCACACGGCGCTAATACAACAATATCTAAGTTCGGAAGAAATCTGGATAGTAGTCTGAATTGAAACCATTCTAACTGCACATAACTTACTTGCATCCAATGTATTCTTTCAAATAAATCCAAGAACAGCAGTCGGAGTGCTTCAGCTTTTCTTTTTTAATCCCCAGTATACATTGTATAAATGTCCTACCTTTCTCAAAACAAGACCAAGTTGTCAGATTCTAGAAGTCTAATCCGTTAATCAAAAACCATGCCAAACTTCTAACAAGATCATTTTTTACTCCCACTGCTTTCAAAACGCTTTCGTCTACTTAAAAATCGTTCTCACAGTAGAAAAATGAATGTTTAAGATTCATATGCACTCACAAAAAGCACCTTTGACACGATATTATTAGAATGGAAATATACTTCAGAAAAAGTGGTTTTTTTTATAGGAAAAACAAAAACAAAAAAACCAAAACACAGCTCACATTAAATCTCAAAACAAACCTCTTTGATGAGAACGAGAACTGCTTGTAGACAACGGTAACATATTTATGTTTGCTTTCGTCCCGTTGTTTGCGAAACAACTTAAATTCAAACATTTCTAACTGATAGCTCCAGTACCTAACAAGGAAATAATCTCTCTCTCTCTCTCTCTCTCTCTCTCTCTCTCTCTCTCTCTCTCTCTCTCTCTCTCTCTCTCTCTCTCCACACACACACACACACACACACGCACACGCACACGCACACACACACACACATAAAGAAAAAGAAAAAAAAAAGTTGACCGTCTCACACCCATCTTTTACTAAATAAAATAATAATAACATCAATAACGAATTATTGAGAATGAAGTGGGGCAGGGAACAGTAGAGAAGAAACAGTAAACACGTAGGGTACGTTTTGCTCCCACAATAACAAAACTTAACGCAACAGTAAAATAGATTCAATTTCAGGTCCTTACTTTTATCACAGGATAACAGGTTAACTCTGCAGCTCACGGTTTAATTGCTGATAAAATAACAAATCACTGTAAAGGGAGAAGCAAAACGGAGTAGTCCCCACTGAATCAAAGTATTAAAAAACATAATTAAAATATAATCTTTTTTTTTTTTTTTAAATACAGGCAAACGTTCGCACGGCCTGTAAAAGGAATAAGGAAGGCTTGGGAATGAAAACAAACAAACAAACAACTAATTATTGGGAATTAGGTATGGCGTTATCATTCCACGTCATTCGACGACGTGAACAGATTTCACATACAGAGAGAGAGAGGGGGGGGGGGGGGGGGGGGAAGAGGGAGGAGAGGGGGGAAGAGAGAGAGAGGGGAGAGAGAGGGGGGGGGCAGAGCGAGAGAGAGGGAGAGAGAGAGGGGAGGAGAGGAGAGAGAGAGAGAGAGAGAGACAGTGTGTGGGTGTGTGGGGTTGTGTGGTGTGTGGGGTGTGTGTGAGGAGAGAGAGAGAGGAGAGAGAGAGGGAGAGAGAGAGAGGGGAAAAAGAAGAGAGGTTAACTGATCAAATGATTGACTGATTGTCTGTCAGTTATAACACACATCCTTAAGTCCAGTTCACGGCTTTCTCACCAATCACAGACCCTCACATCATGGTTGTACACACATCACAAAAACACACACAAACACCATCTGAACTCTCACTTTACTCACTTTTTAGTCAGAAATCTAGAGTTGACTATTACTATTATAATCCACACCGACTCCAACAGCCCCCACCCCACCCTCTCCCTTTGTTTTATCCCCCCCTCCCACCCCCACTCCTTCCCACCCCTCCCCTCTCCTACAATGAACGCAAAATTTTTCCGTAAGCCCAAGCAAGTGAGTGAGAGAAAATGTCACTGTGTACAACAACCCTCGTAGGGGTACTTCTTCTTTCCCCCACCTGTTTCTGACGATGTGTGTGTGTGTGTGTGGGTGTGTGTGAGGGGTGTGGTGTGTTTTGCGCGCGCGCGCGCGCGCGTGTGCGTGTGCGCAGGCGCACGAGCGCGTATTTGTGTGTATACTGTGTGCGTGCGTGTATTTTTTCTTCGTTGCCTATCACTCAAATGTACGCCAAGTGAACTGCTTATTGTAAGTACACACAATAGGGGCGCATTGTTGAAGAGGTCATAATCTATGCTTCTTTCATCCGACGCCTCAAGGCCTTAAAACGGCCTAGGTCATCTGTTGTTATGGGGCTGTTGGAACATTTATCCATTTATTTCACATGCCACTGTCTATCTATCTGTGTGTGTGTGGGGTGTGTGTGTGTGTGTGTGTGTGTGTGTGTGTGGTGTGTGTGCGGTGTGTGTATGTGTGTGTGTAGCAGAATAGAAAAAAAAAAGAAGAAAAAATTATGTGTATATATATATATATATACATATATATATATGTGTGTGTGTGTGTGTGTGGTGTGTGTGTGTGTGTGTGTGCCTATCTATCTATCTATCTATCTATCTATCTGTCTATCTAAGATCTATAGATAGATAGAGAGATAGAGATAGATGTTAGCAGCAAAGTGTGGGTGCAGGTAGTGCTGGGTGCTTTCGCTGGTTAGTGGTTGAGCGTTTGGGCACACACAGTGGAGGGGGTAGAAAGGAAGGGAGGGAGATGAAAATGGGGGGAAAAATGGGAGGGGGATGGCGGGTGGGGAGGAGAGAGGCTTTGCCGAGCAAGGGGGGGGGGGGGGGAGAGAGAGAGATAGGAGAGTGTTTAAGTAGCAGCTGTTGCACAGATATTCAACCATTTTAATCGGAATAATTGACAATTTTCTGACGCGATATGTTTTTAAATATCTGAAGCCTATGTGGTGTTCTTTTGTTTGTTTGTTTGTTGTTGTTGTTTGTTTATTTTTGTGGTCTGTTGTTTTTTTTAAATGAATTTGATTGTTGCTCCCTTTTGTGTGAGTGGGTGTCAGATGTTGGGAACTTGTGAACTGTTCGAATAAAAGAACCTTATTTCATGAGACTGGGGTCGGTCGACTGGAGAATCGAATGTGAGCTGTCGACAGTTTGAACAATTCTCAAGATTCCATGGCCAAGAATTTCGTTTTCTTTGTAACTGATAAACTATATAAATATATATATATAAATATATTATATTTTTTTTTAATAAAACATTGTGTATGGATCGAATCAAATCAAATCATGTTAAACAGTAAACAAGTGGGGTATGTTTTGCTCCCGTAAGAAAACCTAACACAGAGTAACTTTTATTCAAGACTGGCACAGCCTTTGAAACTTGAATAAAGTGAGACAAATACATAGACGAACAATCTAAAGGTGGGGGAAAAAACAAGCGCAGGCCAACAACTGAACTGTCTTCATAGTAATGACATTGGCAAAGATTTGGACTTAAGGAGGGGAGGGGGGGAGGGGGGGGGGGGGGGGAGTTTGAAGATGGAGAAACTGGGAACATGAAATTAAGAAAATATGTTACAGATATGAAAACTCTTCACTAGCTGCATAAGGGAACCATCGCAGCAAAGACTGTACGCCCTACGGAGCAGTAGGGCGAACTATCTTTGATCGCAGTCCCTTTAAATTTGTTATTGTTCCCTGCCTCATTTCATTTCCAAATCATGTTACTAATAACCCCTGGCCGACCACAAAAGCCATATCAGGGCTGAATATGTATGGATCGAGTGAATATCTAAAAACGTTGTAGCCTACCTATATGGAGCTGAGTGAGGGAAAATCTACAATGTTGTATAGGGAGGCGATTGAGACAACGTTTACATGGAGCCGAGTGAAATAGAATATTTACAATGCTGTGTAAGGATGAAGACGAGTTACATAATTTATTTGTCATTTCACACACACACACACACACACACACACACACACATACACACGTATACACACACACACACACACACACACACACACTGTGAAAAAAGAAAAATGAAAACATATCTGCCTACTTTTTCGGAAAAGTCTCTGAAGGAGGTTTTAGTAAAACCCCTTTTGACTTGTGACATTGTTTTAGGACTTGTTCAGAGTACCATTTTTAGATTCCTTTAATGATTCTATTTTCACGTTTAAATGTTATTATCCTGTTACCTTCAGCGTTCATTTGATGTTTTAAAATGTTATTTCTAGTTATGTTATAGGTTGCAATTTGTATTCATGTTAACATGTTTTCTTCCGGCTTCCATTCTGATCCTCCTTTTTCTCCTTCCGTTTTCCATTTATACTTCTTCATCTTTTTCTATCTCCCTGTTTCTCTATCTCTTTATCTCCTACAGTTGCCTGTCTATCCACCCCCCCCCCCCCCCTTCCCTTCCCTTCCTCCTTTCTACCTTGTTTATTTATTTATTTTTGGGTTGTCTAAAATCACTTATGTGTATAGACATTAAATTGAAGAACACACACACACGTACACACACACACACCACACACACACACACCCAAACCACACACTACACCCCTTTCACTACACCATCATTCAAATATTCGAATTTGATTGTCACTGTCTTGTAATTAATCATGGGAAAATCCCTGAACGTCAGATGAACAAAAGACAACGCAATGAAGATCCCGTGTCAACGAAAAGTAGAACCGTAAACCTCACGTCAGCTGCTGCTAAATAGCCAGCTGTAAACCTCACGTCAGCTGCTGCTAAATAGCCACCCTGCTAACTGGTCAGGCCTACAAACAGCGACCGTTTTGATGGCAAAATGGCCTTAATGCTGCGTCCCCAAGCATTCTGGAGACCACTTCATTTATCCCGCCGAGAGGTGTATACTACTAGTATTCATCGTTGTAAATTTACAACTCGTCTGGCGGTAGTCTATCTGTCGAGAAACATTTACCCAAAAAATTAAATAATACATCACCTCTTTCAAAAAAATATCCACATTGCCCTTCCATTTCTCTTCTCGCATCTTACACACGATACGGCTGTTCCAACGACAAGATTTCATTTCCTTTTTTTTTTTCTTTGCAAATGTATTGCGCATGTGCATCCGTTTACTTTGGGGTTGAACATAAATTGGTGACGTGTGTGTACAGTAAGGGATTTGGATAAGGTAACTAACTCGGTTAGGGTCAGGGTTGAGATCAAGTTAGGTTAAGGAGTGGGTCAGAGTTCGTTTTCATATAATCAGATTAGGATCAGGATTCATAAGATTAGGTTGAGACTCAGCTCTAGGGGAGTATTCAGTTTCTCGGTGCATGTATTAATAATGTTGAGGGAGGTAGGCAGAACAGCTGCTTTCCAGATGGGACCAAAAGAAAAAAAAAAATGGAGGTGCAAACTTGACTGGTTTGCCTGTCCTTAGGGAATGATAGAACGTACCTTAAGGACGATCGTGTAAAATGTAGTGGACCAGATTCAAAGGATGGATGGATCAAGGAGTTGTTTGACCTTAGCTGAGGTCAGCTATGTCCCGAGTTCTGCCACGTCGGTTTTCTCAACATACTTATTTGTTTCTCACTTTTTCTTTTCTCTTTCATTTTTTTTCTTTCTCTCTTTGTTTAATGTATTTTGTTTCTTAACAATCTGGAAAAAAGGAAAAGAAATGACTAGCGTTCTCTGCCACGGGGGCCCACCGAATCCTTTTTTCCGATCAAAACGCCAGATTTTACGACCTTCCTTTGTTGAAAGAAATAGGGTCATGTGTGCGTGCGCGTGTGTGTGTGTGTGTGTGTGTGTGTGTGCGTGCGCGTGTGTGTGTGTGTGTGTGTGTGTGTGTGTGCGTGCGCGTGGTGTGTGTGTGTGTGTGTGTGCTCTCGACAATTGGCGAGTTATTTTGCACACACGCACACATACCCTCACCCACGCATGCAAACATAAGATCCGACGACTTCACGCATGTGAATAATTTACTTTGCTTCTTTAACAACAGACTGTGTACGTTGTGTTGGGGGAATGGGTTGGTCATTTCATAAAGGAGAGAGAGAGAGAGAGAGAGAGAGAGAGAGAGAGAGAGAGAATTAGAGAGAGAGACACAGAGAGAGAGAGAGAGAGAATGAGAGAAGAGAGACATACAGAACTAAACTTCATCGTTCCAACACAAGCTTCGTACATGCCGTATCAGATGCAAATAGATTATTTCAATAAAATTATCAAACATCACACTTTTTTTTTTTTTAAAGACAATCTTTGCTGTCTGCAACCCTCGTCCCTTACACCCCAAATAAAAATCATTGATCATCATCATTATCATCATCATCGTCGTCGTCATCATCAATGCATTATTACATATAGCGTCTTTCACTTGCTGTTCACATCAGTTCGTTTCACCGTCACTGGTGTTTGTTTTACCAGAATTTATGTCTAGAATTATCTTTCAGTACTGTGAACTGCGACCAAGGCAGAGCTTTATTTTGTACACATCCACACAGCATTACCTTCACCACACTTATCTCCCCCCCCCCCCCCCCCCCCCCCCCCCCCATTTTTTCTCTCACGACTCGTACATGTCAAATTACACCTGATCCATTCTCAGTATTTCAAAAAAAAAAAAAAATTCAAAAAAAAAAATTCAAAAAAAAAACAAAAAAAAAAACTCTTACACATGTGCCTTTCATTAAACACAAACAAACATACAAACAAAAGCACGCATCTCATTTTATACACGACATAAACCAAGAATGCAAACACTTGTGATATATATATGTATAATCCTTGCTTCATGTTATTTTAATCACTTTTTTTTTGTTTTTGCCCCGAATTCAACACAGAACCATGCTCGTAAGTAAACAATAAGATTTTTTAAAAAAGAAAAAAAAAGAAATTCCAGAAAATACAACTACTGGGCATGAAGATAAACAAACAAAGAAACGAATAAATAAACAAAGCAATCAATCACATGCTGTGCCACTGTGCCATTTCTTGTACGCTAAGTTTTTCTTTCTAGACTGCACGCCATTGACAACAAACGCTGTTGAAGCTTCTCGACAGCAAGTTGTTCCACTGCTCAAAAGATTGCAGTCTCAATTCTTTTGTCCGAAAAAAAATAAAACGAAAACAAAAGAAATATACATGCCATAATGACAGCAGAAGAGAGAGAGAGAGAGAGAGAGAGAAGAGAGAGAGAGAGAGAGAGAGAACAATTAAATGAGGATTTTCTTTTTCATTTTTTTTCTATAAAAAGTGCAATACAGGCTTCCCCCCTCTGTCAAGCTCGTCAGGGCCATTTCCTGTAGCATGGTGCAGATTGAGGGAGAGGAAGGAGGGAGAGCGGAGGGTTTGTTACAAATGATGCCATAACTCGGAGAAAGACTGGAAGAATGTCTGTCCTTTTAACAATCAGTGCACATTTATTATTTAAAAAAAATAATAAAAAAAAATAACCTTGGCATTCATTTGAATCCAGATGCATCTATGTGGATTGTCTCTGGTTACCACACACACACACACACAAGCAAGCAAAACACACACATACACAAGCCAGCAAAACACACACATCTGAATCTCACCTCCCATTCATGGTGCTAATCCAGCGTTTGTCTACACCCCCCATGCTCACTCTTCTCAACAGCCCCCCCCCCCCACCCCCAGACCCTCCCAAAATTTCTGCAATGAACACAACTTCTCCTTCAGTAAGCGCAAAGGAGCGAGAGACGGACAGTGAGCGAACATAGAGAGAAAGAGTGAGAAAGACAGACAGACAGAGAGAGAATATAGCAAGTGAGCGAGTGTGCTTGATCACAAGGATGGCAAATGCAGATTATTTGTACATTGATCAGTGGCAAAATCAGATTCAATATATACAGTTTTCAAAGAATAAGTGACCACCGCCCTTTCTCTGCAATATGAATCAAAGTGAAACGTGTACCGTCACATGGATGCTGTTCACCAACAAAAACACATTTCATTATCGACTCAAAGTTTAATCAATTATGGTTAACGTAGTAAAGTATAAACACATAATGACAACAAACGGTTAGTTTGAAAATAAATCACAGACTCTGACACGCAAGCACCCCTTTTTGATTGGTTGGTGGTCCAGATATATCTGCACTGAAGGTACGAGGCATTTGGAACAAAACCTGTTATTATAACCAATAACTTTCATTGTGAAATACTCCTAGAACTTGCATCATTACAGAGAAAACAAAATCTGGATAACGATCAAAATAACACAACTAACAAAAAAAAAAATCGAAAATAAATGTGTTCCATCTGCTTGCGTTTGATCCTTATTTTCTGAGCTGTCATCCTTGCTATAAACTCTAGTAATTGATTTTTTTCCTTTTTTTTCCCTCCCTCTCTCTTTTAATTCACAATTGAGCTAAGATGGCCAAACCAAGAACGGCCTACGCAATCTGAACCATGCCGTCCTCTAGTACTTTTGTTCGTGAGCAAGCCATGTATACATTAAAGCATAATAATAATAACACTGAATAAACTCTTGTGGTGAGGTGTGTTACAAAAGTGAACGCCTCAGTGGCCATTCTGCCACAGTCCACCGTCCATTCCAGACGATGCGGTCAGTCAGTTAGTGGCTACAGCAAAGTAACACAGCCCTCTGTTCATGAGATCAGAGAACAGTCGGATTTCCACGCATGGCTGAGGCTCTGGAGAGGGCCACATTGTTCAGACAAAGACTTCCATTGTGTCTTCTTCTTTTTTAATGCAACTAGAACACAACTCCAGCGCCCCCATGGGGCTGATAGGTGATCAGAACGGTCAAGGGACAGCGGCAGCTCCCAGTCTCTGGCCGTACAGGGAGTAGGGAGAGTAGTACGGCCCCACTGCTGGCAACCCTTGGCCGGCAGGCGTTGGAGGCGGCACCGTCCCCAGGGGAGACTTATAGGGTGATAGCGGTTGGCACTCAGCAGCGAGCTGACGGGACTCAGGGATGTAGGGTAGGTCCTTCGGAGAGAATTGGGGCTCAGCGGGGAACCCGGGTACGGCGTGTGGCACCCTGCTGCCGCTGCCGCCGCGGCCAGACTGGGGTGAAGTCCGAACGCTCCGTAGGCCGCGAGGGAGGAGGTCTCCACACTGGAGGTGTGAGTCCTGAGGTGGGTCAAGAGCTCCTCCGAGTTGGCGAAAGCGCTTGCCGCAGTACTCGCTGCCAGACACCCAACTACACACGTAGCCCAGGCCTTGGTGAGCTGCCAGGGGGTACAGTGAGTGCAGGGACGACAACCCCGCCATGCTGGGGTCAGCGAACTGGCGGAGGAGATAGAAGGAATGATCGGGAGGGAGGCTCCACCGAGACCAGCCAGCGCCCCACTGGTGAGGCTGGTCAGCGACTTTTCGTGGGCACACTGCGAACAGCCCGGGGCAGTGCAGGCACTGGAGAGGTGAAGTTTTTCTGCAAGGTCAGCTGACAGTTCGTGCAGTACGGATCCCGACAGACCGGAACCAAGGTGGTGGCTCCGGAGGGAGTCCGGATTCGGGCGTAAGCCACGTACGGGGACAGCGCGGCGGTGCTGGCCCCCTTCAACGCCGCAGCCGACGACTGTGCAGCTGCTGCAGCAGCCACGGACAGAGAGCTGAGTCCCGAGTGAGCGGCCAGAGCGCTGTGGTAGCTCTGCATGGCCGGATCCAGCCCCGGCAGCAGAGACAGGTGGGGGTAGGCGGCGGCCAGGGGATGGGTGGAAGGCAGGCCGGGCAACAGGGAGGGGTGGGTGACGGAGGGTTTTGGGCAGGGCCCCCAGAGAGCCGTGGTGCAGGAGGGAAGCGGCGGAGGAGGCGCTCTTACACACTGGGAGCGAGGCGGAAGCGGAGTGCCGGGTCAGACCGGAAGAACGCCGGGGGCGTGATGGTGTAGTCGTTGCTTTCCCGGGCACTGCCGCTCCGTGAGGTGCTTCTCTGGCTGCTGGATCCCGTCACACTCACCGGGCGGTTGTTGCTGGTGCGGTGCTGTTGTTGTTGCTGCTGCTGTTGTTACTGCTGCTTGCGCTAACTGTTGAGGATGTTGTGGGAGGAGGAGGAGCTCGATGTCGACGAAGAGCTGTGGACAGAGAGTGGCTGTTGGTCATCTCCCCAGACCCCTTGGAGCTGCTGGTGTTACTACTGTCACTAGCCTTGTCGGCACCGATGGGCACCAGGGGAGGAATGTCCTTGGGAGGGATAGTCCGGAAGCCGGGCTTGGAGTCCCTCCCAGAGTCTCCGCTGGAGCCTTTGCTGCCGTGGGAGGAGGGTCTCTTCTCCTGGTGCTCGGCCTTGTCGGCAGCCTCCTTGTCCTTCTTGTCCAGAGGGGGGATGATGGGCTTGGAGGGGGTGGGGTCTTTGCCGATGCTGCTGCACGTCTGCGCCAACAGGGCCAGGGGCTCTTCTTGGCGTCCAGCTGAAACACAGTCCATGGGAAACCCTGGGTTAGTTCCTTCTGATGGCAGCAAATGTGCCGGAAGCAAAAAAAGAACATACGCTTCCTTCTCTGTTTACTGTCTAATTTCATCATGTAGTGATATGGCATTTGTAAAATAACGTTCAATTACTTGACTCAAGACGTATGTGAATGCAGGACAAATCATTTCAATATCGTTAAAACGGCGCGCGTGCGTGTGTGTGGTGTGTGTGGTGTGTGTGTGTGTGTGTGTACTAAGAGGGACTAAGAGAGGGAGGGACGGATGGAGAGAGAGAAGAGAAAGTCAGAGACAGAGAGTGGGAAGGAGAGAGAGAGGGGGGAGGGGAGGGAGGGAGATAAGAAGGGAAGAGACTGATAAACAGCAGGGGACCGAGAGAGAAGAAGAAGAAGAAGAGGGGAGGAGGAGGAGGAGGAAGAAGAGAAGAAGAAGAAGAGAGAGAGAGAGAGAGAGAGAGAGAGAGAGAGAGAGAGAGAGAGAGAGAGAGACAGACAGACAGAAAATATCACTGCTCTTCGTGCACTTCAAAACACACACACGCGCGCGCGCCATGGAGAGCCCCCAGCCGCCCCCACCCCCCCCCACCCCCCCCCCCCCCCCCGCTGAGAGGAACGACATACCCAAAGGGCCAAAACTGATAGCACAAACAGGATAACCCGAAAGGAGACCGCAGATGAAGGAGAGAGAACCAGAAATCAACACTCGTCTTCAAAACACACCGCCGCTAGGCGAGGAGAGAATCTGATCTACTAAACCACAAAGCCACAAAGTAATAGCGGACAAACAGGAATTAATCACCGCAAGGCAGCCACCTGCAGTCGCCCCGAGGGTAACATCACATGTCAAAATGGCACACCACCTGTCGAGGCGAGGGGTCAGAGGCTAAAACAACACAACACACACACACACCCACACACACCACACACACACACGTAACCACAGCACTCAACATCCAGGCAGAACACACACATGCAAGCACACCCTCACTCACACAACGCATATACACCATTCAACGTCTCCCCTGGGAAACACCACTGAATCCGCGCTTAATGCTTTTGCAGGGCGAACACCACAAAGACGCATGATTTTTTTTTCTCCTTGTCGCTCATACGTTTTTTTTTCATGGATACTATGAGGCTATTTATTCAAACATTCCTCAAAAATTATTTCGTTATGTCTTTGACCTTCGACTACCCCTAAACTATTTTTTTCCTTAGTCGCTATTACCGTTTTTTTGGTGGTGGTGTGTTTTTTTTTGTGATTCTAACGGTCCTACCGCGATTATTAACATTGTTTTGTTTGATTCACACTCTCTTTTCTTTCTTCCACCTGTCACGTGGTAGTGTGCCTGTGTGTGTGTGTGTTGTGTGTTGTGTGTGTGTGTGGTGAATTGTCTACCCTAGAACCGATTTTTTTTCAGTTTAACTTCTAATTTTGGTTTTTTTCCCTTCCGTTTCAACTTCCCATTGAGGATGAAATTATTCTTATTTATCTAAATGTATGCCTTTTTCTCTTCTTCTACGCATAAATGTGAGTGAGAGAGAGAGAGAGGGGAGAGAGAGAGAGAGAGAGAGAGAGAGAGAGAGAGAGAAAGGGAGAGAGAGAGAGAAAGAAAAGAGGAGAGAGAGAGAGAGAGAGAGAGAGAGAGAGAGAGTGTGTGTGTGTGTGTGTGTGTGTGTGTGTGTGTGTGTGTGTGTGTGTGTGTGTGTGCGCGCGCGCGCGCGCGCACGTGCGTACGTAGGTTACAAGACAAGGTTGGTGCCTCAAGTGCATCTCACTTGGACCTTCCTTCACATTTCCTTCAAGCATGGGAAGGCAGTGGGAAAAGCTAAGCGTTTAGTGATCGTTCCCACTATTCTCTCTGTTACCTTGTTTCTTTCCTTCCTTTTCCTTTCTCCCAATTTTTGTTTAGGACTGTGGCATCATCTCACAAATTTCTCTGATTCTGTAATCATGGGCATTTTGGTGGGTAAATGGCCCTTTGCCATGGGGCTACCTGGGCTATTTCTAAAACGACATGACATCAATTGTAGTTGCCGTTATCAACTAAACATTTTCATAGATGAATAACGCACTTTGAAACTTTCTAACAATTCTGTAATGCTACTTTCAGATTTTTTCTCCCAGAAGAGAGAGAGAGAGGAGAGAGAGAGAGAGAGAGAGAGAGAGAGAGAGAGAGAGTGTGTGTGCGTGTGTGTGTGTGTGTGTGTGTGTGTGGTGCGTGTTGAGGGTGGGGTGGGGGTAGGGTCCTTCCTTCATCTTAGGACTAATAATACAGCTCTGTCCAAACTTTTCTCTCTCTCTCTCTCTCTCTCTCTCTCTCTCTGTCCTCTCAAGATTTTGATGCAACTGCAAAACGCTGGTAGCTCTCCATTATATTAACTCGGTCCTTTTTTTGAAGAAAAAAAAATTAATGCCTCTAGTGCCTCCGAATAAGGAGGAACTCAACACACACACACACAGCAGCAACACACAAACACCACGCCCATCCCGCCCAAGGCCTACCCGCCAAAGGCCCCCCCCCCCCCCCCCCCCCCCCCCCCCCCCCCCCCCCCCCCCCCCATCCAGCTGGCTGTCTGTCAGACGGCCCTAACATGGCCCTGGGCCAAGGCACAACAACAGTTCACTGCATGCATGTCACCCCCCACCCCCACCCCACCATCCCCAGCACAGCGCTGTTGACTGCCAACACATCGCTCCGTCATGATAGTTATGACACGCCACTGCGGGCGGGCAACCCACAACCACTTGAAAGAAAAAGAAAAAAAAAGATGGCCGCCCCCCCCCCCCCCCCCCAAAAAAAATCCAAACAGCTCCCACCGGAACATTCCAATCGTTCAAGAGGAGAGTGCTGGTCGGAAAAGAGGTTGAGGGCTAGGGGGTAGGGGTGGTGGGGTGGGATGGGTGTTAACAAAACCGCTGGAAGCCAGACAAACGCTACTCAAACAGAAAAGGGAAGTGGTGGTGAAGAGGTGGCGGAAAGGTGGGGGGGTGGGGATGGCGGAGGAAGGGGGGAAGGGGGAAGGGGGGGGGGGGGGGGGGGGCGCCCCAGCACGGGAACAAGGGAGCCGGGGCGGTTTCAGACCAAACAAAGCTAATCACTCCTCGCTAATTCCAGGCATTTGCAGCCTGCTCCATCGCGGCGGCATCGACCTACATTGATTTTCTGTCGCGTTGAACGTGCAACGATTGCCAGCGGCGTTTGTGTGTGGTGGCAAGCGTGGCTGAGCGCTCTCCCGTGTGTCGATAGCTCCCCCCCTCCCCCCCCCCCCACCCTCCCCCCCCCCCCCCTCCTTCCTCACCCCACCGCGGCTGGCTGCGGGCATACGATCTCGGCTCGAAGCTCTCTCTCTCTCGTCAGTTTCCAGTGCACGGCCGACACGAGCCGCCCGTCTGTCTGCCACGGGAGTGTGGTCGACCGCCACACAAGCACAGGCACATGACAGAAATGTGTTGGAAAGGAACAAACGGTGGTGGCGGTGGCTGGGCCGAGTGTGGTGGAGGGGAGAGAAAGGTTGGGGGGGAGGAGGATGGGGAGGGTGGGGGGGCTGGAGAGACGGAAAGGGTGGGATGGGGTGGAGGTGAACATCCGAGGCAAGAGAAGGTCGCCAAGTGTGCTGTCAAAGATTTCAAGTTCAAGTGACCATGAGCGGTCCTGCCGAGCTGCCGTGCTGGTGCGATTCTGTGCTTGGGCCTTGACCCCCTGAAGTGTGGTGGACAGCGAGTTTCTGGCGGTGACAGCTAATTCCATTGTTCAATGTCATGCAAAAGTCAAGGATGTGTGAGAAGGACGTTTCAAGTACGTTACGCCTCTTTCGATGTTTATATCTTCTGAAACTCCTCTCTCTCTCTCTCTCTCTCTCTCTCACAAAATAACCAGAGAAATACATTCGAAATCGCCGCCTGTCATGTCACTCCATTTTGAAATTAATAAAAAAAAAAAAAAAAAAATCAAGTGACGTTCCGAAACAATCACACAAAAACACTATTACAAAAGAGTAAACATACCATGTCGCTAAAACACGTTGTCAAACAAATGAATATACAGGTAACATACATAGTGATATTACAACAACAAGCACGCAACGCGCGCCACACACACACCAAGTATGCGCGCACATAGAAAATCTCAAGTTTCAATACGACCACTTCATTGACAGCCCAACCAACCACACACACCGATTTCACATGTCTCCAAACACAGACAAAAATTCTCGGGTTAATTCCCACTTTAGAAGCCCCCTTTCTTTTGTGTCGACGTCACTGATTGGCGCCCTCAAGAACACAATGGCTTTGTCTTCGTGTGAGCGCGAATCAATGACACACACACACACACATTCACACACACACACACAGAGGGGTGGGGAAAGAGGGGCTTCTAAACTAAGACTTTAGTCAAACCTGCCCTGAAAATTTAAGTCCTCTAAGAGACAGCTCTGAATTGTTGTTAGCTGTATGAACTAGGCAAGTATGGTTTGACTGAGAGAAAAAAATTTCAAGGAGGAAATACATCTTCCATTATGCGCACTAAAATGTATAGGAATTTATAAACCCTACCCGATTTTATTTCCCGTGATGTGCAGTGGTGTACAGTGAAACCTCTCTTACACACTGGTTTATCCCGACGAGTCTTATACATGTCTACATAAGAATTTCTGAATACATTAGATTTTCTGAATATATCAAGTGAATATCCCTTCGCAAATTATGCATCAGGCATGTCGCTGAGCACGTGACTCGAATGATCCACGGTTTGGGCACGGCCGCTACAAGATGACGTTGTCATTCTTTAAAAAAAAAAAAAAAAAAAAAAGGATGGACTATAATAAAATGAAAATCAAAACCTGAAAAACGAGGGAGGGCGAAACCAACACACACGCTAACACCTACCAACCAACACAGACAGAGAGAGAGAGAGAGAGAGAGAGAGAGAGAGAGAGAGGAGAGAGAGAGAACAATTTTCGAGGAGAAGTAGGAATTTCTCAAGTGTACCCCACAAAAATAATAGTCCTGTAGAAGGTGTTCCTACACTGCAATTAATGGACTGAAATGTTAACTAAAATAATAAAGGTTTCCATTCTTTCGCTGATTAGGCCTAACTGTAAAAGAAAATATGAACGAACTGAACAGACTGAGAAACTTCAAGTGGACGTGAGAGAGAGAGAGAGAGAGAGAGAGAGAGAGAGAGAGAGAGTGGAAGGAGAACACAAAAGCTATCAAGAAACTGAAAAACTAGAAGCAAAACGGGTCTAAGAGAACAAGTGTAACCGTATCCACTTTGAATTGAAAACAAACACACCTGCAAACAAAAATCACGATGCAATTTTCCTCGTCATGCTTTTCCAGGCTCTGCGTTCTCGCTTGTTTGTATACTGCTGTTACTGCCAAGCTGAACAGCAAACGTGTTTCAACTGTCGTGTAAACACTATCGACGATGAGTCAACGACCGCCTTACCAGTTAAAAAAAAAAAAGTCAACTCATAAAACACCTCCCCCAACAGACAGAAATTCCGTCCTAAGACTAAGAACCACTGAAGTCGGAGTGTGGCTGCCCATGTGGCAGGGTAATCAAAAACGGTCACACACGTAATGTTCTTATCCCTAGCTGATGCATTTGTACCATAGTGTTCAAGTACTTCAGCTGTTCGGATGATTCCTGGAGTGTTTTAGCCAGGGTTATAACAACAACAACAACTGAACGATCCTCTAATTCCGGCGAATCCCACTGTTCTTTCATCCTGTCCTTCCATGTTTAGGCTGCAAAACTGCGTTCTAAAACACACACACAGACACACACGCACACAAAAACTGGTACTGGTTTCGTTTCATAGTTCTGAATGTCTCCTTAAGAATAAACGCGAAGGTTTGATTAATTCGCTTCTTCTTCTCCAAACCATTGCTCAAGTCCCTGAACTTACTACGAAATAAGTTCTCAACAATATTCTTCGACAAAATGTTCGTGTGTTTTTTTCCACTCGTATGCCTGGAGTTCGCTTTCTAAAATGGTGAAACCTGCGATGGAGCGATTTCTCTGCTGAGATTAATTAGCATATACCGAGAGTGAAACTAGAATGGGTGTTTCGGTACAACACCCATACCCTCTCCCTCCCTCCCCCTCCCTCACACAACACACACACCACCACACACACAACCAAAGACAGGTGCAACGACGATGCCAATGAAAAATGTGAAATGTGACAGAGAGAATTGAGGCACGAGTGACATTTTACAACTGAAAACAAATATTTCCTTGTAACCGGTTATCTCACATCATCCACAAAACCGAGTACAACGCTGGACAAAAGTTTGGGCAATTTTTTTTTTCGCCCTAAAAATACTCAAAACACTTCAACCACCAATCCAAGCAAAATAAACACACACAAAAACAAAACAACAAGATGTCAAAATATTGGCTTCTTTTTTTAAAAACAACTCCCGTTTCTCAGAGAGAGAGAGAGAGAGAGAAGACGAGGTTGGTTCGGCGCACACGTTCGGCGGGCAGGCCACAGGCCCATCGAGTGGGGCTGTCACGGGCTCTAAAAGGGGTTTTCTGCTGCAAGCACGCTATCGACCATTTTCCTGTGAGCTAGGGCGCAGCGCTTCGCGTCACTGTCATCCCCATTCTAACATTTCTCCACTTTTTTTTCCCCCATTTTGATTTTCTTCCTTCTTTTCTTTACAAGTTGTAACCCATGGTTTCACACACTAAAGAGTACAACTGGAAAAACACGCAATTTTCAAGCATAGAATGGTATACATACCGTGGTAGGCAGGGGTTGGAGATAATCCGGATGAAGATACTGTGAAACTCCTGAAGTTAACATCTTGTGGCCGTACAAGTCCGTACCGCCACGCACTTTACTGTACTCCTCAATGGTTCCTGGTAAAGATGGTCAACAACAGAAAAGAACACCAACGTCTGACTGACTTGACGACGGGGTGGGTTACTCCATGTAAATATAGACGGCGCCGGTAAACCGTGGTACCAGAGACAAGTGTGACAAGCAGGCGCTGTGACGACTGTCCGGACAGACACTGAACGGGCTGTAGATCCTGGCAGAGGCGGGTGCAAACTCAAAGCCGGATGCTTGTTCGTCCCCAAGAAAAACAGCAACTCCACGGTGCCACGGACCACTGTGACAGGCAGCAGGGCAAGGCGCGCTATGAACACCACACGCTGATCACACCAAAAGTGATGTAGTCAAAGAAAGCACGCCTCGAGCGGAAAGCCCTCTCAGCCAACGGCACGCCAGCTCGGCCTGTCAATCACAGTGCGCGCGGACGAGTGCCGGGCAAGTTTATTGAAACATGCCGCCCGACTAGACAACACACACCGCGAGCCCGACAACACTTGTGAATTACTCCAACATGAAACGCAAGCACCGCTTGCCAATGAAATCGTAAATAAGAGCTCATCGCTGCTTTTCATTGGCTGAGCGCCCGGGAAGGTGTGATGTCGACGCAAGCCCGTGACGTTGACTGGCATATGCCTGTCACAGCCTCGACCAATCAGCTTGTAGTATGGTGATAAGGTTGGCAGGCTGCCAAGTGACACTTCGTGAACCGCGCTATCAGTCATTTTGACGACTCTTCCGTCAATCACGGGTGATTTATGTCGTGGCGTGCCGTTAATGTACACTTTGTAAATGGGCAAAGAGATGAAAGGTGCGCTCAAGCAAGCGATACGTGGGAGCTGGGGCAGGTCTGACTCTTGTCTGCTGTCATGGGGATTTTGCCCCCCCCCCCCCCCCTCCTCCTCTCTCTCTCTCTCTCTCTCAGGCTTTTTTTCTCCCCGGCCTTAGTCTTCTTCAGTCTATGTGCGTAAAGAAAAAAAAGAGTTTGATTCAGTTCGCAAAAATGACAGACATGTACTGCCCTTCAACAACGCATAATTCTGAGCTGTTGAAGACAGGGTATGGATTACACATAGTCGAATATTCAAACACGACCTTACAGTCTCAGAGGAAAGGGTGTGTTGGGAAGTGAGGGGTTGAATCCCCACGGGAGCTCTCCTCTCCAGCACAGACATGGCGAGAGGGGCGGGAGGGGGAAGGGGGGGGGGGGGGGGCAGAGTCAGAGAAAGAAGGGTAGGGCACATGGGACACATGGAGCCGTATTGTCCGCACAATGTGTTGAGTTCAGGCCTACACGATGGTGGACGCGTCGGAATGCTGTTGACGCTAATGGCACACAAAAGAGGCGCGGTGAGAGATCAAAGTGCCGCGCAGTAGTATTGCAAACCTTATCAATCACACAGGCACGAGTGGGGGGAGGGGAGGGGTAGTGTTTGAAAACAGATTGAGACGGCCGTGCTGTACAGACGGACATGGCGGGTTTGACAGATTGGACAATTACGGTCAGACTTCAAAGCGCGGTCTTATCAGGGGGCCCACTCCACGGGGTTGAAACCTGAGCCCGGGCCGGCCCTGACAAGAGGGGGTGCTGTTCAAAGGGCCCAACACCCCCTGTTTCCCACAGGCCAACAACAGGGGCTGAGCAAACTCAAGCCAGTCGCCGCGTCTCGGCTGGAAGGCTACTGGTCTGACCGATCGCTAAAGCTACCCAGATCGGATCTGCTTTCCTCCCTTATTCCCCACACAACTCCTCAGCTGGGCCACTCCTTTTAGCTTTACTCCATCGGCCCTCTTCAGTTGTCATTTTTTGCGTGAGGATGCGCACGCGCGCGCGCAAACACATACGCGCGCGCGTGTACATACACATGTACGCGCGTGCGCGCCGGCGCACACACACATACAAGCTTAAAACACAACACACATACACTTGCAAATAAGCCAGTATCCACCATGTGTGTGTGTGGTGCTGCCGGAATCTAGAACCAAACCCATTCCCACCCAATTCCTGATCCTGTTTCCATCTCTCTCTCTCTCTCTCTCTCTCTCTCTCTCTGTCGGTCTGTCTATTTGTTGTCTGTCTGTACGTCCGTCTGCCCCCCCCCCCCCCCCCCCCCCCCCCCCCCCCCTCTTGGTTGATACTGCCGCTGTTGTTGATGAGAGAGTGAGGGACAGTTACAGAGAGAGAAACAGAGAGAGAGAGAGAGAGACAGAAAGAGAAGAAACAAACAAACACACACACGCACAGAAACACGCATATGTACACACGCAAACGCGCGCGCACACACACATATATATTATACACGCATGCACACACACGTATGCCAGCCAGCACAGGATCCAGACTAGCCCTCTCAATTCTGAACCGACGATGACGAACTAGCCGCGCTCTGCATACCTCTCACAAATGGAGAAAGCAAACCCACTGAGCCATCGCGGGTACATACGCTTCTTTCATCGCGTGCTGTTGCTGTCAATCACTCCCAAGGAGCAGAGCGTCTCCGTAGCGTGGGGGCGGTCCGATGGGCGGAGTTTTTCCCAAATTGGTTTCAGAGCGCGCCGGTGCTGATGTGTGTGTGTGTGTGTGTGTGTTTGTGTGTACACGTATGTGTGTGTGTGTGAGAGAGAGAGAGAGAGAGAGAGAGAGAAGGAGTGTGTGTGTGAGAGCGCGCGCCCTTGCGCCTCTCTTCGCTGCTCTCTTTCTTCAAGGGGCAGCTCGCGACAAGGGAAATAACTGGTGTACATAATCATCACTTGTCTGTCAGTCTTCCTGTCCGTCATCTCAATATATAGACCCAATATATATATATGAATACTACGTTTTCGCTTTGTGCTTTTGTGAGCGAGTTCACGAATTCCATTCGAAGGCCCAGTTTCGTAGTTGTTAAAGGCGAATTGCTTGTATTATCTAGGAAAAATGGTTTGTTACATTCATCGTCATACATACAACCAGCCTTCCCGCCTGTAATACTCTGTTCTACTCCATCCTCACCCCTCCTCTCTCCTAACTCTCCATAGGCGACCCCCTCCCCCCCCCCCTCCACCCTCCACACTCGGCCATTTGTCTTTTTCTTTTTTTAATGTTGCTTTTCTTTATTGAGAAATGCTTCCGGAGTACATATCACAGGAGAGAGAGAGAGAGAGAGGGGGGGGGGGGGGGGAGTGAAGACAGACATAGTGTGTGTGTGTGTGTGTGTGTGTGTGTGTGTGTGTGTGTGTGTGTGGTGTGTGCTTTGATATAGGGCTGCAATTATATTTTCTCGAATATAGACACCCACAAACATGTACGAGAGAGAGAGAGAGAGAGAGAGAGAGAGAGAGAGAGAGAGAGAGAGAGAGAGAGAGAGAGAGAGAGAATGCTTAGATTCATCACACACACACATACACACACACATGCACGAAACACACACACACACACACACACACACACACACACACACACACACACACACCAGCCCTGATGTGGCCCTTTGCGGTCGGCTGGGCTATAAGCAACATTATCTTATCTTATCTTACACACACACACACACACACACACACACACACACACACACACACACACAGGGAGAGAGAGTGTGTGTGTGTCAACAGTAGTCAGTCGCTTTCATGTATTTCCTTATTCACTTATTGTGCTGACTTTCGGTTCTTTCTTTCTTTTTTCTTTCTTTTCTTTTTTTTTACTATTTTTTTTTTTTAAACGTAGTGTGTAGGCCTTATAATGTTCGAACAAATCAATATTGAATGTAGCTAAACCTCAGCTTGTCTCTCTTGTCTTCAATATTGTCGGCAAATCTAACGGTTTCTCAACATGGGTTGCAGGGGTGCGGTTGAATCGAATAAGCAGTTCGCAGTTTGCATACCTCATCATCAGTCTCTTGTATTGGCAAGCAGATTGTTGGCCAGTTAAAAGGCAAGTACATTACAGTCTCATTTCAATAGGCGAACATTTACCAGATGTCCTTTTCAATAGTCAAACACATCCCTGGCTTAACTGAAAATAATTAATTAGAAAAATATTGCCGTTCTTTCACACATTAACTAATTTTTATCTTACAAATCAGTAAGACATCTGCAGTGCGTTCTTTTTTCTTTTTTTCTTTTGGTCTTTTTAACTGATTTTTCCCCATTCTGTTTTTCACTAGAAAATGACACTGACTTTGCTCTCTTTTTTTTTTCTTCATTCAGTACATTTGTTTCTTTCATGTAGGCTGCATGGAATAATTGTCATGTTGTGAGTGAAAGTGACACAATTTGTTACTGCAGCCGTTAAACATAGCATAATTGTCATGTTATGAGTGAAAGTGACACAGTTTGTTACTGCAGCCGCTAAACATAGCATAATTGTCATGTTATGAGTTAAAGTGGCACAGTTTGTTACTGCAGCCGCTAAACATAGCATAATTGTCATGTTATGAGTTAAAGTGACACAGTTTGTTACTGCAGCCGTTATACATAGCATAATTGTCATGTTATGAGTTAAAGTGACACAGTTTGTTACTGCAGCCATTAAACATAGAGTCTAGCATAATTGCCATGTTATGAGTTCAAGTGACACAATTTGTTCCTACAGCCGTTAAATCAGTCAGTTGTGCTATGTGATTTTGTAGAGCACTTTATACGCTTTAAGCTTGTTGCTGCTCTTATGGTATTCTGTACGAATGATATGTCTCAGTGATTAAAGATTTGTTTGAACCAAACATGTCACAGGTCCATGTCAACAAGCAGGCACATCGATCACAGTTCCACTTCAATAGTCAAACACATTACGCGTCCATCAATTGGCAAACACATCATCGTAGGTTCATGTCAAAAGTTGAAGACCTGATCATCATAAGTCCACGCGAACAGGTAAACAAATCATCATCACAAGTCCATGTAAACAGGTAAGCAAATCATCGTGGTAAGTCCATGTAAATAGGTAAACGCATGATCATCAAAAGTCAATATCAACGAGTAAACATATCATCGTCAAAGGACCTTGTCAGCAG
>CM031595.1:172677270-172734770 GCA_018398815.1 Conus ventricosus
AGACCGAGAAACCATGGCTACCAGTGAACTCGTCACACGGTGAAGTCGTCACAAGCGTCCAGTGATCTCGTCACAGTGATCTCGTCACATACTTAAACCCGGCATACAGTGAAAAACGTGTGGTGAGTTCAACCGTGGATTAGCAGACAAAACCCTGCTCTTGATATCTGATATATTTGTCTAGATCAATAAATTTCTCGAAGTAGGGGAAAGTAGTCCAAATTGGAACGGGGTATAGATCAGAACACGGCGATTTCTCAGAGGTTTCTGCAAAAAGATTCCAACTTTCTGTTTGCCGAGTTTCCTTCCACCAGGGGGCACTACTACACAAACAATCATGGTGACTGGCGGGAAGGTGCGGAGAAGGTGAGGTGATGAAAGATTTGTGTGTCTCTGATGTAATATTTTGTTGTAAAGATATCGGTTGTATGCAGCTGTTTAGAACGTTAGGAAAATTAAGTTGCTCCATGTTGAAACTAATGCACAACTGCTCATAACCAGACGGGAATAATACTGTTTCTATTGTTCTTCTGTGTTCAGCAATACAAGATATACTCTTCCTATGTTTCGCCTATAATGGAACAGTTTTTGTCTTTTAAATCGGAACGTATCAAATAAATCGTATATATTGGAACATTTTTTTTTGTCTGCTAAAATGAACATGTTCCAATCAGCACGATGATTTTTCAGCATTCTTTAATGGTATATGTTTATCTCTCCCTCTCTCTCTCTCTCTCCTCTCTCCCTCTCTCTCTCTGTGCGTGCATATAATTCATGTGTGTGTGGTGTGTGTGTCTGTGTGAGTGAGTGTGTGTGTGTGCGTGTTTGTGCCAGTGTGTGGCGTTTGTGCCTCTGTGTGTGTGTGTGTGTGTGTGTGTGCGCTTGCACACATGTGCGTGTGGGTACAGGCATGTTTGCTTTCAGAGTTGTTGCTAGTTTATATGTGAATTTAAGTCTGTTTCTATTTTCACACACCTTTCTATTTCCACTATTTCATTATATCTTAAACCAAACATTACTGCATAAACCAGATTTCCCTCTTTTCGTCCCAAAGGTATGGACGATGGTCTGAAGAAGACATGGAGAGGCCATCACAAGTATTCGGAATGGAGACATGTCACTATGTCAAGCATCCGCTGTCTATGGCATTCCCAAGGGCACTCTGAGCAGACACAACGGAAACAAAAACATGTTTGCCAATGGAGCAGAACCAACATCTGTTGCTTGCGCAGAAGGTTTTTCAAGAGAAAGAGTGAGTGTATTCTTCGACAAACTGGAAACACGTCATTGACAAATATCACTTGGACGCAACACAAATCTAACAATGTTGATGAAACGGGAATTTCAACAGTTCCAAAGGCCCAGGAGCGGCAGAGATGGGCTTCCTCTTGTGAAATCTAAAATGGTACAAGATGGCTGGCGGCTCTCAGAACCTGGCGGGTTGTCCTCTCACTGGTCACCATGCGATCCCAGATCCTGAAGAGCTTGGCATTGGTGGACCTGGCATCGGCTCTTTGGCGTCTGATGATGGTCGATCCTTGAGAAGCTGGCATGCTCTGGTCACAGTCTGGATTCGTCTGACAGTAGCTGCAGCATCAGATACAGGTTAAGGTTTCCTGCACTGGAAGCCTTGGTGTTTAGTCGGCGATGCCATCCCTCCACCGTCGTTGTTGGTCCTTATTGCTTCTGTAGAAACAAGACCAGCTGGAAGGTGGCCAAACTGCTGAATTGATCCATGTCTGGCGTATGTAGGTGCAGAGGCAGCGCTGCCCTTCTGTTGTAGCTTCCCCTTCCAACTCTGCCAGAATGCCGTCGATCTTCTCCCAAGGAAGGTGGGCAGTGTCAGGAGCTGTCGACAGTAACCGTGGAATGCTGGTCGTTTTGGTAGGCCTGTTGCATCCCCAGCTCCTGCATATGACGCCAAACTGCTTGTCCCCAATGGAAGGAGCATCCACGAACATCAACTTCTGTAAAACAACTTACGGAAGGCAGCCCATGCAGCAGCTTCAAAATCCATGGTGACACATTCCAAGTTCCAGAAAAGATCTCTGCGTCGAAGTTCCTGTTTCAAAGGCCCGCAGCACAGCCAGATAATCCCGCCGACGTCTCCCAGACATAACAGCAAAGGCCAGTGGTAGCTGCTTTGCCTGGTCCTCTACACGGACAAAAGCGTGAATACTCCACAACTGTATGAAGGTGCCCTGACCACCTTATATGTTCCGTCTGCATACCACCGTTTGGCCAGACTGAGTAGATTCAGCTGTTGCTCAGAGAAGAACAACACATGACGCTTGTTGTCCACGGTGATATCCACTGGATCTTCGAACTGGTCAGGCCAATGGTTCCATATCCAGTTCAAAGCCGAGATCCTGGGGATGGCGTGGGCGACTTCGCTGGCGGTGATAATTGGCAATACGGCCGAGATAGTCGGTGCTGCGCTGGTTGGGAATGGGCCGTGACTCCTGTAGCAAATGCTCAGCAATGGTGTATGCTGACTGGTATGGTGCAGCTGCAGCTGTCTTCTTGACGTTTCGGACCAGCTTCGCTTTCACCGCTGCTCCGATTCTGCTGCATGTAGATGCTCCTGTGGGCCTCTGGTGAAGATGTCTTCTTCTTGATAGACCATCACCTGGCACTTACAGGCAGCCCGACGCCTGGTGCATCTCCAGTATGTTGCACCATCCTTGGATTGCCTGTGGATACCATAGGTGAAGCCCTCAGAATCAACCAGCAAGGGTGGCCTCGTTGTGTGCCTCTGGGGATGATTTCAAACGTCAATGGCTCGTCCTCCATGATCGCTCTGTTGTTACAGGATCATCAGCAAGTGAAATCTCCTGCACGTCAGCGGGGACCTGGAAACTGGCACTGCTCATGCTGGCATTAACTAGTTCTTCCTCTACACTGACGTCCATAGAGGCGGTTTCTTCTGCAATCGTAGGGTTCCTCTCCAAAAACGCTTCTGCCAGGGCAGTGGCCTCACAGTCTTGGCATTTCCACTCCAACTCTGTCTCTCCTCTGACAGCTTGTCTGTAAATTCTTCTGTCAATGCCAGTGCCACAAATACGATGCTGCCATCTTCTACATGTCCCATCACACAACACGGCCTCTTGTCGTGGTCTGACTTCATGCTGGCAAAACGATGCAGATAGCAACTTCCATGACTCTGACTTGCTGAATCTGTCAGGAGGAAGCTTTTATATAGGTATTATATGTTATTTATATTATTTATTCTTCACTTTACAAAACATAAATTTGCATGGATGATCACATGACTATTGACCATGTTTTCTTACGTCTAGACAACAATCAGTATTGTACAAATATTGAATATGTACTTATGTTCGTGTGTGGTGTGTGTGTGTGTGTGTGTGTGTGTGTGTGTGATGTGGTGTGTACACCTTATTCGACCAGAATTCACCTTACTCTGTAAACATTTTAAGTCTCAGTGTATCCCGTGTGTCTAAAGGCATGCTACCGTGGTACTAGTACTGTACAGAAGAGATAATATAAAACCCGTTTACCGATGAATCCAACTCTGTGATCTACCGTGGTACTAGTACTGTACAGAGATGAGAGAGAGAGAGAGAGAGAGAGAGAGAGAGAGAGAGAGATTTCACCTCCCTGTTTCTATCTGAATAAATCTCCCTTTTTTGTAAAATATGCTATATGTTCATATGTTTGTTTATTTTTGCTTATATTAATACATACCAGAAATTCCACTAAGATTTTAAACCACACAGACCATTCAGGTAATACCACAGTCATACACCTATTTTTTTGGTATGTCCGATAGTCTTCCTGAAATTGAACAGTGTCTGATTTTTAATTAATCTTAGATTCACGCAGCACCAACACACACAGAGACACACACACACAACACACACACACACACACGCGCGCGCGCGCGCGCGCGCGATGTTATTTTCCACACACACGCTCACACATACACACGCACACAATAAATGAAGAACTAGAAAGAATGACTTACATTTAAGAGCTGCGGCCGGAGCAGGCGAAATCAGACTGTCGAATTCTCAGGGTAAGGTTACTCAGTTTAAAACTGAATACATCTCTGATCAGCTCTAATTCATCACGGAATTTTTTGCCGTGTCCCCTGCCGTGTGTATTGGTGAGTTTTGGTCAGAGACCAAATAGAGAGAGAGAATAGTAAGAGAGTGAGATACGTAGAGAGAGAGAGGGTGATCCCTTCTCTGCGCCTCAGACCAAAAATGATTTTTGGGCGTTTTTTCTGGACACACGCATACACACAACTCTCTCTCTCTCTCTCTCTCACACACACACACACACACACACACCTACACACGCACGCATAGACACAAAGACACACACACTTTCACTCACATACAGATAACACATACATACATAAACACAATCACATACACCACACACCACACACACACACACACACTAACACACACATACGCACGCACGCGCTCAAGAAGCACACAGACATGCACACGTGTACACACATTCACACACACAACACACAATGAGAGAGAGAGAGTGTCGGGGGAGGGTGTTGATTCTTCTGACAGTTTTGCAAACAGGCATGCTAAAATTTGATATCCCCTCACTGTGACGACTTCACCGTGTGACGAGTACACTGTTAATTGCAAAGAAAAAACACGGTGAACTCGCCACACATTTTTCAGCTGTGACGACTTCACCGTGTGTGACGAGTTTCACTGGTAGCCGAAACCATTTATCTGGTCATGTTTGAGCAAAATGACCAGATAAATGGTTTCTCGTTCTCCGTTTATGTTACTTGTTTTTGCCTGAAGAAGACCCAAGAGGACGAAATGCATTGTGTCTTGTCCTGTACCTTGTTTGTCTATGTCCTTGGCGGTAACCAACCCCATCTCTTTCTAAATTTTTGCTTCGTTTTTCCGCCCTCAGTCACTCCGTTTTGAAACTTACAGATTTGTTTTACAAAGGCGTAAAACAGAGCAAACCATTCCGGGTCAGGCTTGTTTGAATAATTATCATTGTAATTCTTCTTGTTCCTGTTCCTCTGTATTATTAATTTATTAATGCATTCATTTATTTACTCGTTTATTTTTGTAAAATATGACATATGTGCATATTTACGACTGTTGCCTGCTTTTCTCATCAATATTAATGTTTCCCCCATGTAACGGTTTACGGACAAAGAGAAAATTATATATAAAAAAAAAAAGCCAGGGAAGAATTAATCAATAAACAAAAAATGCGATGAAATAAGATGGTTCTCAATAACATCTTTACCAAAAAAGAAAAAAAAAAATTGGAGCGCCCAATAAGGGACTCGAACCCTTGACCCTCAGATTAAAAGTTGATGCTCTCTACCGACTGAGCTAACCGGGCTCCGAAGTAGAACGGACATTTAATTTTATATATACTTATAAATTTAGAAATTGTTCATCAACATTGACGTACAACGGAATCTTTTCATTTTGAATTGTTTAATACATTGGGGCGAGTGGGGGTAGGTAGGTATGAACAGATATCCATCCGTTACGCGCCCCATCCCAACATCCTCCACCCCTTCCCCCCCCCTTTCTGCAACCACCTCTCAGAGAAGTGGGCGGAACATGGAATGATGAAATAAACTTGGAACATGATGCATCATGAAGTCATCGACTCATAGTTGCATATAGTTGTAGTCTGAATGTTGATTTTAATTTCGACAAATCTTTATCGTAGTCTGTTTATAACCTAGGAAGGTTCCAGCAACGTACAAGTCCTGATCCCAGTCAACAGTGATGTAAACCTAGATGGAAGAGTGCCAGCTTTCCATGGGGATTGTGTGTGTGTGTGTGTGTGTGTGTGTGTGTGTGTGTGTGCAGTGCTGCTGTATACACATACACGTTCGTTTTAAAAAACAAACAAACAAACAAAAACAGCATAAAGTAAAAACTGGAGAAAAAAAACCGACACACGTCCAGCACACCATTTCCCGTTACACATAGCCTACTATTATAACAACAACTCATTGTTGCATTATGTCCTGAACACAAAATTGTAACGTTGTGTTTGCTGTGGTTTGATGAATGTTTGCTGTATGGATTCATACAACAGAAACGTTTAACACTTGTTGAACGCTATGATAACTGATCTTCTTGACGGTTGTCAACAAGACTGTTTATTCTCCGAACGAGGCTGTATAAAGTAAAAGCATATGAGTAACGTCCCTTGAACCAAAAAAACACTACAAAAATGGCCATTGGGGCACTCAAAAACGTGAAGAATTGTCATTTGTTTGTGGTAATTTCTCAGGCATTCTTCCTTTTTTTGTTCTCCTGTCATCATCATAACTTTAGGTATCAGATATCATTTCAGGTTCTCGTTTCACTTTAGGATCGTCTCCGTGTCTGTTATTCATTCCAACATAGGACTGCAAGTATTCTTTAAAAGTATGGTAACGAAACGGTGAAATGGTAGAACCAGCTACTAATCGCATTTCAGCATTTGATTTGAAAGTGTTCATGTACCACTTTCAGCACTCTAGACTTGCATAATCATTGTTGTCGGTTTTGACCAAAGTAACAATTATTAAGACTGCACAGCATCCAAGACTTGGTGACTTTCAGCAATTGCTTTTAGAATGAGACAAATAACAAATGACGCCCTACAAGCACAGCCACGAGATGAGGTCAGGATCATGGCGCGCAGGAAACAAACTTTGCCTTTTGAAATGCGCATGCATGTGAATGCGTTTACATGCTTGGGGCTACATGTGTTTGATGAGATGACTGCATGTGTAAAGGCATGAATGTGTGCGTTTGTGTGGCTGTGTGTGGGGAGTGTAGGAGTACATACATCCCATACACGTGCGCACCCTTCCAGTGTGTGTGTGTGTGTTTTGTGTGTGTTGTAATGTTGATCTCACAGACTGAAGTCCCATGAAAAGAGCAGCAAGCTTGTGTGTGTGTGTGTGTGGTGTGTGCGGTTGTGTGCGCGCGTGTGTGCGTGCGTGTGTGCGCGCGCGTGCGTGTGTGCCCGTTACCGTGTCATAAATGGGTTTGGAATAATGGCTAAATTTTTTACTCTCAGTATCTGGCCGTGGAGAGACATTCATAGTCGTAGTCATGTTGATGAATCTACTATACATTGATCATTAATTTTACCAGCTTTATCTAATTTGTATTTCTAGATTACCGTGGACTGGTAGGCCTAACGTTCATCAGCAGAAGGATAATACATTGTATATGCACAATGGCCACCGACATAAAAAGGAACATTATAATGCTGGGAATGTGTTTGTCAGTGAAGAGATTGTGTTTGGGGGTAATAATTAATGTCTTGTTGGCGTTTGCGTCTGTGCCCATCCTGTAAGTTTTGCTCTTTCGTTTTATTGAAACGGATAGACACTTGATATTGCTCTATGACTGTAAAAAAAAAATCCTTGACAATTCTTACAAAACTTTTATTTTGGTACTCAGCATATACTTAAAGTAGCTTGGTATTACTACTACGGTGCTACGACTTTCAGTATGATAATGACCGTATGTTTTGTGAAACGACTGATTCAACTAGCCATTTTATGAAATAATACTATTATTTCAGTGAAATGACATTCAACCAACTATTTCTATGACCTAAATTCATCCAATTTTACTTGCTAAAGTAACAGAAATTTGGTTATGAATAACATACAGTTTGATTGAAATACCTTTTAATATTCCGTCAGAAGGTAAGAAGAGTAAAGTGAAGTCATCAGATTTTAACCAGAACTTACGGACTATGAATGTGGAGCCGATTTCAAAACTTGGGTAACAGTGATAGCTAGCACGGCATGTGTAGGATCACAAAGGACCTGTTACAAAAACAAACGAAACCTCCAACAAAGCATGTATCGTTGTCACTTACGTAAACTTGGTCGTCCACAGTTCGGCATTTTATTTGCTAGGTGCAGCCACGGCAATGCGATGTAGTGAGCACGGTTTCTGCGCACGTAGGCGAGCTCAGGGAAGGGCGTGAGAATTGATTCACTGACACTCGGGTAAACAAGCAGACGACTCTCGGCATGACGACAGGGAGCTTGTAAGATGTTTGCAACTGCTGAGAAAGCGACACACGGGGCCTTGAGGAGGTGCGGACTAGCTAACTGTCATTCTAGGAGCTCGACACTCGCCATAAGGAGAGCGGACAGCTACTTGATTATAGCTAGGGAGCTACTCCTACCACAGTGACAGTCCAGTGCTGGCACTCCAGTTACCAGGAGAACAGTTTTGCCTAGCACTGCGTCGTACCTTAGACGGAACACGTAGGAGGTTACAGTACCACTGCTGGCCGGAGGTGGACACGAACAGAAATCAGTGTTACACTGCTTGACCCTCTGAGGAAAGCTTGCAAGCTCGGCTGGACAGAGTCGTCGCAGACTGTGTGTACTGACCTTACTTGTAGTTCATGCCAGTGAGGGCTTGCAATGAATCTGCGTAACCCCCAGGCCGAGTCTGGACTGACCAGTAAGGAAGTGTGTTGTGACAGAGTGCTAAGTATAGTAACGAACTTCCTTGAGTGTAGGGAAACCACTTCATTGGTGTCAGTGTGGGATATGTTAGCCTTTCCAGTTAGTACAACCCATGCTGTAGGATAAGCAACAACAAGAAGTTGTTAAAGCGTTGGGTGGGTGTTTGTACATAGGACAGTACTAATTGTATCCACACTAGTTACTTTCCAGTTGCTCCATTAGTAATGGCGGGAAAGATTTATTCAGTAGCATAGGCTAATGTTAACACAGCCTCTGGATAGCAGTGGTACTTGTTGTTCAGAAGGAAGGCAATTGAGTTATCCATGTAATGTCCTCCATGTTGCAAACCCGTACGACCTGCTTGAACTGATTTGATTTCGGAATGCAGCGGGGGCCCATGGAAGATTTTAATAGAGCCCCAAAATGGCCGCCACATCGGGGGGGGGGGGGGGGGGGGGGGGGGGGAGAAAAGAAAGAGATACTCCCTTACCCACATGGGATGGGCAGCAGTCCATGGATGATTTCTGGTCCTCTTCACTCGGAGGCAAGCAAAAGCTTAAGTCAAGTTGCTGAACCCAGTGATACCAGTTCCCTGCTCGCCGAGCTGCCACCAGTTCCAACTCATCCACCAAACTTTGTGGACAACCAGGTTGAGTTGGAAGTGGGCTCTCTTGGGTCTGCTAGAAAAATTGGAACCCCATCCCTCCAGAATGGTGAGAAAATCACCAGGAAGGACGAGTCTTTTAGACTTGGTAACTCGGATCGAGGACACGAGCAGTCGCGGAGGTCTCTGTCTTCGTCAAGGTCGGCCTTAGCGGACAGCATTGCCACAGATTTGGGTCAAGTCTCTGGCGTGGGAACACAACCAGAGTCTGAGGCAGTCGAATCCTGAAACAAGATCACAGGGACGACAGCACAGACACCATGGCGGGGACTTTAGACTTGAAGATTCCAGGCACTTTACCCATACTCAAGTAGGTCTAGGTCGCCAGCACCGACTGACCACAGGCGTCAAGATTTTGCTGGAGATCATGACCATGATCATGGAGATGGGAGGGGCGCGCCTGTATAGTGGCAGGAGGCATGACGGACGAACACGGCCCCCGTCGAGCTGTCCCTGCCCTCGAGAGTAACTTGGAGCAGGCACCAAAGTAGGTCACACAGAAACAGGTTTTTACAGCCATGACCACCACGACTGCACTGAGAGGGAGTCGGAATTGTATTCTGACCCCTCAGACAGCAGCAGGGAAAACAGTCCTGTTAGGCATCCCCATTCTGGACCAAGAGGAACCCCCGGAAATTGCCCCCAAATCTACAGTTTGACGGGAACACAAACTGGCTGTCATTCAAGTACAGGTTCAACAGCTATAGAACAGCCCTCAACTGGTCGGAGAATGAGAGTCAGGATTACCTGGGATGGTGTTTGGAAGGAAAAGCCCAAGATTTCTTCACCATTGCCACCAAGGTGAGCAGTCAGTGCTCATATCACCAGATGATGATGAAGTTGGAAGCACGCTTCGGGGCCAGAGAGCTGACTGAAACGGCCAAGCTCAAGTTCCAGCAAGCCAGCCAGAACCCAGGGGAGTCCTATGAGGACTGGGCAGATCGGGTCACACTGCTTGCTGTTTCAGCCTTCAGAGACCTGCCAGAAAGTTATGTACAGGGCGAGGCGATCAGCAAATTTTGCACTGGCAGTCAGGACAAGGAGGCAGGGAAATATGCCTATCTGGAGAGACCCAAAACCATGGAAGAAGCCGTCCATAAGGTCAAGTGGTACCAGCACGTCTCCCTGGTCATGGATGAGGCACCAAGGAAAGATTCAGGAGGAGCCACAGGTCAGTTCTGGTTTTTTCCAAGCAGGATCTGGACAGCTTTAAGCTGATCGTGGATAAACCGACCCCTCATCTGCAGCTTCTAGCTAAAGAAAGGACAAAGCAACCTCCTGACAATCCAGATTCCGGTATCAAGTGCTTCTACTGCAAACAGGTTGGGCACCGGAAAAAAGACTGCAGGCATTACCGGAAGTGGCTGCAGAACCAGTCTGGCAAAAGGGGATGGAAGGAAGGAAAGGGACCCCAGCTCTCCAGTCAAGGTTCCAGTTCCTTCACACTCTGGCAATGCAGTAAGGACCATCTCCCATGGCAGGGTTTCCAAGGTGCAGCCTTCGGTACGGTCCAAGGCAGTGGGAGCTACTGCAATAATCCGCCACATATGCCTAGTGCTTCACCCTGAAAGGACCGAACCAGCCTCTGACAGTAAGCACTCCATGCAAGAATTCGAAGGAACCATCGTCTGAGGTTATTCGAATTGCTAGGGTCAGGGCCGGTTCTAAGGTGAAAGTGACCATGAGGGAGAACAGGTCAGGATGCCAGAGTAAGGATTCAAGTACAGCTGGCAAATCAAGTTGCTCCGAAGGACCACGTGGGAACGTGTTAGCCAGGGTTACTCAGGACAGTAGGGGTATTGGGCAGTCTAGCCAGCGTCAGGAGGAACCCGAGACAGGCCTTATAGGATCTAGTGAAAGGGACAGGGAATCCTCCGACAAAGGGCCCACAACAGGGAATAGATGCACGGACTCAAACCCTACTGCTGAGATCCAGGATGCCAGAACTTCTCCCAAGCACATGTCTGTACATCGCCACAGATCCAGGAAGGCAAAGGAGGCCGGTTCCACATGCCAGAAACTCAAAGAGGGGCAAGAAGTGTTTGATTCCTGGGTGTGGGGAGGCTAACAAGTATCCTAAAGCTCATGCCTTCATCCACCATCTGCCCGCCATATTCGATGAAAGGTTGCCATCTTCATCAAAGGTTGTTTTGCAGGGTCGGACACAGGCACTTAGACAGGAATGGCATGGCTACTGGGGCCATGTGGAAACTGGGAAAGGCTGGTGGGCTTCATCGGCGGGCGGCACTGCCCCAGCTTGGGCAATACAGTCTTCACCAACTGCCAGAAGGAGGCATGAAGGCTTTTAGCCAGCATGTGGGAGAGCCAGTTCCAGAAACACTTCATCTGAAGTCTGTGCCGGCTCTATTCACTGGAAGGCACTGTTGGTGTGTTGACGGCTAGTATGAGCCCAGAGAGGCAGAGCTGCTGGCGGAGGAAGTACCCAGCACTAGTGGACATGAATCCCCTGAGCCTTCTGCTTGCTGTTAGGGTGCCTGAGAGAGAGACTGTGATGGTATGCTGAGGGGTGTGCAAGGCATTGTGGCAGGCCATGGATTGGTTTGTCGTGTCACCCGGGTAGCTGGAAGTGATTGCTCCGGTTCCCTGAATGCAGCGTCTTATGTCCGCCCTGGGTGACGTACGCATCCGGGATGGGCAGAGGGAAGCGATGGCCACTTTTTGCCAGTATATCGGGGGGCTGGTTCAGGGTAGCTTCCAGATGTGCCCGGCTGAGGCGGCAGCCATCCTGGTTCATTGAAAGGTCATGCTGCTTCTGGTGGCGTGGATGGACCCACAGGAAAAAACTGGGGGGAACACTATCCAGCGCCGGAGGCCTGGGAGCCTGCCCAAGCAGTGATACCTTAGGCGTCTGCTGACCCCCTAAGTGGCTGAAATAGCCATAGCGGACGTGGTCGCAGATTGGTAATGGATCAGTTTCCATGGGCCTGTTGGCACACAGTGCTTTTCGCATCTCCGGCTGCTAAACAGGAAGCACTCTCAGAGGACCTGCAAAATCGACACTACAGACATGGGCTCAAGCGAGGTGAAGAGCTCCCTTCCTCACTGCAACCCTGGACAAAAAGCTTTCATCATAAAGTCGGGGGGAGTGTAGTGATGCACGATTTCTGCGCACGTAGGCGAGCTCAGCGGAAGTGCACCTCGCGTGAGAAGTGTTCACTGACACTCGGGTAAACAAGCAGACGAACTCGGCAGTATGACAGGGGAGCTTGAAGAGTGCGGTTCTGCTAACTTGCTGTTAGTAATAGCGACACACGGGCCTTGAGGAGAGAGCGGACTAGCTAACTTGTAGTTAGCTAGGGAGCTCGACACTCGGCCATAAGGAGAGTGGACTAGCTAACTTGTAGTTAGCTAGGGAGCTACGTCGTACCACAGTGACAGTACTTAACACTAGTGACAGACCAGTGCTTGGGCCTCCAGTTACCAGGAGACAGTTTTGCCCTAGCACTGCGACAGTACAGCCGTAGCGGACACAACGGCTAGGACGGTTCTGACAGTACCACTGCTGGGCCCGGAGGTGGACACTGACAGAAAGACAGTGTACCAGCTGCTTGACCCTCTGAGGAAAGCTGCAAGCTCGGCTTGGACAGAGTGCGTCGCAGACTGTGTGTGACAGACCTTACTTGGTAGTTCATGCCAGTGAAGGGCTTGGAATGAATCCTGACATAACCCCCAAGCCAGAGTCTGGACTGATCAGGTAAGGTAGAGTGTGTGTGCGAGTGCAGAAGTGCTAGGTATATAAACGAACTTCTCTTGAGTGTAGGGAAAACACTTCACGGATGACTACAGAGAGCAATTACAGCAAGCATCCCCATCACTGTCGATCGTGTTTCAAGGATGTAAGCACACATGCCCGTAACAGTCATGGGTGCAGGGCCCTTACTCATTCCATGTGATAACTGGCAGGGAAGCAGCTGTCTTTACGAGGGTGTTGCTGTCAGAGTTTTACGGGAGGTGCTGTCAGAGATTTTATGTCCACCCAAACGCACAGAAATTTGGTTTATCGCCGCACATTCATATTGCTGTCACGTCAAACTGGCCCCTCATTCAAAAAGCCTGTTCGTTGATGACAAATGTCCTCCCCCCTCCCCACATGTGGGAGGAAAGGAGAGGTGGGATGGACAAAGAATGGGAAGGGTAGGGGTGGGGTGGGGGTGGGGGGGCACATTTTCCGTGGAATGTAGGTTTGTTTGGGAGAACTGGCATTAACCTGGTCAGTCAACTGACGTTGAACAAGTCATGTTTTGTACCACAGGCAACCATAACTGCAGCTTTCAAAAATAATCTAAAAAAATGTACAAGAATCAGGATGTCTAAGTAATTAACAACAAAAATAAATGAATTGTTTTGGGGGGGTCGGAATAGCTCAGTGGTAAAGCGCCGGACTCGTAATCCTGGGGTTGCGGGTTCGAATCTCCGCCGAGCCGTTTCGGTACAGGGGGATTTTTCCCTCGAGTTAATGTTCGACAATTTAAGTCTTATGAGACTATAACCGAGTCGGTCAACGCAGCATAACTCTTCACACGTAAATCCATCCATTTGAATGAGAATGGCCAGTTTGGCCATTGGTATGGTTACACACAGCATGCACCTTCCCCGAAGTTGGAGTATGGCTGCCTTAATGGCGGGATAAAAAAACGGTCATACACACAAAACTCCACTCCCTTTGTTGGGCCGATGGGCAGATGGGTTTAATACTTGCCTGGCTATACAGGGTGTGTCCGCAGGAGTATCAGCCTGCGTACACAGAAGAAGAAGAAGTTTATACAAATGTACTACACTCAGCATTTGCTGTTCACCTATCGCCATTCATTTCAAAACTTCAATTATTTTCAAATAAGATTAGCTGTCTTCAGGAAGCATCTGAAAGGGAAAAAAAAAAGGAGAGAATATTAGACTGTGACGATGGCCGGCCCATATAAAAAGACACACAGACACAAATCTTTCGGTCTTCTATACAAATATCCTTACTTAACTTTGTTACTTTGCTTAAATGTTGCTGTAGTTCCCATCCCTTCCAACCCCCCTAAGAGTTTCTTTGACTCTGACACTTAATTTGTTTTCATTTTAACGACAATCCCTTCACTCCCCCAAATTCAGCATCCTTTATTTTAAAGTAAATGATTTGTAGTCTCCTGAATCACAGTAGGCCACCATTCTCTTTATGGATTCTTAATAATATTCAGTGGGTGTGCACATGTAGAATTTGTTTGTGAAGGGGACGAGTACTTTTATTGCAACTGTGTTTTGACCTGTTAATTTCATGTCGAGTAGCTGAAATGTGATGTTGCCATCTTGATGTGCAGGTCTGTTGTCTGCAGCTCTCTCCATTGTTCCTTTCTCCTACCCTCTTCTGCGCCTGGGTGGCCCGGCGGGTAAGGCGCCTTGTTTCGAGGCCAGGGTTCAGTTCAATGCCTGCTGCAGACAGCTGGCTTTGAAGAGATTTTCCCTGCGGAGTAAACTGTGTAGACTCCAGCTCGAGACTTAAAACAAAAGTTTTTTTTAAAAAATTTCTGGTTCATTTTCAGAATTCGTATTTTAAAGAGTTATGCGAGTTTCTTTCCTTTCTTTTCTTTTTTTTAATGACTTGTGAGCTCACTTCGACGCGGTAACAGTCCTGATATGGCCCTTTGTGGTCAGATGACCTATAAGCAATATTACTGTACCAAACCATGGTCCCGAGCATATCAATGCATAAAAAAAATAAATACAGTAAAATAAAATAGAATGAAATAAAATGAAAAAACCCTCCCACATTTGTTATATCCCACTCCATCTTTCTGAGAAGTGTAAACCATCGTGTACCAGTGGAATGGATGGCTTGACAATAAAACACATGCAGACTTACGTCGTGTTTAGACATCACCCCTGAGGACCTAAGGTGATTTCCTTTATCCAGGTATTAAAGTCGGTGGCATGTGAACAACTCCACCAACAATGGACCTCAGTGTTGTGGCTGAGGAACAAAGAAACTCTGACAAAAGTATCTTCCTTTTTGTGCTGACTTGTGAACGTTGATCTGTTATTGATTTTATCAGATTTTATTTGCCGTCATTAAGTTCCACACTAACTAAAACTGTAACAAATCTTAAATAAATGTTAGCGAACCGCCCAGAGAACGTGGACAAACGAGTCACAAGACAAAACACAACACGTTTCGACCTCTTAGGTCTTCGTCGGGTGATAAATAAACGAATAAAACAACGAAAATTCACTTAGCTTTGATCGCTTCAGATCGCTTAGGGTTCAGCGCAAGGAAGAAGGCGTTCAACGCCTTCTTCCTTGCGCTGAACCCCAAACGCCTTCTTCCTTGCGCTGAACCCCAAGCGATCTGAAGCGATCAAAGCTAAGTGAATTTTCGTTGTTTTATTCGTCTATTTATCACCCGACGAAGACCTAAGAGGTCGAAACGCGTTGTGTTTTGTCTTGTGACTCGTTTGTCCACGTTCTCTGGGCGGTTCGCTAACATTTATTTAAGATTTGTTTAGATTTCCGCCTGCAGTCGTCTCGCTTTGCAACTAAAACTGTAACGATAATTCTAAAGCATGCTGGTTCCATTTGCTGTGACAAGTTCCTGAAGAAGGCTGATCATTCACTGAAAATTGCAGTTTTGATACATTTGTGTTGTGAATGGACAACACAAGTTCTATCTTTCAGATGAAAATTAATTACTTAACATTCATGTTTTTTTTCCTCTTTTTTTTTGTATGCGCTTTCAGTCTTTTCTGTTATTAAAAAAAAAATGCTGCTTTGTTGTTGTTGTTTTGTTTCTGTTTATTTTATCTGCATAAGCTATACATGAGATGACCGAGTTAACTGCCGATCACAGTTGAATCTTGTTATCAGTCATACATCCCACAAGGACCAGGGGTGAAGAAAGTAAACAAAGACAAACAAACAAACAGTAAGGTTATAGGAAAGGGTAGACATGCAGAGTATACAACCTTTTCACCTGTCTGGACTGGCCCTTCCATTCTGATGTCAGACAGAATGCAGCATTCTGTCCATTAAACAAACCGATCAAACTTCATACAATTAAAAACAAGAAAAAAAATTGTATTTGCTTTTTTTTTTTTACATGTATAGCACAAGCAAAAAAAAACATTTAGAAAGAAAAAAAAGTAGAAATTCACACACACACACACACACACACACACACACACACACACACACACACAAAATGATTGATGATAAGCACAAAAGACCCCAAACAATTTGAATTCACATGTTCACACAAACAATTCCAAGTGTGAGAGAGAGAGAGAGAGAGAGAAGAGAGAGAGAGAGAGAGAGGAGAGGAGAGAGAGAGAGAACGGATGTCAGTTATTGGATCATGAAGTTCATGCCATTTTATTAACATTCATTAAATGTGGGGCAGAATGAGCCTAAAGATAAATGTGATAAAGATAAACAGGATGGATGTCCACATACTTGAACAGCCTGGGTGTGCAATTAAAATGAACAGAAATGACATGTTAATTTCACACCAGAATGTCAAGAATGTAGAATGTACCACACATACATGGGAGTAAAAAGTACTCGATACACACATGACTGCTCCAAAAGCACACCGCACCTTCACATACGCAGTACACGACAAAGAGTACTGGCTTCAATAAAATCAGTCAAGTATACCAAAAACTGCAGCTGAACCCTGTACGTCTGACTTAGAGACGGTTCCTTTGCCTTTCTTTCTGTATGATGTCCCATCTTCTGTGCCACTTCAGTGGTGTTTCATATTCCCACACTGCTCAATCCGGCTCCCCATCCACTGCCACAGCCCGGCCTGACCCGCCTCAGCTCCAGCACCAGCAGTCCAAATAGAGCAGCCAGCGTCAAGTCGTCCTAAGGCGACTCACCTGAGGAAACATGGCACTGAAGCCAGGTCACCGCAGTGCGGTTCACTGCTACCTGTTCTGAACAAAAATACTCAGAACACCATCACAAAGATCCCCCTTCACGACAGTGATAGATGCCCAACTAAAACACTATTATAATCCATGTAAGTGTTTCGACGCCTGCCATAAATTTGAGCCAGCATTTCATGTTAAACTGATCACTGATCAAAAGAACAACTCCCACTAATCATTTCACTTGTTTTGAGGCATTACCACCAATGAAATCACAAACAATCTTCAAATAGATGACTTGCCCCTTAGCTGACGTCACATTTCAGGCCTTTGCACTCGCCCGTCTTCGCACCAGCTTGAAGCCCCAAAATAGTCCCATTCCTTTGATTTTAGTCTGTCTACTTGGAACCACTTGACCTGTACCTTGATGGCCATATGGAAGAAAATGAGGAGAATCAGCTTTCAGACACAATACAAATTCTCAAAAAAATCTAATTGCACTAACCTATAAATACTCAACACCTTAAACAAGGCCTTAGTGCATTAATTTTTGGTGTGCAGCCACCCCCTGTGGACGTAGAGTGCAAGATGACAGGGGAGCCAACCATGGTTGAGATAGTTCTTCCATGGAAGCCAGGACAAAGTTCCAAGAGTTCGAGTCGGTGCTGTTTGTTGCGTGAAAGACTGCATCACCATTAAAAGGCAAGGACGTGCCAAGCTGAGTGGGCTTGAAGGACAGGTTTGTTTTTTTTTCAGACAGAAAAGAAAAAGAATGACTTTCTAATTATCAACCTCTTATAAAGAGAAAAGTGGTATGGTTTTCTGATCATGCCTCACGATTTGCGTTACTTTCCATGGTACGAGTACACAGTATACTTGGACAATGTACACTCAGTTGTTTCTTGTATCTTTCTCACTTGTGTTTTGTGGGCTAATGTCTTCTGTTTCGTGGAAGAGGCAGGCACAGGTTGCTGGAGAATTTATTTGATATATATTCTGTAAAGGTTTCCACCTGTACATGATGTCTTGGGATTTAAACCTTCATTTCCCTGGTAAGGAAACAAGATGCCTAGCCCTGTGAGTGCATTGTGCTGAGCCATACAGCCACTTGAGTTTAAAGTTTTTGTCTGTGCCTTAGCATACGGGATCCGAACACTATCCTCAATGTTTCCTTGTTTGTACTCTCTCTTGAGACAGAGAGACAGTGAACCAATCAACAAAAATGTTGTTCATTCATACTAGACACATACGCTTATTTATACAAAGGTGAGTGCCTAAAGTTGTTTTCAGATGATCTTGCTAGTGACTGTCTTTGCTGAAATGACTTCTATGTGGCATTCTCTTGGGCACTTTCAGTTTCAGACCCCAAGACACTGCCAAATTGAAATCTTGGGCCAAGCTTACTGATAATGCATGTGTGTTTGTCTGTGTGATATTTTGTGAAATTGGTAACTGAAATTAATACTTCCTTGTTTTAAGGAATTGTTAGTAACAGAATATATTGAACTGGTGTGTTGCCAAATCTGATGTGATGTCCTTTGATGTGTTTGGATGCGTGAGACATTGTTTATGATCTGTAATCCTAACGGACACAATCTTTGTAGACAGATTGCCTTATCATTGCATGCATGCTCACACACAAAAGACTGTTCATGACAGACACAAACAGGACAACAACAAAAATGTAACTTCCCAGACCAACCAGCAAAGTGGAGGAAAGAAAGGAACAAATGACAAGATGAACACTGCTCAGCAAAATCCAGCTTCTAAAATACACGAATAATGAAAAAGGTTGACTGGGCAGGAAGAGGAATACCATGGCCATCCCTGGCAATGTGGACCATGTGTGTTCCTGGGAGGGAGTCCTTTGGGGTACGAGTGTCCAGAGATGACGGACTGGTCCAGAACTGTGCACTGATGTATGTTCCGCACAAGATGATTTTAAAGGGAAACCGAGGAGCTGGAGGGTGGCAGTCTCTCTCCTTCCTCTGCAGACGTCTGCACTGTCCATCTGACTTAGAATGTCAGGTGATAACCTGCGATGTAATAATGTTTCATGAGGAATTGCATATACTTCCGCCAGCGCATTATCCACCATTTGATCCCTTTCTCTTTTCCTCAGATGAAATGTTGTTCTAGGGAAAGAGGGGCTGGGAAGGGGGATGAATGACAGGAGTTTAACATCTTCCACACTGATAACATTTTCTCTTAACTGCATCTTTTTTGCTTGTGTGCTTGTGTGTGTGTGTGTGTGTGCGCACATGTGTGTGTGTGTGTGTGTGTGTGTGTCTGTGTGTGTGAGTGTGTGTGTGTGTCAGTGTGTGTGTGCATGTGTGTGAACACACGCGATTGGAAGTATGTTTGCATTAGTATGTTAATGTGCATGTACGAGTGCGAGTTTGTGTGAATGTGGAATATGTGACAACTGTCTGAATTCAGTTGTACAATATGAAGGCAAAATAAAACAAAATCAGTCGACTTCATCGTTTTCGAGGACAATCTCACACCCCTGCTTGGACTGAAAACTTCGCAAGAAATGGGGCTGATCAACATCCAGAAAGAAAACTTTGTTCAGGTCGACCAGCTGTCAACACCAGATGAATTCCAAGATGTTTTCGACGGCACACTGGGAAAACTACCAGGCCTTCAACACCTAGAAGTGGACTCGCAGGCAAAACCGGTCATCATGCCAGACAGACGCACACCAATAGCAATACGACCTCAGCTCAAGAATGAACTGGACAGGATGGTCAAAGAAGGAGTGATTGTACCAGTCACCGAACCCACACCTTGGGTCAGCCAGATCGTGGTCACCAAAAAGAAACAAGGAGGTTTACGCATCTGCATTGACCCCCCAGAACTCAACAAGGCTCTAAGACGAGAACGGTACACAATGCCTGTCCTGGAAGATGTCATCCATGACCTGAGCAAATCGAAGGTTTTCACGAAGGTCGACCTGTCCTCTGGGTTCTGGCACGTGCAGCTCGACGAAGACTCAAGCCTCCTAACAACATTTCAGACATGTTTTGGACGATACCGTTGGCTACGACTCCCGTTCGGTACATCAGTGTCATCAGAGATCTTCCAGAGAAAACTGGCTGAAGCTCTCAGCGGACTACCAGGGGTGGCTTCCGTCGCCGATGATGCCATCATCCACGGGGACAATATGGAATCACACGATGCCCACTACAAGGCATTCCTACAGAGATGCAGAGAACAGAACATCAAACTTAACGAAGCAAAACTGGACCTGAGGTCAGACAACGTCACATTCATGGGGCATCAGATCACGAAAGACGGCTTACAGACTGACCCTGAGAAAGTGAACGCCATCAAAGACTACCCTGAACCCAAGAACATTGAAGAACTCAGACGATTTCTGGGCATGGTGAACTACCTCTCAAGATACCTGTCGCATCTCACAGACGACCTACAACCACTGCAAAACCTCCTCAAAAAAGATGTGCAGTGGACCTGGACTTCATCACAAGAAGAAGCGTTCCAAACAGTGAAGGAGAAGATCGTGAACAGCCCAACTCTCGCCTTCTACAAACAAGATGACAGCCTGACGCTCATCAATGACGCCAGTGAATATGGCCTTGGATCGGTACTGATGCAGGAAGACAGACCAGTCGCGTACGCAAGCAGGACACTCACACCAACGGAGAGAAACTACGCCCAGATCGAAAAAGAAATGCTGGCTGTGCTGTATGGGCTGCAGAAGTTCCACCACTACACCTATGGACGCCCAGTGCACGTAGTGACAGACCACAAGCCACTCGTAGCAATCAGCCGCAAGCCGCTATCAAAAGCACCGATGCGACTACAGTCAATGCTTCTCAGGGCTCAGACATACGACTTCTCACTGGAGTACAAACCAGGAACACAGATCCCGGTCGCAGACGCCCTTTCAAGGGCACCAGTCTCAACAGGAAACGAAGCGGAACATGAAGTGCTCAACTCATTGACACTATCACCATTCACGCCACAACGCCTGGACGAAATAAGACAGAAAACAGCTGAAGACCTCACACTCACAGAGTTGAAAGAAGTTATCCTCAGAGGATGGCCATCATCGAGACAAGACTGTCCACTCCCAGTCACGCCTTACTTTGACTACAGAGACGAGCTCACAGTGCAAGACGGAGTCATTCTCAGGGGAGACAGAGTAGTCATACCACACACAATGAGGTCAGAAATGAAGGAGAAGGTCCACGCCGGACACTCTGGCATCAACTCATGCCTACGAAGAGCACGACAGCTCATCTTCTGGCCCCGAATGACAGCTGAAATTCGACACTTCATTGAATCATGTGATGTGTGCACTTCTCACAGTGTGAAACAACCAGCAGAGACACTCTGCATGCACGAGGTACCAGATCGCCCATGGGAAAAAGTGGGAACAGACATTTTTACCATCCAAGGAAGAAACTATCTCATCACCGTAGACTATTTCAGCCATTTCTTCGAACTGGACTACTTACCAGAGACCACTGCAGAAACGATTGTCACCAAACTGAAACACCACTTCGCCCGCCATGGCATTCCAGACACAGTTGTCAGTGACAATGGACCACAGTTCTCGTCACAACAGTTCAGACTGTTCTCCCGCAACTGGGGCTTCAAACATATGACATCCAGCCCTGGTCACAGTCAGAGCAACGGGGCTGCTGAAGCAGCCGTGAAAGTGGCCAAGAACATGATGAAGAAGTGTCTACGGGCAAAAGAAGACCATTACCTCGGGCTACTGAACGTGAGAAATACGCCGGAAGAGGGAATGACATCAACTCCAACCCAGCGGCTTATGGGCAGACGTACAAAGACAGTGCTCCCCACCACATTCAAACTGTTACAACCCACCGCCGCAGACTACATCAAACAAGAAAAACACCGCCTTGAAAACAAACGGCAAGCAACAGCGGAAAAGTTCTGTCACCGAAAGGACCTCAGGCCGCTATCTAGTGGCGAGGCGGTCAAAATACAACCCATCGACAAGTCATCACAAACCTGGAAAAGTGGTGTCGTCATCAACAGGCAGACGAGCAGGACATACGATGTGCAGACCCAAGACGGAAGGGTCTACCGGCGCAACAGGCTCTTCCTACGCTCAGTTCCCCACCCCACTCAAACGCCCCCCAGACCCACAAAAAGTGCGCCCCACACTACCACCCAAGCTACCCATTCCTACGCCATGCCGAAGAATGATGGCCACACCGGTGGCCATCGCGCAGAGGGGCAGCCATGCCAGAGGGAGCCTACCAGCCAGGAACCAAGCACACCCTTCGCAGGAGCCTCCCGGGCCCAGCTTCCTGATGTGACCTTGGCAACATCCAGCCCCCGGCCGCCACAGGCTCCACGCCCTCAACCAGCCGGTCCAACCACAGGGCCCCAGCCAGCCGGACCAACCCTGGGTCCCCTCTCACCTGGACCAGCTATGACCACCAGATCAGGCAGATCTGTGAAGCCCAGAACCATACTTGATTTATAAACAAATTACAATTGACGAACATGAACAGCCAGGGACCAACCAATTAATATTTTTTTTATTCATATGATTTATAATATAAAATAGAGGACTTTGTTGGAAGTATTTATAAAATTAATCAAAATATTTTGTTCAAATTGTTGTTGATTTAAATTTATATATTAAGATTTTTCTTTTCTGTCGTTCACGGTTATATTATTAAAGAAGATTTTAATATTTTGTTAATATGATTATTAGTAATGAGTTATAGTGATTGTTAATTTTGCCCTTTTGGTCTTGGATTACATAATAGTTAATATTTTAAGGTATAGGAGAAAATATTTGTTTATTAAATTAGTATTTGTTAATCCCGTTTCAATTTGATGATTTAGTTAATGTTAATATTGTTTTAGAAACCCTAAAAGGGGGGAAATGTTACTGAATTAGTATTTGTTAATCCCGTTTTAATTTGATGATTTAGTTAATATTGTTAATATTGTTTTAGAAACCCTAAAAGGGGGAAGATGTTACGTGTAATGGTTTTGTACGTAAACAAGGAGCGGCTAGCTCCGGAAGTTAGAGGTCTCTCTCTCTTGAATACATCGTAACGAGCATGGCGCCCTGTCTCCGACTGCTGTCAGAATGAAGTGAGTCTGTTCTGATTTTATGCATGCATGGGATGCACGCAACAATACTGACTTCTCAGATTTACACAAATTCGCAGTCACACCCACAGTATCCTAATCAGTAGCTATTTCAAGCCTTGGGGCAAATGCCAAACTCTTGTACAAGTGGGTTTAACCCGTTTTTCTCTCATACATACGATATTACTGTTTTCAATAAAAGGTGCCGTATAAAAATATAACTAAACTTACTCAGGCTCTCCCATCTTCCTAATGGTAGAATCCAAAATGCTTAAAAGAAATTGTGTAAGCAGAATGGAGGCTATGTGATATGCATATGGTGCTCTGGGCCACTAAACTGTATGAAAACACCAGGAAGTGGCCAAAGAATAATACGGTTTTCTCCATGGTTATCTTCTTCTTCCTGTCAATGACGATCAACAATAAACTGACAGGTGTAATTTTCGCGCATTACAATTAGATACTGAAGAATCAAACAAGCCACATGTGGAGGGAAATAATCCTTGTCTTTGAAAATAAATACATGACATGTTGAAAGGTCATGTAAAAATAGACATATAAAATGCTGCTATAATGATATACTGATCAGGCTTTCCGCAACAGAAACTGTACTTGTTTGTTAAGGGTTTTTTTTGGCTGCGAAAGGCATGTAATTACACACATAAACACATACACCTCCACTTGTGTGTGCGCGCACGCACACACACACACACACACACACACACACACACACACACACACTCGCACACAGAAAGAGGAGCAGCAGGTGTATGTGCTATATCAGAGCAATATTGAATAACCAATCTTCCTTTTTTCACAGATGCCATTTTTGACTTTGATGGCAGCAGCTGCGTCGACAAACATGTGATGATGTTTAATTTCAGGTGCCAGACTGTAATGTAACACCTCTCGCAGTCTATCAACTTCATTTTGGAATCTTTTTTCAGGTTGTTTTAATTAAGGAATACAAGGAAAACCAGTTTGATATCAGACTGTTTAATTCAAAGTCAAACTCAGCAGTAAAAAAAGGTATATTTTTTAAAATATAAATGCTGGGGTCAATCACCATATGTCTGCATTGGAACAGTTTGAATTGGAACTTTAATTGGGAAAAAGAATCATGTTGGACTCTAGATTATTTTACAAATACAATCCTAAGTAAATAAGAGTCTCTCTTTGATTTAGAAAAGTTTTATTTGGAACTTTTCATGAAAAAAAAAAAGCTGCATTAGAATCTGCAAAAAAAAAAAATTCATTAAACAGTTCAAATACCAGGTCAGTTAACATTGGTCTGATATGAATGAAAAGCTAGATTTGGAATTTTAGTTAAAAAGAAATTCATTTCAGACTGTACATAAAAAAACACACACACAAAAAACCCTCAAATGCAAACGTAGCAGAAAGGAGAGAAGTTGTGTGCAACTTCTCAAGTCGACGCTTTTGCCACCAATTCCAATACTACATAAATTTCTTGTGCTGTGTTAGTTCCTCAATACTGTGATTGGTCTTTTCAGTTCAGTATTCATAGTATTCAATGAAAATTATATCTAGCTCCATAGGACAGCTGAACAGCATGCAGAAGGATCCCCTGAACAGAAGCTGAGAATGCAGTGCTTATTGCAAACCATTATTTAACCCTTTCAACTCCGATACAGTAACTGTAAACCATTATCTAACCCTTTCAACCCCGATACAGTAACTACAAACCTTATTCAACCCTTTCAGCCCTGACACAGCTGTAAACCATTATCTAACCCTTTCAACCCCGATACAGTAAACCTTATTCAACCCTTTCAGCCCTAACACAGCAACTGCAAACCATTCTTTAACCTTTTCAGCCCTGACACAGCAACTGCAAACCATTATTTAACCCTTTCAACCCTATTACAGTAACTGGCTGTGCAACTTTCCCAGCCTGGCACATTTGGCTGTTCAGCTGGAACATCGGCGAAGCTTTATTCCAACTGTCATAACTCCAGATCAGAACATAAAAAAGCACACATCTACAGAAATATGATGTTTCTTTTACAAACTGAATTTTCCCTGCATTTGAATATCCAGTGACTCAGTTGTTTTTTTTTTATAAATAGAAGCCTAAACCTAAACCTCTACCACTACTTGTGATTCCGACAGTTTTGGACAGACTTGTGATAAAATGCAAATAAAACTTGACTTTGTCAAAGTCAAATATATTTCTGCAACTAATATAAACTTACATGACTTTTGGTATCTTACTTTCAACAGATCTACAGTGCCTGGCTTTCAGAGTGAGGTGACTACAGGCAGAAACTGAAACCAACTGAAAAGAAATCATTACTGTTCTGAGAAACAAACAAATCACAAGACAAAACATGACACGTTTTGACATCTTTGGTCTTCTTCAGGCCAAAACAAACAACACTCAAGACAATGAAAATGACGAACGAACAATCTCCTCAAACTGGACACAGAATGGACTGATGCAAAGAAACACAGAAGCTTGGGAAAGTGGCAAAGCTGATCGCTCACAGTGACAGGCAAGATGTGCCTTACATGTCATTCTTTTTTTTTTCTCTTTTTTTTTTTTATACTTCCTGCTCATGAGCTGCATCTTCCCATCAAACCTTTGTCATCCTGGTAGACCTCTATGGTGAAGTAACGTGCTGGAATGCAGCACAGCTGACTCAGTGATGAAAGACACTAACACACAAACGTATCACTTCATCAATCACAACACCATTTCAGGATCCTTTCTCAATCTGTTTCTTTTTTCAAGTGCACGCGCACACACACACGCACACTACAACACACACTCATACAGACACTGACATAGGCAGACAGACCCCCCCCCCCCCCCCCCCCCCAAAACACACACACCAGTATGTCACATCACACTTAGCCCCATTCTAATAAGCAAAACTGCGTATGTTTTATAAATAAACACACATTCAACATCAACCTGTTTTGTCCCAGCACTGCAGTGACAGCAAAAGCTATACTGCTATGGTATAAGAAGCTGGTGCTGTTGTCCAAGAATAGCGCCATTGGTGCAAGGGAGATAACTGCCTTGCCAACAGGTCTGTCTGCATTCCACAAAAAATATTTAAGAGGTGGTGTGTGTGTGTGTGTGTGTTGTGTGGTGTGTTTCTTTTTTTTTTTTTTTTCAAACATTTTTTTCCAACAGTTTTGCTGAAGATGCATACCACAGAAACCTTCTCTTGTATATATCATAAGTCCAATAGTTCTTCTTCTTCTTCTTCCTAAAATACTGGTTCACTCAAAAACGAGTAGGTCACCAGCGCGCATGTTAAAAAGTAAAATAAAATAGCATAAAATAGTGCGACTCAGACTGTTGGCCCCTGGAGCAAATTTGGCAACAAGGGGTCGCACTCGATATTCAAGAAGTTAAAAGCAATGGCCAAATTCAGGCCCAGGTAACAGTAAAATATCTGGGGAAGTTAAAATAGAAAATCGTCAATATGCAGATCTCAAAACTGTCGTATCAATTTTTTTTAAATGAGATTGCATTTGTGGCAATCTTGATGGCACCCGGCAGTGAGTTCCACAGCCGTACAGAACTAGGATAAAATGAATGTAAGTGGCTGTCAATATTTGATGCAGGTATGGTATAACATTGACCGCCACTCCTGGTGCTACTTTTATTCAATACTAGTTGTTCCATTGGAATATCAATTACTTTAGCTCTGCCTTTGAAGAAGATATTAAGTTTGATAAAAGCTCTCTCTTCTAAGGGTTTCCATTCTAATTTCCTCATGTTCTTCCTAGTATTCCCCTTTTCTCTGATGTGGTTCCCTGTTACAAACCGTGCTGCTCTCTTCTGAATCTTTTCAAGGTTATCAATGTCCTTTAGATGGTAAGGATCCCAAACTGAGCAACCATATTCCAGTACCGGTCTAACCAGTGTTTTGTAGCAGTCGTCTTTAACCTTTTGGGGGCAGTCATTGATATTCCTGTATAAGAAAGCTAAGATGTTATTTGCTTTCTTACATACTAAATTGTAGTGTTCTTTCCATTTGAGACGACTATCTATAATCACGCCTAAATATTTTGCAGCATTAGTTTCTTTAAGAATAGATATTATGGATAGAATAATCTGATCTAATTGGTGAGCGTTTGTTACATATACGCAACACTTGGCACTTTTGGGGATGAAATTCCATTTTCCAAGTTCTTTCCCACTCTTGTAAAGCGTTTAGATCTTCTTGTAGAATGCGTGTATCATTCTTGCTTCTGATTGTTCTATATACTAAGCTGTCATCTGCAAAAAGCCTTATAGTAGTTCCAGGAGAGAGATTCTACTTATATCATTTATATAAATTAAGAAAAACAAGGGCCCCAGAACAGTTCCCTGTGGTACACCTGACAAGACTGGTTTACAATGGGATGACGACCCTTCCACAACAACTTTCTGCGTTCTCCCAACGAGGAATGATCTAGCCCATTTTAGCAAAGAACCGCCAATGCCGATGTGTTCTAATTTAAGCAGCAGGCCCTCATGGTCAACCTTATCAAAGGCTTTAGAAAAAGTCTAATAAAATTGCATCTATTTGCTGTCTGTTGTTAAGACAGTTATTAAAATCATTGAGAGTTGTTATAAGTTGAGTCTCACAACTCCTTCGCTGTCTAAAACCATGCTGGGTGTTATTTAAGAAGTCATATTTGTCAAGATGGTCCATTATGCTACTATATATTATGTGTTCAAGTAGTTTTGCTGATATGGATGTAAGAGATACAGGTCTATAGTTCTCTGCTTTTGTTTTGTCACCCTTTTTGAATAAGGAACAAAGCTCGCATCTCGCCACTCATCAGGTATTACTCCCTGGTCCAGTGAAGCTTGGTAAAGTAGTTGGTATACCTCACTCAATTCATTGGCACATAATTTTAAGAGCTTGCCAGGAACGCCATCGGGACCAGTAGCTTTGTTTTCATTGATGTTGGTCAGTAACTTAAATACTCCTGCTTTGTTTACTTTGATGTTTTGCATTTCAGGAGTTTATCATCATCCTTTAGTCTAACGTTAATTAAAGGTTTGGGATTTGAGAAAACTGAACAAAACTGCTTGTTTAGTAAATTTGCTTTCCCTTCAGGGTCCTGTAATAGGTTATTCTGGTTGTTTTCTCAGGTCTGGAATCCCAATGTTGTCCTGTCTCTTACTCCTTATGTAAGACCATAATTTCCTTGTTTTGATGATCACCTTCTGAAATCAATCGAATTAACATAATTGGAGTTGGTAGTGTATGTTCTCATACCTGCATTCCTAAATTCCTGCACTGATCTTCACATTATCTCTGCTTTCTGTCAGTTGAAGCGGAGTACAATTAATCCTTGATATTGTATTTCTTAACTATTTTTTTCAATGTATTCACACTGTCAAACTTAGGTGTTTTTGTTTTTTTAATATTTCTATTTTCTAAGCATATCATGAGAGGGGAATATATATATGTGTGTGAGTGTGTGTGTGTGTGTGTGTGTGTGTGTGTGTGTGTGTGGTGTGTTGTCAGTTACAACACTAATCTGACAGTAAATGGTTTCAGTCAGTCAGTGTGTGTGTGTGTGCACATTTCTTTGTCAGTTTTGAAAAGAAAATCAAGCTACATTTTAAGTTCCTGCAAGTGTAAGTTCATGTGGTTCTCCAGACTAATTTCACACTGAATGGCATAGACGGAAGCGAGATACTCACAGGTGAAAGCCTCAAAGCAGCAGATGATGGCATGAGCACAGATGATGGCATGAGCACAGATGATGGCATGAGCACAGATGATGGCATGAGCACAGATGATGGCATGAGCACAGATGATGGCATGAGCACAGATGCTGAAGGCCCTGAAGACTGTCACAGCTCTTGAAGAAGCTGAAGGATACAGCAGCACTGAAAGAATTAGAATACAAGAATTTTATTATGTCAGAGAGAGAGAGAGAGAGAGAGAGAGAGAGAGAGAGAGAGAGATCAGAAAAGGTGCAGTTGGTGGGAAATAAAAAAGAAAGAAAACGAAATGTCTGAACATATTAACATGTATTCGCAGAACAAGCTTTAAAAAAAGGGTCTTTTTAAAACTGTTCAAACAGCCAACTAGCTGTAGAAGTGAGCGATTACATCTGATATCAAGTGAAGTGTAAAACTGTGGTGTGTCTGTATTTTTTTCAGAAGAAGTTTGGAAACATGTTTACTCCGTTTCCATTAACAATTGTGCATTTGGTGACATAAAGAAACAAAGTCCCAAATTCGATTAAAGAACAATTAGCACAAGTTCTTCCATTGTGTGGTATATATGCATTAAGTTCTTCCATTGTGTGGTATATATGCATTAAGTTCTTCCATTGTGTGGTATATATGCATTAAGTTCTTCCATTGTGTGGTATATATGCATTAAGTTCTTCCATTGTGTGGTATATATGCATTAAGTTCTTCCATTGTGTGGTATATATGCATCAAGTTCTTCCATTGTGTGGTATATATGCATCAAGTTCTTCCATTGTGTGGTATATATGCATTAAGTTCTTCCATTGTGTGGTATATATGCATTAAGTTCTTCCATTGTGTGGTATATATGCATTAAGTTCTTCCATTGTGTGGTATATATGCATTAAGTTCTTCCATTGTGTGGTATATATGCATTAAGTTCTTCCATTGTGTGGTATATATGCATTAAGTTCTTCCATTGTGTGGTATATATGCATTAAGTTCTTCCATTGTGTGGTATATATGCATTAAGTTCTTCCATTGTGTGGTATATATGCATTAAGTTCTTCCATTGTGTGGTATATATGCATCAAGTTCTTCCATTGTGTGGTATATATGCATTAAGTTCTTCCATTGTGTGGTATATATGCATTAAGTTCTTCCATTGTGTGGTATATATGCATTAAGTTCTTCCATTGTGTGGTATATATGCATTAAGTTCTTCCATTGTGTGGTATATATGCATCAAGTTCTTCCATTGTGTGGTATATATGCATTAAGTTCTTCCATTGTGTGGTATATATGCATTAAGTTCTTCCATTGTGTGGTATATATGCATTAAGTTCTTCCATTGTGTGGTATATATGCATTAAGTTCTTCCATTGTGTGGTATATATGCATTAAGTTCTTCCATTGTGTGGTATATATGCATTAAGTTCTTCCATTGTGTGGTATATATGCATCAAGTTCTTCCATTGTGTGGTATATATGCATCAAGTTCTTCCATTGTGTGGTATATATGCATTAAGTTCTTCCATTGTGTGGTATATATGCATCAAGGTCTTCCATTGTGTGTATATATGCATCAAGTTCTTCCATTGTGTGGTATATATGCATCAAGTTCTTCCATTGTGTGGTATATATGCATCAAGTTCTTCCATTGTGTGGTATATATGCATTAAGTTCTTCCATTGTGTGGTATATATGCATCAAGTTCTTCCATTGTGTGGTATATATGCATCAAGTTCTTCCATTGTGTGGTATATATGCATTAAGTTCTTCCATTGTGTGGTATATATGCATTAAGTTCTTCCATTGTGTGGTATATATGCATCAAGTTCTTCCATTGTGTGGTATATATGCATCAAGTTCTTCCATTGTGTGGTATATATGCATTAAGTTCTTCCATTGTGTGGTATATATGCATTAAGTTCTTCCATTGTGTGGTATATATGCATCAAGTTCTTCCATTGTGTGGTATATATGCATTAATCTTTCCTGCCTGTGTTGGATATTGGAAGTTTATGGTTTGACATTTCTTAATTTCAAAAACATCAGTGCTGATTTTTCTGGCAATAAACCGAGATGTTTTTCGATTTTAAGTTTAGTATTGAAAATTCTGTCATTGTAATAGATGATCTGAATGTAGCCATCTTTCAGACTGTGTGCAGAGGTGTAGGTAATAAGGTGACAGGACACTTGTAATGTGGAAGGTTTACCATGACATCAGTCATCACATTCAGCAAATCTATCACCAGAATTCAAGCACTGCATGAGTCCTTTTCATCCCGAACCTAATCTTGTAAAATATTACTATGGCTGTAGAGGTAGGTGGTTTGCACAAAATTTCATTAACTCTCTCCCACTCAAAATGAAGTAGATTGTTTTTTCACAATGAGCCACAAAACTAGAAGTCAATGAGTCACAACCGCCCCCCCCCCCCCCCCCCCACCAAAAAAAAAAACAACAAAAAAAAAAAACACACCACACACACACACACACACAAATACTCACTTCATGAAACAGGCCTCAGCTCCTTTGCACCAAATGACTGTGTCCATCCAGTATCAAGAGAATGCGCTCCTTTCAAAAGATTCCAACTTGTTTCAAAGTCACACTCATCTGAGAAAGTGTCCATGATAGCATGGCAATTGAAACTTCCATCATTTAAAAGAATAATTCTTGTTTCAGTTTCAATCTACACCCCTGAAACTTCTTGCTAGAGGTATGATTACCTCTTTGTGTGCAAGAAAAGGGTGTGAATATTCTTGCTCTAAAACGGGTAACAGTAACTAGCAATACCAAGAACAGTACACTAAATGCCATTTATTTTTACACCACTGTCACCGCTGTTAGAAACACCTGTGATTGTAGAAACACCAATCTCTTCATGCTAAGGGTTATCCTTCAATCTCTCTCGCCCCCCCCCCCCCCCCCCCCCTCCCCTACCCCCACCCCGGCAGCTCTGCAGTTGGTCCACAGGCCTGTAAGTGTGATGCAGCGCCAGTCACCTGTCATCATCCAGGTTCTGGCGGCGCAGTTGCCCTGGTGAACATACAAACACAGAATGTGGTGCAGTACAGAACTTCAGAAGCTTCCTTTGTTTCGCCTGCAACTAGTGCAAGTCTTCTGAACAGGCAGAGAACCTGGCCATTCTTTTTGGCTGGCATTTTGATACCTGAAAAAACACACACACGACAGACAGACAGACAGAGATGGAGACAGACAGACACATACATATATAGACTGACAGAGATAGATAGACGGATAGATAGATGGATAGAGAGATAGACAGATAGGTAAGTAGATAGATAGACACACACACATAAAATGTAACAGATATAGACAGACAGACAGATACATAGACAGGTAGATAGATTGATAGATATAGACAGATAGATACATAGAAAGATAGATAGACAGATATAGATATATCTGTCATGGCATAATAATGAAAGACTTGTAAGTGCTTCCCCCACCCCACTTCCGGACAAAATCAGGGCTGCAAACAAGTTCGAAACAAAAACTATGCACAAATTAAAATGCCATGGGCAAAAAATTCAAAAATATGTAAAGTTATTTAAATATTATCATCACCAAATATATGGTTAGTCTAATAAGGTAAGTCTAGTTTATATCTATCTGTCTGCCTGTTTCTCTGTTATCGATACTAAATATTGTGCACAGCAGGACAATGTGCACAGCAGGACAATGTGCATAGCAGGACAATGTGCAGGACAATGTGCACAGCAGGACAATGTGCACAGCAGGACAATGTGCAGGACAATGTGCACAGCAGGACAATGTGCACAGCAGGACAATGTGCAGGACAATGTGCACAGCAGGACAATGTGCATAGGACAATGCAGCAATGAAACATGGACACTGGGTTTTTTTAATGTTTCCCTCTCCCCTCTTCCATATGAGGGATTCTTTTCATCAGATAGGATCATTATTACTATCACGCATGCTGGAAAGTGTGGGAATGAAATTCTCCAAGTTGGTTCTGATGGAACTGTCACTGAACCAACTGAATGGGAGGAAGCTGTTTTATCAACAGAAGAACTGAAGGAAGGGTAGGGGGCACTGGGTGAAGGCAGGGGGAAGCAGAGAAGGAGATGGATTTCTGGAGCTGGAGGGAGGGAGGAGTCAGGATGGGGAGGGTTAAGGGGCATGTGGAGGTCTTTTTCATAAACAGATCTGAAAGTATTGCCAGTTTCAGTGTCATCAAGGAGGTGTCACTGCGTGCAGACTAGTCCATATGTGCTACAACACATCCACTTAAGTTTGAGACCACACAACACATGATTTAAAGTTGGAGGATAAATGAATTAATGACTGATGGATAAATGAATTAATGACTGATGGATAAATGAATTAATGACTGATGGATAAATGAATTAATGACTGATGGATAAATGAATTAATGAAATAAGATGAGAGAATTTAAGAAGAGGATCTTGTGGCCATGACTTAGCAGACGTCTGACCTATGCTTTAGCCCCACATGCTGGTCAGACCTTGAGTAACCTACCTAACACTGGCTGTGCCACTGTATTGTCAAATACCGAAAGAGTCCAATGAGAATAAATTCAGCGCCAAGTTTTGTGAGACACTGCTTTACCCTTGATTTTTCACCCTCATCTTGGAAAATAGAAAATGAAAAATAATGGACAACATGAAAATGACACACACACAAAGCACACAAACAGGGCCATAAAGGCACTGCAGAATGGTCAACTATTGTTTACTCTGGATAGTGGTGACCATGTCAAAACCCAGTCACCACATGTCACCTGAAAGCATGAGATGTTATAAATTGTAACAAGAGAAAAACATGAACAGACTTGTGCAAAGCAAGAGAGAGAACAAAGCCGGGTAGTAGCATCGCTGCATACAAAAAGCAGATACTTCTGTTTTGCGTTTACCAGTTGTAGAGTATTTTTGGCAGTTTCCTACATAAATTCACTTTGATCTTTCGTGGAAAGCAAATATGATAAAAGCATCAGGGGTAGAGGTCAACTTAAGTGACATTAACAGGATGATGTTCAGTTCAGCAAGTGCAGTGAAGCGACATCCACATAAGCAACATTCTACAACTGCAACATCTCACTGCTGTGACACACCTGTTTTTTTTTACTGTGAACAGGCAACTGGATTACTTGCTTGCTTATCTATCTGGTTGTGCAAGCACGTAAGTGTGCAGGTACGTGTCTGAATATGTGTATGGACTGTTTTGCTCTGTGGTATTTAGCACCTTTGCATGTTAATCATAATTTTACACCAATGATGCAAAGAACACACACACACACACACACACACACACACACACACACACACACATGTGCACATTTACACACATAATTTACACATACGTACGCACAGATGCACATATACACACATGCATGCAGTATCTGTGGTGGAAGGTCGTTGTGGTGGGATATCACATAAGTGGATGTTGTTTTACTGGATTCGCTCTACTGGATGTCACTCAAGTGAGATGACATGGTATCCGATCATAATTCTCCAGGTTTAGTGTGTCAGTTCGCTATTCATGCACAGCCATAACAGCAAGCTCCCTTCTCACTCTAGCAACAAGTTATACACTTTTCCCCCAAAACAGATAGACCACAAAGGCAGAAATACAGTGGAGGACAGAAAAGGAAGATGCTAATATTAGATATCAGCAGTCAGAGACACACAGAGAGGGGATGGGGGTGGGAGAGAGAGAGAAGAGAGAGAGAGAGGAGAGAGAGAGAGAGAGAGACAGAGGGGGAGGGAGAGGGGTGGGTTCAGAAATTCTTAGTGAAGAATTTTCAGAATAAGGAGGATAACCTACAACCCCCATCCCACAAGAGGGTGAAGAAGAGCATAAGGAGGTGAGAGAAGGGTTGGAGGGAGTGGATTCTTTTAAAGTGTCTTTCAAAACATCATTTTGGCTAAATATTATCAGTTTTGAAATTGAATTGAAAACTCTACATAATGAAGTCAGGTGGGTTGTTTGGGCGAACCAGTGGAACAACTTTTCCCAACTGCAAGTACCTCCTCCTCTTCATCAACAGACCAGTCTCCCTCTTTTCATTATCCTCTTCTTCCTCTTTTTCTTTTTGCATTGTCTTTCTTTTCTTTCATTTTATTACCAATGACTAAATGCACAGATAAGTTTCACATTCAGGAGACTGACATACTTCCAAGACTGAATAACTGCATGATTTGTGTACATCTTCTGGCAGCTCTCTTGCCAAAATCGGTGTGCATTTGAACATATACACATACAGAGAAGATGGACATCACATAATGATCCTGAACCAGTCCTCAGATGGAAAAATCCCTTTCCTCTCCATAAGCATGGTGGCAATAATGGTGAGACTGAAGACATTACATTTACGTTAGGGTTGCCTTTGTCAAAACTGAACAGTACATGTGTCTTGAATCACATCAGTCAACTTGCTTGAGAAGAGAAGGAAATGTAGCAGGGACAACGCTGGCAGACAGAAGCTTTGTTTGTCTGTTGTTATCTGGACCTAAAAACTGACATGATGCAGGTAAACTATAAGCATCATATACCAAAACAACATGCACAGGTGTTTGTATGTGTATCTCTGAAGAGAGAGAGAGAGAGAGAGAGAGAGGGTGAGAGAGGATGTGTGTGTGTGTGTGTGTGTGTGTGTGTGTGTGTGTGTGTGTGTGTGTTTGTGTGCACACTCTTCAATCTAACGTCTATTCACACAAAGTGATTATAGATAAAAATAAAATAAAATAAATAAAGTTATCAGTGTATGAGGTGAGAGATGAAGGGAAATGGCGGAGCTGATGCTAAGATGTAAAATGTCAGTACTGATTACCACTGTATAAAACAAACAAACATAATCAAAACAAACCTCACACTGAACTATAAAACAAACACTCACAAACTCTAAATACCAATGAAAATCATCATTGACATTCATTCTCAAATCTTCCAAGAAATTTGGCTGTGACGATTTCAAATCAGTACACTCAAAAACTATGTGGGAGACTAAACACTTTTTCTTCACAACATATATTCTTGCTAAATTTCATTTCAAAAGCATCTGAATTAAAGCTGTACACATGTGTGCATGTGTGAACAAGTGTGCATGTGTGTGTTTGTATGTTTATGTGTGAGAACATCTCACAACATACACATCATCCCAATTTGCCCCAACATCTCACAACATACACATCATCCCAATTATCTCACAACATACACATCATCCCAATTTGCCCCATCCCTCATTCCCAAACCACACCAATGCATACCATCCCCACCCCTACTCCTACAGCCCCACTGAAAAATAAAAGTGAAATAAAAAAAAAAGCACACACATGTATGTATACACACACTGACCTTCTTCTGGCCATTTGATGCTGTAGTGATGGTCAATGTACTGTTCACACTTTCATCCTCCAAAGCTGATGCGCCATCTCACCGATGTCTGTAGTCTGACTTTCTCATATACTGGTTTGTATTCTTTTGGTGCCATACTGCCAAATCTCTGTGATCTCTTTCAGTTTAAAACCCTTTGGTATTTCTGTCTCTCCTTCAGTAATTTCCAGGTATCTGATGTGCTGAAGCTCAATCTCTCTGACCCAGGATAATATACAATCCAATGTCTCCGAGATATTACCAGATGACTTGGTGTACTATCAATTTGTGGTGTGTTACCTGCACTTTCATTTTTACCACCATCCCCTCTCACCCACCCACACACCAAAAAGAAAATGTAGTACTAGTAGTAGTAGGGACCGGCTTATTTTTGGCCTTAGGCCTTATGGCCTATTTGCGTCCCCTCATTATTTTTTAATTATATTTCGGTCTGGCTGCATGCCTATCTTATAAAATAACATTATATTCAATCCACTTTTTTTTTTTTTTAATGATTTTCCAGTTCAAAAAATGAGGGCCTTATGACAGACATTTTTATGATTTTCCAGTTCAAATACTTAACATCTGCACATTTGAGTAGTATATTTACAAATCCTAAAAGTTGAATGTTTTACTTTAAATGGGTGTCGAAGACATACAACATGTGAAAAAAAATTATGATCAACACAACCAGTCATTTACCGAAAAAGAAAAAGAAACAGAAATAACACAAAAATAATGCTGCTCCTAAACCACTCAAAATAAAAGTTTAAAACAAAACCCTCAGAATATTGGACTCAAGAGAATTCTGCAAATCTGCATACTAACATCCTAGCCAACATCATAATCAACATGATGAGTGTGGACACTAAAAGAAAGAAGAAGTCAACAACACTTTCCAAGCGCCAGAAACATTACAGGGAGAAAAAGCTGAGAGAAAGGGGAGTAGAAATCTAAGAGTCGTCTCCCTTCACACATGCTACTCTTCCTTCATTTTTTGGCATGGCACGACAACAGAAAGGGTAGGAAAAGCACAAACACACACACACACACACACACACACACACACACACGCTCGCGCGCGCGCACACACACACACACACACACACACACACCACACACACACCACACCCGTGCGCGCGCGCATGCCTACGCGCATTCTTCAAATTGATTGATGTCTGCTCACTTTCAGTGACCACCGTTTTGTCAAAGAGCTTGTGAAAACATGACTTTAAAGTGATATTATTTTGCATATGGAATTAATTATCACGTGAGTTTTACATTTCTTATGACAGAATGAGATATGTAACTACAAGTAACTATTGTTTCATTAGGTTATAGACAGATGTCAGTTGAGTGGATGTATTTCAAAGTGTACGACCTAAAGTGGGAAAAAAAGAACAGAGAAAACAAAACAAAAAAAAAACCAACAAGAACAACAAAACTACTGCGATTCTAAATACACACACAAAAAACGGGACATGTGAAGTAGAACTGTTGAAAAAAGTATCACTCTCATGCACACATAAACCTCTGTTCCTCGGCGCCTTTCTGTCCTGCCCACTAACTCTCTCTCTCTCTCTCTCTCTCTCTTCTCTCTCTCTCTCTCTCTCTCTCTCTCTCTCTCTCTCTCTCTGAATTCATACTGAATTGTCAGAATGAATGATATGTGTTGAAATAATGTATGCATGTCAAGGACAGATTGTAAGACTGCTTTGGCCTAAAATCTTCATCCTTGCGTAATAAAGATCAATCAATCAATCAATCACACACACACACACACACACACACACACACACACACACACACACACACACACCACACTCTCCTCCTCTCTCTCTCTCTCTCTCTCTCTCTCTCTCTCTCTCTCTCTCTCTCTCTCTCTCCTCTCTCTCTCTCTCTCCTCTCCTCTCTCTCCTCTCTCTCTCTCTCTCTCACACTCACTCACTCACACACCAAGATCGAAGAGACAGGGGACCGTTCGTCCTGTTTTGATCGTCTTCCGCCTGAAGACCCAAAAGATCGAAACGTGTTGTTTGTTTTACTTTGTATCTTCGTTTGGTGATGCAGTAATCCTATTTCTGCTCTTGTTTGACCGACTGTAGATGGTAAAACTGGAAAAACAACATCGACACTGGTGAAATATTTAATTTGTGTAGAACTTTATGTACCGTTGATGTGGTTAAGGAATGTTTGTAAGCAAAAATGGTTCTAAAGCTGACATGCATAATTGACAGATTTAGACCGAATATATCTGTTTTGACTGTGCATTGTTTTAGACGTAAATCTTGTAATGATTCCGATCTGACGAGTCCATTATGCCAGATCTCTACAGAACATGAGAAACCTTTCATTCTATGTTGCCAAACACTGAACGAAAGTGGCGAAAAATTACTGGAGCCAAAATATGATCGAGAACCGTGTTTATCTCATCTTCGTTTCTTGACGGTCTGCGATAACCCTGATGTTATACGCAGTTTTTCGTTATGGAGAGGCGTTTTACATAGAAAAAATAACTACTTCATACAGTTTGCTCTGACGTGATTGTCACATCCATTGGTTGCAAAATCCTTTTGAATAACCATCAAGACATTAAAAGGTATCGACGGTGAGCGGCCTTAAAGGAGGGCGAAAGGATGGGCGGGGTGGGAGAAAAACCCGGGAGAGTGGGAAGGGTTGGACAGAGAGAGAGGGAATAGCGAAGTGAGATACGGCAGAGAGATGAATGATGATTGATGATAATCTTTATTTCCAAGGTAACAGATAAGCAAACACATGCATTTTTTTTTCATCCGCCCTTGCCCCCGTTAAGGGACTAAATATGACTACACGAAAACTTACAAAACTTTTAACACAACACACATATATTCACAACATTAAAAGTTATGCATTAACAGTCGGCGTAGAGACTTTAAAAAGGAAAAAGGAACGATTATAAACAACAAACAAGAAAAAAAAAAAATGATTTACAAAAAGAAAAATTAGCACCAACCTATAATGAATAACGATCCCTCCTAACGAAGGATATAGAGAGAGAGAGAGAGAGAGAGAAGAAAGAGAGAGAGAGAGAGAGAGATAGAGAGAGAGAATTACTTCCTTTTGTAAAAATTAACATACACAAACGCTAAGAATAATAAACTAATACAATTACAATGCTTCAATAATATCAACATTTGTTTCTTTCCTTTTACATTTATATGATTTGTTAGAAGCAAAACGAGAACGAACAATCATTATCAGTAAGCACATTCAATTTCCTACATCAATAATATAAACATTTATGTTTCAGATGCGTAACGTGTATATGTGTGTGTGTGTTGTGTTGGGGTTGGTGTTGTGTGTGTGTGTTGTTTGTGAGAGAGAGAGAAGAGAGTGGAGAAGAGTGAGAGAGTGAAGAGAGAACAGCGCAATGCCACTATATTTACCTCCCCCATCTTTGTTTTTTCTTCTTAACCAATCATACACACCAAATTTACAATTATTAAATTAAAGCGACACTCCACGAAACGCACGTAGTTAACGAACAGAGAGAGGAAAGAGAGAAGAAGAGAAGAGTGATGAGAGAGAAGAGAGAGAGAGAGAGTTAAAAAAAAAAGAAGAGAGAGAAGAAGAGAAAGAGAGAGAGAAAAAGAGAGAAGAGAGAAGAATTAAATTCCATTTCTATCCAAAAATATCACATGCAAAACATACTATAAATTTGAATAAAAGCAATACATTCAATATGATCAACAGAAATCCGACACACATTATCACCTTGCCGTTTACAGTGCACAAAGAATAAAAGTTATTAAGACATCATCACTTCGTGACAATCACCAATAAAACCAGCGACCACAATAGTCATGCTCATAATTTGATTTCAATCAATATATACCCAATAGTAAACCATAGCTCACATTTATCATAATCTGTTTTTAAAAACATCAGCGGAAAGGAAACGGCGTTATCCGTTTTAATATGCACAAAACAAAGATGTGCCCCTGGTATATTATTTTGTTCTAATAGCAAATGGTCTGCTGTGAAAGTGTGATTAGTTTTCCCCAGAAGGATTCTGTAATATATACATCGAAATGTAGTGAATGAATTCCAAACTCTCGCTACCATAGTAAGATAAGCTTGATTTAAATAGTTCTATTCTAGAGTGGGAACCTGAATTTTGGTTGAATCCCTAGTAATCTAAATTTTGACAGAAGATTTGTGTTGCTAAACCCGAATGCAATTTTTGCATTAGCTGACAGTTTTTGTTGACACCAACATTTCTTGTCACAAGAGCCTCCCCTTTATAAATCCCCTTCACTAAGACTAATATTTAATAGAACTCTGCATTAAGTGCTCTTCTTGTAGAATACTCTAAGAGGTTTTCAGTGCATTACACTAGCAAATCAAATATGGAACATCAATTTTGAAGAGAGAACATGTGCGTGTAGAACAACTTTCCCCTGTCATGAAGGTATTAAGAAATCGTTAGCGGCACATCTTAATATGTTTGTCTGGATATTATTTACATAAACGCGAAGGGATGAGACCAAGAAAGATTATTATCTACAGTACATCACTAGAACTCATGGCTATCCCCATTTCAATTTCCTGATTATTGATAAAAACAGATGGCTGTGTGTATGTTTTTTCTTCTCTGCCTTGTTTGTTATCACATTAGTTTTGTTTTGTTAGGATCAGATGACAATTTGATTACCATTGCACCATTACTTAGGTATTAACATTCTACTGTAATGATGTGAAAACAGCCTTTTCGCAAGCTGGGGCTACTTGAATGACAGTGTATCATCACAAAAAGTTCACATGAATCCTCAATATAAAGAGGGAGATCATTTATATAAACTGAGAATTCTCAAAGGACCTAACACAGAACCCTGGGGGTACCCATGGTGGATAGTAACTTGTCTAAAATATGTGTGTTGACAACAAACGATTTGGTTGACGGTCTTCTAGAATGATGAAATCAGTTGGAATGTTCTTTCCTGTTATACCATATGATAAAACTCCTGCATATCAATTTGGTCAATGACATCCAAAAGCCTTTGCAAAATCAACAACATGCGCCACAAATATTTTATTCTCATAACACTGGCTAGCCCTTGATCTAGCTGAGTTAGTAAAGCGCTGTATGACAAGAAAGAATTTTTCCTGAATCCCATGATTTTTAATTTAGCTAGGTTGGAGGAGTCAAAAAATGGTGCAAAGAGCTTATTTATGTGTTTTTTTTATTCCAAGGCTTGGCCAGAACTGGCAACAATGGATAAAAGGTCTGTATTCGAAGGTTTCAATTTGTCCTCCAGATTTGGACAATGGTATAACTTTTGCAACTTGAACTGAGCGGAAATGACTTATCAATGCCAAAATAGTAACTGAGGTAAAGTTTCACATATAACAAGACCTCAATCGTTTCTGTATTTTTCGCATAATCCCGTTCAAGTCCCGGCTAACCTGTCTGTTTTTTAATTGGCATAAAGCATGGCGAACTTCACTAACTGTCATAGGGAAGAACTGTGTTGCTGGACGAATGTTCATCAGCAATTTGCAAAAAGTTTTTAATTTTTGTAAATCATTTGAGTCAGTATTCTTTTCGTTACAACGTGTCCTGCAAACTTTTGTAAATTGTTTGGTTGAGTCATTTGGTGTTATCTGGTAATGGACTTGCTTTGGACTGTGAAAGTTTATTTGTAAGTTATTTATTGTTATTGCCAATGACTACGAATTTTTTTTTGTTGGCTACAAGTTCACCGAAAAAATTCATTTTCTGTCCTTTGAGTGAATTGACTTAAAAACGGTGCCTTTAAAATCCATCCACTCCCATCTGCTTCAAGCAATCGTCGCGTAAGAAACAAGCAACTTGTATTTCATCATCATCCACCTTTGGTTGGCACTATGTTTAACACCACGCGTTATTTGAATGCGCATGCTTGTCATAAACAGAATGAAACGTGTGTAGCCAGTACTCAAGCCTTTCTCTGGATCATTAAATATAAACATTTATACAGGGGGAATCATGAGGTCCAGTGAGAAGATCTTCTTGAATGTCCAAAAGATCTACTGATATGTTTGTGGCCATTTAGAATTTGATTCCACTTCTTTCATAATCATACTGGAAAGTGGTCGCTTTATCCATTCAAAGCACACATTTCACAAGACGTTTTGTGTTTCAGAAAGAGAGATTGCAATTAATGTTTGCTAGAATGTTACTCTGTTGGCATGTCTAAATTTGGCAATTGTATAGTAAGTCCTATCGACCATGATGTTCGGCACTTCAATTAGATCAATGTTGAAATCAACTAAAAGTATTAATTCTGTGGCATCCAATCGATGCTGCCCCATCATACCTTAAACTGTCCCATCCTACCACATTTTCCGCTGGGTTTTCCGATATACAAATCCTATTTTGATTGGTTTTGTTCTCTTCACTGATTACTAACCAAACTGCTCAATTCCAAAACCTTCAGATCATAACAAACAGTTGGGCATATAATGTTTCAAGAACGATAGCCAGCCTGTAATTTGGATTCGTTGGATCTTCTGCGTCCAATATTGTACCAAGATTAAAACAGTGCATCTGGACAATATCAAACTCTATGATTCATGAAGCCCATATATATGAAAGGTTTTGTCTTGATTGTACAATATAAGGGTACCTCCTTAACATGTTTTGTATATCGTTTATATAAATGTCCAATACGTATTCCGTCCTCCCCGTGCCTTTTTGAAGATGAATTCACCAATGTGCCACTAAACAAATATAGCCCAAAAACAATATACAAGGATACACTTGAAATACAACTCAATTGTTCCGAATGGTATACACACACAACAAACTATCTTCAATCAAAAGATAAGATATGAAACACGCAATGAAAACTACAAAGAATGTGAAACAACACAAACTTACACACCAAATCCAACAATGCTCAAGAAAAAAAAGATAATTAAATAAGGAAGGACAAAAGTTATATTCACAAAGTTACGTAACACGCTTTGGCACGTGACACCGAAGAAGGTCACCGAAGCTTTATCTAACACCACAGGTTTCTGACGTGCTCCACACACCATTCAGTACAATTAAAACTATGATATAAAGTCTCGTTTATTCTCAAATTGCTAATAATTTATTCGCAACCACGTTTTTCTTTCTCAGTTATACAGATGACGCAGTTCGGAATTACACAGTTTCGCCAGATGCATATTTTCAAACTCTGCCCCTTCCACATGCGAGTGGTATAAATACCTATAGCACACACCTGACACGCACGCACACACACACACACACCCACGCATCGCACGCAAGCACGCACGCACGCACTCGCGCACCGAAACACACGCACGCACCACACACACACACACACACACACACACACACACACACACCACACTACTGATTCAAGACTAAAGCTTGGCCATAGTTTGTGCCAGGGCATGTAGTGTGGCCACTGCCAAAAAGCAGTGAAGACTACCGTAAAAGACGGGAATAACATAGGAGATAACACAGCGTGGCATCATGTGATGGCTTGGGGGCGAGGTGTAGGTCTCCTACTACCATACGAATAATTTCCCCCTGCGTGAATGGCCCCCACTGTCCGTCGTTCGGATGGGTGGTGGGTTTAGAGTGGTGGTAAGGGAGGGAGGAAAGACTACCGAGTAGTTGTGGGACGGCCGGAAAATGGAAAGTAGAGGTTGTCGGGTTGAGAGGACTGTGATGTTTGATTGTTGTTGGTAACGTGCGTGGAGTAGGTGAATGGCCGGAGGAGAACGGCGGTGATGCCACACGGGAAGAGAAGACGACCAGTGGGCGAGGCAGTGGACACAGCCCCTCTTTTTGCCGAGCTGTCTCTGCCTGTTTCGTAGCAAACAGATTTTCACAAGGCGTGCTGTCCCTTTTTCCTCGTTGGCAGATTGCATTTGTACAATGCCATTCCTGGGTGCACCACTGCTGGTGGTGAAGACACATTGTGGGTCCCTGTAGTGCACGCCCATCCGTCACACACCTGCTTCAGGTCCTGTTGCTGAGACTGATGACTGAATTGAAGGTGTCGTCCCTCTGCGGCATGTAGCAAAGCCACAGTGACGCGTTGGAAAGACGCCTCCGGCCTGGAAAGAAGGTCTTTCCACTTGTCACCTGATGCACTGTCTTCTAAGCCTTGACTTGTGCACAGGTGTGGATCCCCACAGGAACTGCAGCCATCTCACGGTAGTGAGGACTCTGGCCGCTGAGGGCCAGTTCATGGAATGAAGAGAGAGAGAAGAGGGGGGAGGGGGGGGGAGGGCGGTAGGGAGGCAAATGGATGGAAGATGGGGGGGGGGGGCCACAAGTGTAGCCTATTATATATATCTATCAAGCCTTTCTTTTGGCAATCAAAACCATACAATATTTATCTCCTTAACCTTACTCTAAGAGAAGAATTCCATGAAAGACCGATATTCCGACAAAAGCATAACCCACATCAGCACAGTTTGCGACCTCTGTGATGAAACAAATACTCAACCATAAAACGTTACCATTTAAACTGCTGAAAATGTCCCAATTTAAATCATACGCAATTCCGATGAGACATATTTCCCGCTGTGTAATGTCATCTAAAACAGTCCACTGTGTCCACTAGAATAACATACAGGTGTAGGTTAACAAACCTATGCACGGCCACACAAAAAATTCTGATATTTACACAATATTTAATTCTATCCCATTTTGAAGAGAGGAGAGAGAGAGGAAGAGAAAAACGAAAATGGGAGACAGAGAAGAGAATGAGAGAGAAGGGGGGGTCAAGAAGGAACTGGACGAAGAGAGGAAAAACATGGTTGAGGAAATATATACGAATACCGAAAATTTTATTATGATGGTAAAATGGATAAGCTTTATAGCTTTTTTTACACCATTCCCCCAAGAATAACAACATAACAAACTATTAATCAAAATGAACATAGATATGATTAGGGAAAGAGAGAGAGAGAGAGAGAGAGAGAGATGAGGAGAGTGAAAGAGAAGAGTGACAGTTAAACTGAGATTTCAACTGACAATATGACTGTCAGAGAGAGAGAGAGAGAAGGAGGGGGGGTAACGGTGGAGGTTGTTGTTACGCGGAAGAAAAGGTCAAAGACAAGGGGGCAAAAAACAGATTTAAAAAAAAAAGCGCAATGCACATTCCACCAGGTCTGATACATTTCAACGACCGAGTAACAGCCCAACAGGACGCAATGGCAGAAAATAGGCTTGCAAATAAAAATAAAACATACGATACATAAAAAAGAATCTCACCCCTCATCCCTCCATCCCCCACCTACCCCCACACAAATACCCCATACCCAACCAACCCACCCCCTACACACACACACACACACACACACACACACACAAGCACGCCACCACAGACTTCACTCCGAAGTGGGTTCAACATACAGGGAACGGTGATCGACTTCTATACATTTTAAATGATTATCTCTGCATTATACATCCCCCCCCCCCCCAAATTAAGTCTTAAGAAATGTATAGATGAGCTAAAATAACTACATTTTCCTTGTGAAAAGTAAGAAATATAAAAAGAAAACCTCTTAAGACACAATGCTGACCATTCTTGAATGAACCGCAAGGACTAAATTAATTACTACAAACTATTAAATCCAAGATAATTAACGAGCACCATTCCACAACTTACAGAGACAGCTTTGTGCAATGACCTCAAGAAATTTCAATTATAAAACATAGCTCCTCTAGATGTCTTAGATTGAAGATTTTAATATTCTACTTTTCACCAGAAAATGTACTGTTTTGCTCTTCATGATTTTCTTTGCTTCGTAGCGTGGCACCTTGTTGTTTTTTTGAAAACTCAACAAACATACTACGTAATTGCCCACCAGCCTTTCTGGATACATCTCGTCTTAAAACCGAAAACAAGGAGTCATATACCAATGTTCTCGCGTCACTGAGGAGAAACAATCAGGTTGTTGAAATATTGTACTGACCGGAGTTATAATAGTGGGTTTGTTCTCCCATTGGAGATCGTCTACCCTTGAGACTATAAGCTCTGTAAGGCTCATTTTGAGAACATTTATTTTATTTCCCCATTCACCCAAAACAACAACAGAATAATCTACCACGCAGATATGATTTTTATCTCCCCCTTTGATCTCCAATCTAAACATAAGAGCAACTTTGTTTATAATTGAAATATTTCTGCAGTCTTGCAACACCAAGCTGCTTCTGTAAGTTTTGCTGAATGTGCTCGCATTTATCCTTGGAATTATGTAGTTTTTGGTGTGTGTGTGTTGTATATATAGATCTAAAAATATATATATAATAATACTAAATATTCTTTTAATCGTCGTTTATTTGTTGTCTGGGATGTGTGCTGCGCACTACGCTTGCCGACGCGCTGTGTACATATTCCACATATTTTGGTCAGAGAAGAAACCAGCCAAGAAAGAGCGTGCATACACGCGTTTTTCTGTGCTTCACAGCTCGTGAACGTATGTGTTTTTTTGCGCATGCTGATGTGTGCTTTCGTGGCATCACGAGCGCGCGCGTGTGTGTGTCCCCACACATGGCATGCTAGTTAACATATAAGTTTTTTATTCTAAAACACACACACACAAACCCCGCAACAATAAACCACTATAAAAAAAAATATTATTCATATCTGAGATTGCACTCGACATCTCCCTTCAACCTTTTTCTTTTCACACCCTTTTTCTTCCACATGTCCTTTCCCTCCGCCTCCCCGCCCCTATACCTCTACTCCACACAACTCTCGTGACTCATTCTGACTGATTCTGAGGGCCTAACCACTGACCCCCACAGGATTATTGAGTGTGGTCGAAACACCACACCGCGAATAGACACCAGATCGACACGTGATCCATCTCCTCCCTCTTACCTATTCAATCGTTCAGTTCTTCCATGTTGCGATCGAAGAAAGGCAATTTGGTGTCAGCTGATATCCTCCATAACGATGGATTTTCCCGTTCAAGTCTCCATTGCTCAATACCCCCACCCCCCACCCCCCACCCCACGCCCCAGCAATAACCACCCCCCCCCCCTCCCCCCCCCCCCGCCCGACATTCTCTCTCTTGACCAACAACACTTGTCTCGTAAGCGGAATGCGCGCTGTGGTTAGGAAAAGAATCCTTTTTTCCTCGTGAAGACCTCCAGGAGAAACAGAATTATTTATGTCTCTAGCATTTTTCATTAAGAGTGCGCAAAACAGAATTGTCGATATAACTGACTGCCTATTTAAACCGGAGTAAATATTCGTATTGAATTTCTCAAATACAATAATGTAATCTCATCAACGCGTCCGCTATTACACGTTTTACCTGCTGAACATTCCTCAGTGCTTCTTACCTATGGCGTTTAACAGAGCATTCACATCACACCAAGGGCTGCGCGAAGCGTTGCCCAGTGAGTAATATCTTTTATTCATGCTCTACCACCACAGAAGACCTTCGTTGAATTTGGCTAGAGCAAATATCAAATCAATATTGATGAATTAACAAATATTCGTCGAGAGAAGAGAAAAGAGAGAGAGTGCGAGAGGAGAGGAGAGAGAGGAGAGAGAGAGTATTTGGAGGAAGGAGCGATGAAAGATAGGTAGACGAAAGAAGACGGAGAAGAAGAGACATGGAGAGAGAAGAGAGAAGAGAAGAGAGAGAGAGAGATAGAGAGAGGAGAGGAGAGTGAAAGAGGTGGGAGACAGAAATATGCAACAAACATATGCAAAACCCATCTATTCTGTCGAATGTTCCAAACTTCAGTTTTCTCAACAGTAATCTGTTCCCAACCACAAACAGTCCAACAACACCTAAGCGCACGAGTCATATCGACTTAAGACGCGCTTTACGATCCTAAGATTGATACAGAATACTGGAAATATCACACGTTCAGCTCTACCATGGCACAGACCTCCTCTGATTATTTCACTGGTACCGCTTCCTACGTCTCTGTCTGATTTAGTTACCTTGTACACACCATCTCGCGTCTTCGTTCATCTGTCCAACGACTTACTTAAAACCAAACCTTGATGAGACAGGGTCATAAACACAGTCTCAGGCAGCATTCGTTTTGAGTTATGGGCGTGTATTATTTCATCATGGAGCAAGAGTTACCCTCATCATCATCATCATCATCATCATGAGGTTGTCTTCGAGTCGACGAAGCGTCAGTGACTCCGCAGTGTGAGCGCAACCAACCGGACACACAAGGACGTCCGCACTCTGGCATGCGACCAGCTGTCACTGGTCAGGTCTCCTCACTTTGCGGCTTGGCCTTCTGGTCCAGTTCCGCAAAACGCTTCCCGTTTTGATGCTGTTTACTTCCTGGTGGACACAAGTCGCCACACTGCTCTGTGGCAAGTGTATTCCCACCCTGAAGCGGATGCCCACGGCCGCAGAGAAATTTCAGGCAGTCCTTTAAGCGCTTGAGTGGCCGCCCAGTGTTCCTTGTTCCAGCTTGCCCGCTCAAAAAAGACCATATTTGGAAAGTGGCCGTGTCGTCCCATTCGTACCACATGCCCAACCCACCTCAACTGCGCTTTCATGATCACGCCTCGATACTAGGCATCTTTCTCTGCAAACACTTCTGTTTGGAAATCCTGTCCTCCAAGATGCCCATGATCTACCAGGCAGCGAGATGAACTGATCCAGAGTCTTCATTTTCTCTGTAACAAGTGTCCAGGTCTCCACAGCTGAACAGCGAGGTGACAACGCCTGCTCTGTAGACCTGCCACAAGCTTGGTACTTATGAGTAAATGCCACGCTCTCTCCCTACCACTCTGTTCCAAAGCCTGCGAAAGAAGCTCCCTCTTTTGCAGCCTGTCCGAACACATAATTATTTTTTTATCCATACACCCTTTGAAGACAAGCACTTCTTCAAGAAGGCGAAGCATTCAACATTGTTCATGTCGGTCCTGGCTCGATCACGATTTTTGTTCTGGAAGAAAGGCAGGGTGCTGTTGACATCACTTCTGTCGTCCGCAGGCTTATCGTCAAGCTAAAGGCTTTGCTGCTGGCAGACAGACAAACTCTGACAGCTCTTGCTGGTCTGGTTCCTTGATGCTGCGAGCGTACAAGTCATCGGCAAATAGAAGTCTCACACAAGGCCTCAAGAACCTTTCTTGGGTCTCCTTCAGGCGCCTTAATTCGAAGAAGCGGCAATAACATCTGTATCAGTACATGATCTCCGCGTTGGTACTGAAAGAGGGCAGAGAACAGCAATGAGCGACATCAGCTGATAGGGTTGAGTGCCCACACTCCTTGCTAAAATCCGTTGGACACCGGGGAAAGGAGGTCAAGACACATGCCGTTTTCCACTACGCGATCCATCATCCGTCATGAAGGATTCGTGAGATCTTGACAACCTTCAGTGGCCCAGCCAAGTTTGACAGTATAGCCCACATACCCTCCTGCGACTGACGGTATTCGAAAGCCTTATCCAGGTCCACAAGAGATGTAGAGGTTCTGATCTGTTCCGGCAACTTCTGATGCAGCTGGCGGACAGCGAAGATCATGTCGATTGTCCTCTGTTGCTTTCTGAAGCCACACACTGCTCTCGGAGAACGACTTCACATCCTGACACTCATCAATGAGTACGCCCCCACCATGGACCAACACCCAAAGAACAGAAGGAAACTGTTCCACCATAGCCTCTCAAGCTTGCTACGCAGTATCCCAAAGGAGACAAGGCGTTACTTCTTGGGGAATTCACGCTCGTGTGGCAGGACTCCAAGTCTTGCCGAATATCATCGGACCGCATGGAGTGGACATGTAAAATGTTTAAATGGCCAGCTGCTTTTTACGCGTACTGCACGACGATTTGGTTGACAATCCCCAACACACTGTTCCAGACCACGGAGGCCACCTTGGATTGCACCCTCGCTCCCGACACTGGCACTGATCGACGATGTGATCACTGAATAATAAACAAGTAGAAACCCTAAGAATTTCTTTCATACCAATACCGAGGTTACCTGTATTAGTTACTGTTACGTACTGTGTTTCTTGACTATATTCACAGATTGAAATTCTGTACCAGTCTTGAATAAAAGTTGAACGTGGTTGTTGCCGTTCTCCAGTTTGTTGTTGTGGTGGTAGATATTAAGGTACACGTATAAGGCAAGCCTTGGAACGGTTTTTTTTTCGGGAGGGGGCGGGGGGGGGGGGGGGGTGATGTCAATTGTTTGTACTGTGTGCTCTGTTGTCATTTCTGCTAGGCGATTCGGTGTTTGTAAGCACATTCGTTTTGAAGTTATGACGTGATTAATTTCATCGTTGAAGCAAGAGTTGCCCTATTGTTGTTTTCCACGACTAAGTTGATCAAAACTCTTCAACGTAAATCTCAGGCTGCCGTTACTACGTCTCTTCTTATGGTTCCCATTCTGCGCCCTTCTAATTAATAGAACTTCCATTTCATTTTGCATCTTTCAAATTCAGCATTGAAAATAAGTTGTATGGTGTACCTATTCCATTTGGTGAGTGTGTGTGTGTTGTGTTGTGGTGTGGAGTGTGTGTGTGTGTGTGTGAGAGTGTGTGTGTGTTGGAGTGTGTGTTGGTTGCACTGCCCACACTTACATTGAAACAAACTTGTTTTTTCGTGTACAGCACTTCAGCGCTACAATTAGTGGGGGTGGGGGGGGGGGGGTGCGGAAAAAATGCTTCACGCCTCAAAAATTATGTGTGTTTTCTTCCACCTAGAGCACTTTACTTACATCACATTTATATCGTTTTTCACTCACGAGTGTTTTCATTTGCATTACAATTAAAAGGGTATTTTCACGGAGAGTACTTCTGCTGAATTCTTGTTTACCATGTGGACGTTTGATTGATTTCCACTGATTATAAAAGTAAATGTGTCTTTCTCGGTGGAATCTTTCAACTGTATTAGTTTTAACGTTTTTGCCATGTGGAGTACTTTCCCTTCTTTTAAATTGATGTATGTTTTTTTTCCATAGAGTACTTTCCCTTGCATTAAATTGTGAATTTTTTTTACATAGAGTACTCTCATCACTCTATAAAAATAAAGGAGTAGTTCAAGTAATTGCTTTCACTTCCTTAGATTGCAGTTTTTATTTACACACAGACTGTTATCATTCACATCAAAAATGAAGTGTACTTTCTCTTATTGAAATTAAGACACATATCAAAATTAACGTGTATATCTACAAGTCTTCATACACTTTCATCAAAAATTAATGTGATTTTTTCACAAATTGCCGACACTTTACATCAAATAGTGTGTGTGTGTGTGTGTGTGTGTGGTTTGTGTGTGTGTGTGTGTGTGTGTGTAAAAAGAGGGAGATGACGACTCGAAAGGATGGATGTGGTGGGGGTGGTGGGAACTGAACCAGAACTGGCTGTCTCAAAACCTCTGTGAGAGCAGAAAACAGGTTTAGTTTCAGTTGCAGTGGGCGCCCTCTTGCCCTTTCGCTTGATCAGGCCCTTCAATCACCCTTCTGACGTCAGCAAACCTCTCGCACATCGATTGGCACTGTCAACAGACCGTGAGACGTGTCCAGCCACACCTCACGAACAAGATACCTTCACCATCATCACAAAAGGCCGCATCGCTTTGATGTCGTCTAGGATGAGACTTGACAAGCTCGTTAACATGGTATGATATTTTTCAGTCGTGGGGGATTCTTTGTACGGATTGCCGGGTTAACACGCGCAGTGGACTGACCACCTCATCCGTTCTTTCCGTAGATCCGTCTACGTGCCTGTCCCCCTGTGGGAAGGAGTGACGGCTTCTTTCTGTACTAATTGTATTCACCACCTGAAAATTATGTGACAGTTCTATACTTTTTATGTGACAGTTCAATACTCCTTTTATGTGGACAGTTCCATACTTTTTTAATGTGAGACAGTTCTATACTTTTTTATGTGACAGTTCTATACTACTTTTTTTCTGTCACTCTCTTGCATTCTTTCTTTCTTTCTTTGCCCATCGCCCACTGTCCTCTCGCAGTTGTGGTCCATTGGTTATCTTTGCTCCGCGAAGTTCTGTTCACTATTTTGTTTTCCCACCTCTAATAACAATTTACAGCATGCAAGGTGTGTGTGTGTGTGTGCGCGCGCGTGCTGTGTGTGTGTGTGTGTGTGTGTGTGTGTGTGTGTGTTGTGTGTGGGTGTGTGTGTGTGTGTGCCGTGCGTCGGCGTGCGTGCGCACTGGTGACTACATCTGTGAGTCATGTGTGTGGGTGTGTGTGTTAACTGTTTCGTCTGGCCATCACACTGTGGACCCTCTAGTCCCCATTCCTCAGTATCTGTCAACACTACGTCATTTTTATGAACTTTTGTGGTATGTGTTGCAGTTGGTATTGTTGTTGTTGTCGTCGTCGCGTCACATCGTCTTCGTCGTCGTTGTTGTAAATTAAACACAAATTTGTAAGCTTAAACTGTACATACAAATTAATCAAGGCGGTTTAACTTCATGGCTTAGCGTCAATTTTCTTAAGAATTTATCTGAGCTATCGTGTCAGATGAGTTAAAGTACATTTGTACCGATGAGTGTCGATGAGTTAATGTACATTTTGTCTTTTGGTGTTGCTTATGTTATTCGGAGCAAAACATTTATGTGAGTGGGGGTTGGCGGGCTAGTATTACACTTGAAAGCGAAAACATACGGTTGTATCTTTTTGCTGATCTTGGACCAATTACAGAGAACCAACCACACGACAACAAACAAACAGAAAAACGGTTTTTAAAAAAGACATAGAAAAAAAAAAGAAGAAGAAGAAAGTAAAAGAAACCGTAAAGAAAGTGTACAGCGCCCTATAAACTGCCGAAAGTTTTTTTTCGTCCACTAGTTTCCATTTTCAAAAATACTAGAATACGTACGTAACTTGAGGTAAAACACCTTCCCCCTCAGGGCAACCGCCGACTGGTTTGCTTCAAATTTGATTGACTGTAGATGTTTCATCCGATTTTTTTACATCCAACAACACGGTTTTTATGCTGAGTTGACAACACCACCACCCCTCCTCCTCCCCTCTCTCGCCCCCCCCCCTCCCCCCCCCCCCCCCCTCCCGCCCTCCCTCTGCTCACCATGCCCTAAAATCTTCTGCATTTCCACAATTCCATCCAGGTCTGTCACTCTTGGATTGTAAAAGTTCTATCAGTTTGTTTTGTGTAGTTTGTTGTTGTTGTTGTTGTTTTAACAAGAAAGGCGGCCCTGTGTATAGGTCCGAGGGAGAGTTTCCAGGTCCACCACGTGACGCCATTTCGTAAGCTTGACACATGAATGTCACCCTCGTACCAAACCACCTCATTAAGCTGTCCGCAGGTTTCCAAAGGTGATGACTTGCATGTGCAGGAAAATATTTAACACAATATTCGAACTCTACCCACCAAAAGATGTAATGAATGAATGAATAAACTCTTTTAATGTGTTGTCACCATAATTAGTCAAATAAAATTAACACACACTGAATCACGAACTTCGATCTACTGATCTTCTTCAGGCAGGACAAAACCAACTGGCCAACCAAACAACATGGGAAAATATGCAGGTAAACAAATTCAAATGTGTGTGTGTGTGTGAAAGCGACTGCACGGATTTCAAAGAGGAAGTCAAGAGATGGGGGCAGAAGGAGAGAGATGGGTGAAAAGAACGAGGTAAAGTATGAATATGAACTCTTTCACTGATACTAACGATCCATTGATTGTGTATTTAGAACAAGAACCCTTTTTGCTTTATGCCCGACATTGGTGTTTTCTCTCCTTGTTTGGTTGGTTGTTTCTGTCCCTTCTTGAAGAAGACCAACGGGTCCGAAGCGCGTCGTTTTTAAGTTGTGTTACATTCCCCCCCCCACCCCCAATGCGCTGAGTTCCCGGCCAGACCTCTCACCACTGGTGGGTCGAAAGATAAGACTTAAAGATGATCCCCCAAGGCCGAAATAATGAAACTGTTTCTTCAAATCCGCTAACGTATTAAAAACCTTTCTTTGTAGGCAGGTGAACGGGAAGAAATGCAATCCTCCATGAAACACGAATCAGCCTGTGCGCATCATTGCATCAATCTTCCTGATGCATGTAAACATCCCCCCCCCACCCCCTCCCTCATCTCCTCCCTCACAGTGTCTGGAAAGAAGAATTCCCACCTATGTAAATGAGGTGTTCCTTATAACCACCAAGCCAGTACCTTGAATCATATCACACCATTGAACACGTGCGCACTGCCATCGTAATAAGGACTATGTGCTAAGCATTACTTAAACATTGCCTATTCAGAGAAGCCGTTCCTTTGCAAAGTTAGCTAGAGCACCGTACTATCAAATAGAAACCGTTGGTCCACGCTGATGAGGGCCACTTTGCTTGTTGTTGTTTGGCTTTGTGTGTGTGTGTGTGTGTGTGTTATGTTGTGTTTTTGATTTGTTACAATATCATTTTTGAGAGACGAGCATTTCAAAATCATAAGAACTTTTCAAAAATTTTGTTGTACAAAAATATAATTTACAATTAACATTGCACGCCCACGCATGCATTATGCTCTTGCAAATATATCTTACGATATTGTGAGCACAAAAAAAATGTGTTTGCGATAATATGGCACTTGCCTCTTTACCCAGATGACAGGGGTTTTCGATTTCCCTTTTCACTGTTTTATTTTCATTCTAATTTTAGAACCACAATCAACATGATATTGACAATCAACATGTGGTCCGAGCATACACCTTTGCACTTTACAAAGTAATCACGAATGACTTTCCTCAGCACAAAGATGTCTGTAGTGCAGTCGATAGCTCATTTGCCGTGTACTTGGACAGTATATCAGTTCCCGTTTTATAGTTTTCATACTTTGTTGTTTTGTGAATATTTCTTTTCTTCTTTTTTTTTTTCTTTCTATGAATAAAGTCTCTTTTTTCCTTCAGAATTGCTAATAATGTAGTTCGCAACCACTTTTCTTCTCAGTTTATCAGATGGTCGGCAGATTCGGAATTACACAGTTCGCCAATGCATATAGTTCAAACTCTGCACTTTCCACACGAGTGTATATATACCTATAGCACACACCGTGACACGCACGCACACACACACACACACACACGCACGCACGCACGCACGCACGCACGCACGCGCGCACGCACGCACGCACGCACACACACACAACACACACACACACACACACCACACACACACACACACTGATTCAAGTCTAAAGCTGGCCATAGTTTGGTGGCAGTGGCATGAAGTGTGGCCACTGCCAAAAAGCAGGTGGGAAGCTACGAGGAAAAGAAGGGAATAACATAGGAGGATACACAGGCGGTGGCATCATGGTGTTGGCTGTGGAGGCGAGGTGTAGGTCTCTCTACTACCATACGAATTAGTTCCCCGCGTGGTAGTGGGCCCACTGTCCGTCGTCGGAGTGGGTGGGTGGTTTAGAGTGGTGGTAGGGAGGGGAGGAAAGACTTCCGAGTAGTGTGGTCGGCCGGAAATGGGGAAGAGTAGGAGGGTTGTCGGTTGAGAGGACTGTGATGTGTGATTGTTTGTTGGTAACGTGCGTGAGTAGGTGAATGGACGGGAGGAGGAACGGAGCGGTGATGCAACACGGGGAAGAGGAGAGACGTCCAGTGGGGCGAGGCCAGTGGTCACTGCCCCTCTTTGTGCCGATGCTGTCTGCCTGTTTCGTAGCAAACAGATTTTCAGCAAGGCGTGCTGTCCCTTTTCTCGTTGGCAGAATGGCATTTTGGTACAATGCCATTCTGGTGCACCACTGCTGGTGGTGAAGACAGCAGTGTGGTCCCTGTAGTGCACGCCCATGCCGTCACACACCTGCTGCAGGTTCCTGTTGCTGTGACGGATGACTGAATTGAAGGGGTGTCGTCCTCTGGCAGGCATGATAGCAGAAGCCAGCAGTGACGCTTTGGGAAAGACCCTCCGGCACTGGGAAAGAAGGTCTTTCCACTTGTCACTGCTGGATGGCACTGTCTGCTAAGGCCTGGACTTGTGCACAGTCGTGGATCCCAACATGAACTGCAGCCAGTCTCACGGTAGTTGAGGGACTCTGGCCGCTGAGGGCCAGTTCTTGGAATGAGAGAGAGAGAGAGAGGGGGGGGGGGGGGGGGGGGGGGGGGGGGGGGGGCGGGAGGGAGGCAGGGATGGAAGAGTGGAAGAGGTGGGGGGGGGGGGGGCACAAGTGGTGCCGAGTATATATATATATCAAGCATTTCTTTTGCAACAAAACCATGACAAGTATTTTTCTCCGTGTAAAATGACTCTAAGATAAGAATTTCCATGAAAGACCGATTTTCAGACAAAAGCATATCCCTCAGCAGCACAGTTTGCGACCTCTGTGAAGAAACAAATACACAACATAAAACGTTACCATTTAAACTGCTGAAAATGTCCAAGTTTAAGATCATATGCATTCCGTTGAGACATATGTTCAAGCAGTGTAATGTCATGCTAAAACAGTCCACTGTGGTCCACTAAGAATAACATACAGGTGTAGGTTAACAAACCTATGCAGACGGCCACACAAAAAATTCTGATATGTTACACAATATTTAATTCTATGCCCATTTGAGAGAGAGGGAGAGAGAGAGGGAAGAGAGAAAACGAGAAAGGGAGACAGAGAGAGAGAATGGAGAGAGAAGGGGGGGGGGGGGGGGGGGTCAAGGAGAGGGACTGGACGAGAGGAAAAACATGGGTGGAGGGAGAATATTTACGAATACGAATATTTTTATTGATGGTAAAATGGATAAGCTTATAGCTTTTTTACACCATGCCCCCAAGAATAACAACAGTAACAAACAATATCAAAATGAACATAGATATGATTAGGGGGAAAAAGAGAGAGAGAAAAGAGAGAGAGAGAGAGAGAGAGAGAGAGAGGTGACAGTTAAACTGAGATCTCAACTGACAAGTATGACTGTCAGAGAGAGAGAGAGAGAGAGGGGGGGGGGGGGGGGGGGTACGGGTGGGTGGTGTGTTGTTACGGGGAAGAAAAGGTCAGAAGAAGGGGGCAAAAACAGATTTTTAAAAAAAAGCGCAATGCACGTCACAGGTCTGATAACATTTCACACCGGTAAAGGTCCCAACAGGACTGCATGGCATGAAAATGGCTTGCAATATAGAAATGAACATACGATAAATAAAAAAGAATCTCACCCCTCATTCCCCCTTCCCACACCTACCCCCACACAAACCCCATACCCAACACCCACCCCTACACACAACACACACACACACACACACACACACATGCACGCACGCACAACTTCACTCCGAAGTGGGTTCTAACATACAGGGGAACGGTGATCTGACTTCTATACAGTTTAAATGGATTATCTCTGCATTATACATCCCCCCCCCCCCCAAATTAAGTTC
>CM031595.1:172737270-172739770 GCA_018398815.1 Conus ventricosus
GCACAGACCGTCTCTGATTATTGTCACTGGTACCGCTCCTACGTCTCTGTCTGATTTAGTTACCTTGTACACACCATCTCGCTGTCTTCGTTCTTCTGTCTCACGACTTACTTAAAACCAAACCTTGAATGAGACAGGGTGCAGTAAACAGCAGTCGTCAGCAGCATTCGTTTGGAGTTATGGGCGTGTATTTATTTCATCATGGGAGCAAGAGTTACCCTCATCATCATCATCATCATCATCATGGAGGGTTTGTCTGTCGTGGTCGACGAAGGCGTCAGTGACTCCGCATGTGTGAGCGCAAGCCGAAGCCGGACACACAAGTACGTCCGCACTCTGGGCATGCGACAGCTGTCACTGGGTCAGGTCTCCTCTCTTTGCGGGCTTGGCGCTTCTGGTCCAGTTCCTGCAAACGCTTCTCGTTGATGCTGTTACTCCTTTGTGGACAGCAAGTCGCCAGGCACTGCGGTCTGTGGCAAGTGTTTTCCCAGCCCTGAAGCGGGATGCCACGGGCCGCCAGTGATACTTTCAGGCAGTCCTTTAAGCGTTTGAGTGGCCGCCCAGTGTTCCTTGTTCCAGCTGCCAGCTCAGAGAAGAAGACCATATTTGGAAGTGGCGTGTCGTCCATTCGTACACATGCCCAACCCACCTCAACTGCGCTTTCATGATCAGCGCCTCGATACTAGGCATCTTTGCTCTGCGAAGCACTTCTGTGTTGGAAATCCTGTCCTCCCAGGAGATGCCCATGATCTTACGCAGGCAGCGGAGATGGAACTGATCCAGAGTCTTCAGTTGTTTCCTGTACAGTGTCCAGGTCTCACAGCCGTAGAGCAGCGAGGTGACAACGACTGCTCTGTAGACTGCCAGCTTGGTACTTATGAGTAATGCCACGCTCTCCCCACACTCTGTTCCAAAGCCTGCCGAAGGAAGCTCCTGCTTTTGCCAGTCTGTCCGACACTTTTTTTTTTTTTATCCATGCCACACTTTGAAGACAAGCAGCTCTTCAAGAAGGCGAAGCTTTCAACATTGTTCAGTGTCGTGTCCTCGATCACGATTTTTGGTTCTGGAGGAGAAGGCCGGGTGCTGGTTGGAGCATCACTTCTGTCTTCCGCAGGCTTATCGTCAAGCTAAAGGGCTTTGCTGCTGCAGACAGACAACTGACAAGCTCTTGCAGGTCTGGTTCCTTGAGTGCTGCGAGCGTACAGTCATCGGCAAATAGGAAGTCTCACACAAGGGCCTCAAGAACTTTTGTTCTGGCCTTCAGGCGCCTTAAGTCGAAGAAGCGGCCATAACATCTGTAGCAGACAGTGATCTCCGCGTTGGTACTGAAGAGGGCAGAGAACAGCATTGTGGCGAACATCAGGCTGAATAGGGTTGGTGCCAGGACACATCCTTGCTAAACTCCGTTGGACACGGGGAAGAGGTCAGACACAGTGCCGTTTTCCACTACGCGAGCCATCATGCCGTCATGGAAGGATCGTGTGATCTTGACAAACTTCAGTGGGCAGCCAAGTTTGGACAGTATAGCCCACAGACCCTCGCGACTGACGGTATCGAAAGCCTTTATCAGGTCCACAAAGAGGATGTAGAGGTTCTGATTCTGTTCCCGGCACTTCTGATGCAGCTGGCGGACAGCGAAGATCATGTCGATTGTCCCTCTGTTGCTTCTGAAGCCACACTGGCTCTCGGAGACGACTTCAGCACCTGACACTCATCAATGTGTACGCCCCCACCATGACCTACACCCAAGAACAGAAGGAACTGTTCCACCAGAGCCTCTCAAGCTTGCTACGCAGTATCCCAAAGGATGACAAGCTTTTACTTCTTGGGGACTTCAACGCTCGTGTGGGCAGGGACTCCAAGTCTTGGCCGAATATCATCGGACCGCATGGAGTGGGACATGTAAAATGTTTAATGGCAGCTGCTTTTTACGCTCTGCACCGAGTTTGGTTTGACAATCACCAACACACTGTTCCAGCCACGGGGCCACCTGGATGCACCCTCGCTCCAGACACTGGCACTTGATCGACGATGTGATCACTGAATAATAAACAAGTAGAAGTACCCTAAGATTTTCTTTCATACCAATACCGAGGTTACCTGTATTAGTTACTGTTCGTCCGTGTGTTTCTTTGACTATATTCAAGATGGAAAATTCTGTACCAGTCTTGAATAAATGTTGATATGTGGTTGTTGCGTTCTCCAGTTGTTGTTGTTGTTGTGTAGATATGTATGGTACACGGTATATGGGCAAGCTTGGAACGTTTTTTTTTTCGGGGGGAGGGGGCGGGGGGGGGGGGGGTGATGTCAATTGTTTGTACTGTGTGCTCTGTTGTCATTTCTGCTAGGCGATTCGGTGTTGTAAGCAGCATTCGTTTGAAGTTAGGAGCGTGTATTAATTTCATCGTTGGAGCAAGAGTTGCCCTATTTGTTTGTTTTCACGACTTATTTGATCAAAACTTCTTCAGACGTAAATCTCATGGCTGCCGTTACTTCTCTG
>CM031595.1:172742270-172764770 GCA_018398815.1 Conus ventricosus
TACGTACGTACCTTTGATGTAAAACACCTTCCCCCTCAGGCACCGCCGACTGGTTTGCCTTCAAATTGATTGACGTGTAGATTTTACATCCGTTTACATCAACAACACGGTTTTATGCTGAGTTGACAACACCACCACCACCCTCCTTCCTCCCCTCTCGCCCCCCCCCCCCCCCCCCCCCCCCCCCCCCCCCCCCCGCCCTCCCTCTGCTCACCATTGCCCGTAAAAACTTCTGCATTTCCACAATTTTCCACCAGTCCTGTCACTTTGGATGTGTAAAATTTGCATATCTGTTTGTTGTTGTTTGTTGTTGGTTGTTGTTTTAACAAGAAATGCGGCACTGTAGTATAGGGTGCCGAGGGAGGAGTTTCAGGTCAGCACGTGACGCATTTCTAAGCTGTGACACATGACTGTCACCTCGTACCAAACCACCTCATTAAGCTGTCCGCAGGTTTCAAAGTGTGATGACTGCATGTGCTAGTGAAAATATTAACACAAATATCGAAGCTCTGAGCCACCAAATAGATGTAATGAATGAATGAATGAATCTTCTGTTTAATGTGTTGTCACCATAATTAGTCCAAATAAATGTAACAACACTGAAGTCACGAACTTCGTCCTACTGATCTTCTTCAGGCAGGACAAAACCAACTGGCCAACCAAACAACATGGGAAAATATGCAGGTAAACAAATCAACAGTGTGTGTGTGTGTGTGAAAGCGACTGGCACGGATTTCAAAAGGAGAAGTCAAGAGGAGGGGGCAGAAGGAGGAGAGATGGGGTGAAAAGGACGACGGTAAAGTATGAAATATTAACTCTTTCACTGATACTAACGGGATCCATTGAGTTGTGTATTTAGAACAGACCCTTTGCTTATGCCCGTCATTTGGTGTTTTCTCCCTTGTTTGGTTGGTTGGTTCGTCCTTCTTGAAGAAGACCAACGGGTCGAAGCGCGTCGTTTTAGTGTGTGTTACAGTCATTTGGCGGCTGAGTCCCTGGCAGCCTCTCCACCACTGGTGGTCGAAAGATAAGACTTAAAGATGATCCGAAGGCCGAAATATGAAACTGTTTGCTCAAATCCGCTAAACGTTTAAACCTTTCTTTGTAGCAGTGAAATGGGATGAAATGCTATCTCCATGAACACGAGATCAGGCCTGTGCGCTCATGTGCATTCAATCTTCCTGTATGCATGTAAGACATGCCCCCCCCCCCCCCCACCCCCTCCCTCATCTCCTCCCTCACAGGTGGTCTGGAAAGAAGAATCCAACCTATGGAAATGAGGTGTTCCTTAAACACACAAAGCATCAGGTACACTTGATCATATCACACCATTGAACACGTGCGCTCTGCCATCGTAATATAGGACTATGGTGCATAAGCATTACGTTAAACATTGCCTATTCAGAGAAGCCGTCCTTTGCAAAGTTAGCTAGAGCACCGTTCTCATCAAATAGAAACCGTTGGTTCCACGCTGATGTGGGCCACGTTTTGCTGGGTTGTTGGTTGGTTGGTTTGTGTTTGTGTGTGTGTGTGTGTGTGTGTGTGTGTGTGTGTTTGTTTTGTTACAAATATCATTTTTGAGAGACGAGCATTTCAAATCATAAGACTTTTCAAAAATTTTGTTGTACAAGAAATATAATTTGACAATTAACATGCCGCCCACGCATGCATGTTTGCTCTTGCAAATATATCATACGATATTGTGAGCACAAAAAAAGATGTGTGTTGCGATTAATAGTGCACTTGCTCTTTACCCAGATGACAGGGGTTCGATTTCCCTTTTCACTGTTTTATTTCATTATAATTTTACACCACAATCAACATGATTTGACAATCAACATGTGGTCCGTGCATACACCTTTGCACTTTACAAAGTTATCACAATGACTTTCTCAGCACAAAGGATGGTCTGTAGTGCAGTCGATAGCTCATTTGCCGTGTACCTTGGGACAGTATTTCAGTTTCCCGTTTTTGTATTTTCATACTTTTTGTTTTGTGATATTTCTTTTCTTTTCTTTTTTTTTCTTTCTAATATATACAGCAAGGGTCCTAGGACCCACCTAGGCCCCACCTAGGTTCTGGCTAGATCCAGCTTGTCCAAGCTGCAGCTAGCTAGAACCTAGGTGGACCCTAGTACCCTTGCATGTTGCAAACATGCATGCGCGCGCATGTTTATTATGTATGCCTGTGCAACTTCAAGACCTTATGCAATTTGCTCGATTGGTGTAAGCTTCTGATAGTCTATTTCTTGTGCAGGGCAAGGGTTATGTTAGTTATTATATTTTTTTTTAATAATTAATTTGTTCAGTAAGTTACTCGCTCGTTTAGTTAGCTGGTTATTCATCTAACTATAACCCTCAGTACCGTGGCCTTACAGCCTAGGGAATGAAGTGTAGCGTACGGCCTATATGGACTAGTGCACATGCAGTGATGCCTCAGTCAATATCATTATTATTATTATCATCATTATCATTATTGTTATCATTATTGTTATTATTACTATCGTTGTTGTTATTATTGTTCATATCATCATCATCATCATCATCATCATTATTATTATTATCATTGCTGTTATTATTACTATCGTTATTATTGTTCTTATCACATCATCATCATCATCATCATCATCATCATCATCATCATCATCATCATCATGATTGTTGATCGATGCACAACGACAGAAAAGAATTCTAAAGAGTAGTAAAGAAAAAGCCTGCTCCACATGCATAAAGTATGGAATACAGGTAGGCTTAAGCTGCTTACAATTCCTGTAGTGAAATTATCGTTCCAGCGAGTGAAGCAGCCTCCGAGCGCTGCAGTCATGGCCACAAATGAAGACTGCTCCCATCTCCGACACACGTTTCAATCATTGTTTGTTTGCAAACGGTAATCGGTGCACTGTAACATTGAATAGTGTGACAGCACAAATTGTCGACCCAGCACAAATTGTTGCCATTGAGACAGACGTTACAGCGCACATTTTCCCTCTGTCACAAACTGTCGCTTCCTTGTAATGTGTGCAGTAATCTTCGTGTCCGTTATTCGTCTATCCGTCTGTCTGTCTGATTTTGGTTTTTGAGCTGAAACTCTTTTAATTTCCGTGAAAATGGTTGTGATGGCGCAGTGTTAAGAAGCGCTTTCTATAATGGTCATAACACTGTAACTGGTGTATTACTGGTTTCGTCAGGACTCGCCTCACCCGATTAGAAGGCAGACTATTCTCGTCCTTTATGAAGGTGATGGCTATTCAATGGAGATAAAATTTAAAACCAGAATCACCCGAGAGTTAGCTTTTTGAAGGTTTAGCGTCAAGGACTCAGACTCACCCAAAGCCAAACTTCGCTCAAAAATACCACTCGCCCCCATGTGACACCATCCCCAGTAAAACATGCATCTAACCGGTCCTCATGGGAAAAGGGCGCCATCATGCATAGCGAACTGTTCTTGTAGTGAAGCCGCTGATACCATTGGTCCAGGGATCCTCAGTAAAGCTGCTGAACTCGCCGGCCAGACTACAGGGGAGGGAGTCCGGTAGGTTTTCTTGGACATTTCAGCTGAACTTCTTCTGCCCATTTCAAAGACAGCAGCGGCTTCTATTGATCTCTTCTGGCTTCTATTGATCTCTTCTGACTTCTATTGATCTCTTCTGGCTTCTGTTGATCTCTTCTGGCTTCTGTTGATCTCTTCTGGCTTGTATTGATCTCTTCTGGCTTCTATTGATCTCTTCTGGCTTCTGTTGATCTCTTCTGGCTTCTGTTGATCTTCTGCTTCTATGATACTTCTGGCTTCTATTGATCTCTTCTGGCTTCTATTGATCTCTTCTGGCTTCTATTGGGAGCCGGAATAGCTTAGTTGGTAGAGCGCCGGACTCGTAATCTGGGTGATCCTGGGGTTGCGGGCTCGAATCTCCGCCGGGCCGTTTCGGTACAGAGGATTTTTCCCACGGAGTTAACATTGGTTCTGACTCCATTCCCCATACAGTCCTTCGAATGAGACTATAAACCGAGGTTCCGTGTGTGAACGCACGCATACCATCTTGCACACACGTCAAATCCCATCACCAACTTTCGGAAGAGTAGGCCAGTTTGGCCGTTGGTATGGATGACACGTTACACACAGCATGCACCCTGCGTGAGAAATGGAAAGAATGAAGGAAGTAAGAAAATTGAGTGAACGATATTGAACGATACTGACTGGATGTCACGGGAAACGACTGAATGAAGCGCCAGCTGGCAGCTCTTCAGTCGGCACTACCCAGGTAGGCAGCCCGTTGTGTAAACGAGCGTGGATTGTAAAGCGCTTAGAGCTTGGTCTCTAGCCGAGAATAGGCGCTATTTAAGTATTCATTATTATTATTATTATTATTATTATTAATTATTATTATTATTATTATTAATATTATTATTATTATCTCTCTATTTGATTTCGTTTCTTTGGTTTGTTCATTTGCAACAACCTTTTTTTTTCTCAGAGTTTTGAGTTCAAGACACTTTTCAAAGGAAATGTATAGTTTAGTCAATCTAACGGCACTCTGTAGTTGCCATGCTCTAAAAAAAAAAAAAAAAAAACATCGCTTGTGCCTCAACGTCCCAAAGCCCCTGACAGTCACAAAAACTAGTACGTCTACGCAACAAGCAAACAAAAATCCTGCCATGTTGTCCGACGACCTCCTCGGTCGGCGATGAAGAGATACCAGATCAAATCATCGCTAGTCTGTCACACTTTCACTAAATTTCATCAACACTGGTTGCACATGCTGTTGTGGTGGGGTCATGGAAATTGTGTACGTTTGGACCGTGAAACAAAAGACACACAGTGGCCTTTGTTACAACGAATAAGGAAACATTTTTATATGAATAATCAGCTGGATGCCTTTACTTTAGAATCTTGAAAAAATAATACTTTTGGCTGATATTGTTGCCCTGGGTAACAGTTTGTACCGTCACGTCCGGCACACACTGTCGCCAGCGATAATTTGTGCTAAGGCGACAATTTGCGCCTTAACAAACGGTCCTTTCTGTGGAATTTCATCAGTTCTGAATCTAGAGGCCTCAAAAGCTGTATCGCCTGCAGCTATTAACCCGACAAACATTCCCATTAGTTTGTTCTCTGTGTCGTGTCGTCCTCCACACCCCGTCAGCAGCATGCACCCATCACTCTCTACGCCAGGCACGGTCATGCCCTGGTTCCACCTTTGGCAGTTCCAGCACTTGCAGTCCACAGGGAGCGATCAATATCAGGAATTCATCAGGCAGCGAATCAAAGGAGATCTTTACTGCACTGCTGCCATGTCACTTTGAGTGGTGTTCAGCGGTGCCTGCCCTGATCCATGCCCAGGATACCATCTACAAAGCCTAATGACAACAACCAAAAAATGCTTTGTAGCGGAGCCGGCAGGGAAGTGAGTTAACCCACCGGAGGGCGCCACTACGTCCATTCAACGACGACCCCATGAGACGTCACAGCTCCGACACGAATGCACCATGGACATGAAAGAGGAGAGGAGATCGAAACTGGGTTTATATTGCAGGCCATGAAGATTCACTGAATATATATATATATATATGTCAATTTATTTATTCATTCACTATTACCATGATCAATGACGATGATGAAGATGATGCTAATGAGTTCCATTCGGGTCTTACACTACATGACCTGTACTCTAAGCTTCCATTGATAATACATCCTGGCGGCAACCAGACCCGAGAGATACAGACACCTGCAGTGCTGATAAGGAAATCTGAGCGTTTAAGCGACACTCGCGAGTAAATCCCGTTATATATGGATGAAATCCGATTGTGTGGTTCCATTCGTCCTATCTGAGCGCGTTGCAGACTCAACTATGGTTCTCAGTGGCCGGAAATTCCTGCAAATGAATGCATTAGATGAGCTGTGAACCGATAAACCAGCTCACACACCTCGGCAGTTTTTGTTTTGTTTGTGTGTTAGTTTGCTGTTGTTGTCGTTGTTGTTTTCTTGTTGCTATTGTTGTTGTTGTCGCTGATGTTGAGGTTTTCCCCCGTAAAATTTGAAAAGAGTCACCCCACTGTTTTCGAGTTATCTCGCTAATTGATAGATACAGACACATGGGCAGACAGAGTGAAATGTAATCCCCTGATTCACAGGCCGAAAACGATCATTTCGACTCACTGAAACCACGACAATAGGACAATTATGATTTGGCATTTCTCTCTCTCTCTCTCTCTCTCTCCTCTCTCTCTCTCTCTCTCTCTCTCTCCTCTCTCTCTCTCTCTCTCTCTCTTCTCTTCTCTCTGTGTGTGTGTGTGTGTGTGTGTGTGTGGTGGTGGTGCGTGCGTGCGTGCGTGCGTGCGTGTGCGTGCGTGCGGCGTGCGTTAGGCGTGCGTGGTGCGTGCGTGTGCGTGTGTGTGTGTGTGTGTGTGTGTGTGTGTGTGTGTGGGGGTGTGTGTGTGTGCGTGGTGTGTGGTGTGTGTGTGTGTGTGTGTGTGTGTGTTGTGTGTGTGTGTGTGGTGTGTGTGTGTGTGTGTGTGTGTGGTGCGTGCGTTAGTGCGTGCGTGCGTTCCTGTGTGTGTGTGTGTGTGTGTGTGTGTGTGTGTGTGTGTGTGTGTGTGTGTGTGAAATGATCAACATTCAAAAATTGTTTGTTTGTTTTTTCCTCTATTTCTTTTTCTTTCCTTTTTTTTTTTTCTTTTCTCTTTTTCTTTTTTTTCCTTGCGACAGGGAAGAGAGGCGTGTGTGTGTGTGTGTGTGTGTTGTGTGTGTGTGTGTGTGTGTGTTGTGTGTTTGTGTGTGTGTGTGTGTGTTGTGTGTGTGTGTGTGTGATTGGTGTGTGTGGGGGATTATCCTCGGAGATTGTGTTTTCACCCATGTCGGTGTGTGCGTGTGTGTGTGTGTGTGTGAGAGAGAAGAGAGAGAGAGAGAGAGAGAGAGAGAGAGAGAGAGAGAGAGAGAGAGAGAGAGAGAGAGTACGCAAAATTTGCTGTGCCAGTTTATTTCAAAACGTGATGGAAAGTTTGTGTTTCGGATTCGGACCAAGGGGCAGATCAAGGAATCAGTTTTAGAATGGAAAACGCGAATACCAATATTTAACGTTTGGCGGCAGTACGGTTAGAACTCGATTCATGTAACCGTGAACACGTTGCTCTCCCATGAAACCAACCAGGCACCCTGATATAACCCCGAATGATCTCCCAGAGACTGTCTTTGAAGATGCCAAAGAACGAATGAGCGGGTGGTGGAGGGGGAGGAAGATGAGAGAATGGGACTGTTATAAGCAGTAAGCAGTATTCTTGGCTGCACCAAGGATGTACTGAAGAGGAACAGTATTTCGGCCTCGTCCCCCCCCCCCCCCCCCCCCCCCCCCCCTCTCCCTTTGTTGTAGTCCCGTTTGCAGTTTTCAGTTTCAGTTTCATCAAGGGTGTCAGTGCGTGCGGACTACTAGTCCATATACGCTACAACCACATCCGCTAGTTTTGAGACCACACTGCGCAGATTTTAAAGCTGATGATGAATGATTAATGATTAAGATGAGAGAATTCATTAAAGAGTCTCGTGGCTACGGACTTAGCAGAATCTAATCTACAGCTTAGCCCACACGCTGGTCAGACCTTGAGTACCTACCTAGCAATTGGTGTGCCATTATTACCATTACGTGTGTGTGTGTGGTGTGTGTGTGTGTGTGTGTGTGTGTGTGTGTGTGTGGTGATAGTGTACACGTGTGTATGTATGGGTGTGTGGGCACAGGCCCCAATGTATGTGCCAGTATATAAGGTGCGCGCGCCGCTCGCACGTGTTGTTGTGTGTGTGTGTGTGCGTGCGTGCGTGCGTGCGTGCGTGCGTGCGTGCGCGCACGCGCGCGCGCACGCAGGTTGCAGGTTGCTAACCATCTCCAGTGAGAGAATTGTTCAGTTTGTCGGGTGTATCCTCTCAGGTAAACAATAACTTGCGAGCTTCTTGCTTGCTGTTCAGCGAGGTCACCCTAGTGCCTACTGCCTGCATGTAGGCTTTGCCTGCGTCGGCGTGAAGCACCACCACGTATGTGCTTCAAAATGACAATTGTGTACAGACAGATGCAAAGTGTGGTAACACACACACACACACACACACACACACACACACACACACACACACACACACACACACGCGCGCGCGCGCGCACACACACACACAACGCCAACCCGTGAACTGCAGGCAGACACACAGCCAGTCAGATCAACAGGAAGTGGTGAGTGCCTTCTATGTGTGCTATAGGACTCCAAGCAGCAAAGGAAATGATACTGATCCTGTCACTTCTACATCTTTGGTTGCACACAGTCTTGCGTGCGCGTGTGAAGCACGTGATGCATGCTGTTTACGCGTCCCGTGTCAGGCGGTCACCAGAGACAATTCCGGACCCGACCTTTGACAAGGGCAGGTGCAGGCTGACGCACGTGCAAGGTAAATGATACCTGTGACACACTGTATTGCCTATTGTCATGAAGCCAACATCCAAATTAGTGAACGTGGTCTCCATTCATAAGATTCGGATAGTGTGGTCATGGTGAATGGTTTGTTAGCTTGCATCCGGTTTTACCTTTTCGTTTTGTTTCTTGTTCGTACATGTTTTTTTTTTTCCCCCACCCCCACCCTACCCATTTTGGTCTATTTGCCTTGTCTTCGTTGTGCTAGTTATTTGAAATTATACACAATGCAGGTACAGTAAACAACGTGGTTATTGATGCGCTAAGTGTGGTGGCGTTGGCAATGTGGTAATTCTACATCCAGGTTCATTCCCTGCGAAAACGAAGACCTCATGAGAGCAGCATGTTTTTTGTTTTTTTTTAGCATGGGTTTTAAACATTCATGGAATGGCGCGGGTAAAGCTTTGTTATTCGTGGTGGTGATCGTGGTGACGGTGGTGGTGATGGAACAGGTGGTGGTGGTGGTGGTGGTGGTGGTGGTGGTGACGGTGATTGATGATGAAAACAGTGGTGCTGGCAACGCCAATGATGATCGTGTGACCACAGAACCCCGGATGCTGAGCATCGAAATCTGAGGTCTGGAAGGGAGTTTCCGCTCCCCCCACCTCAACTAAATGCCCTAAGATAGAGGCAGCTGTGAGCAACAACCCCCACCCTCACCCCTTTACTCAACGCAAACTGCTTCAAATCACCTAGGAAGGTAAACCTAATCATTTTGCAACCAAACTATAATCAAGTCACTTTTCCGGTCGTCATGTGGGTGATCGGATTGCACTTTGTCTATGAGACCGCAGTTGTCTTGAAAATTTTATTTCATTTGTTTTTTTATTTATGTATTAACTTTTTATTTTTTTCATTTATCTATTTATTCATTTATTGATGTATTCATTATGCTGTTAAACTGGTATTTAAATTGATATTCTGTAAAGTGGAAAGAGCAGTTTAGAGCAACTCCCCCCCCCCCCCCCCCCCCCCCCAACAACAACAACAACAACAAAAAATGCTCATTACAAGCACAGCTCTACGTGAACGGAGGTGTATATACAAACCGAGGAGATTTGCTGATTCCAAAAGTAACAACAATTCATGCCCCTTTATACTCGACTCTCATGATGACCTCAGTTTCACTGTCCTCTCCACGTCTATACCTGGGCAACTTCGTATCGAGATCGTTAGAATCGGCGAGTTCCCAGGACTGCCGATGGACGGACGAGCTGGCACCCTACAGGACGCCGGGGGTGAGGGGGGTTGGGGGTGGGAAAGGAGGGGAGGAAGGAGGGGGTACGCTCGCTCACGCTGGCTCCGCAACAAAGCACCTGCTGATGTTGGATCACCCCTGAGAAGTACTGAAGTGACTCGGCAGCACGGCAGTGTCTCGTCTGGTGTGTGGCCTCATGGCGACTTTGCATTGACTTGTTTCCTGTGGATTGCCGGTGCCGGGGTTGCGAGGGGATGATGCCGGGTGTGGCTGAGGACGGGGAACCAGAATGAGCGGAGTGGTGGAGTGCCTCTGGAACCAGAATGAGCGGAGTGGTGTAGTGCCTCTGGAACCAGAATGAGCGGAGTGGTGTAGTGCCTCTGGAACCAGAATGAGCGGAGTGGTGTAGTGTCTCTGGAACCAGAATGAGCCGAGTGGTGTGGTGCCTCTGGAACCAGAATGAGTGGAGTGGTGTAGTGCCTCTGGAACCAGAATGAGCGGAGTGGTGTAGTGCCTCTGGAACCAGAATGAGCGGAGTGGTGTAGTGCCTCTGGAACCAGAATGAGCGGAGTGGTGTAGTGCCTCTGAAGTGGCACGCTAGATGAGACAGACATAAAATAGAATGAAAATAGTAATAAACTGAAATTGAAATTAAATAACGCAGACAAAACGAAACAAAATGAAATGAAATGAAATGAAATAGCACAGCTTGATCGGGTTTTAGCTTATTTCTTTTGTTCTTGGTGGGGTTGACTTCATGTTTGTGTGCAGGTTTGCTGAGAGGAGTGGGGGATGTGAGGGAACCTGCTGTTTGTTTTCGCTATTTTTTTAAAACTCAATTTCTTATGCTCCAAAAATACGTCGCTTCTACAGGTTAATTCGAATCCATATTCCCACACTTCTCTATTGGTCATTTTCTTCTTCTTTTTTTTTGTGGTCGTCGTCGTTGTTGTCGTCGTGTCCGCTGTTGTTGTTGTTGTTGTTGTTGTTGCTGTTGCTGCTGCTGCTTGCTGCTGCTGCTGCTGTTTCAGTGTGTTTACACAACTTTAGTCAATGTAGATACAGACAGACAGAAAATGATACATGTGTTTAGTCCCTTGCATCAAAGAAAACGCTGACACGTTTCTCTCTCTCTCTCTCTCTCTCTCTCTCTCTCTCTCTCTCTCTCTCTCTCTCTCTCTCTCTCTCTCTCTCTCTCTCTCTCTCCTCTCTCTCTCCTCTCTCTCTCTCTCTCTCTCTCTCTCTCTCTCTCTCTCTCTCTCTCTCTCTCTCTCTCTCTCTCTCTCTCTCTCTCTCTTCTCTCTCTCTCTCTCTCTCTCCCTCCCATTTACAGCCTTATACTAAACGCTAGGTTAACAAAGTGGATAGAGGAAAATAACGTTATCAATGATTGTCAAGCTGGCTTTAAGAAAAATTATAGTACAACTGACCATATATTTACATTATATTCTTTCATTCAAAAACAATTATTATTGCATAAGAAACTGTATGTTGCATTTATTGACTTTAAGAAAGCTTTTGACTCGGTTATACGTAATAATTTATGGTCTGTTTTGAAGAAAAAAGGAATTGATGGGAAAATGTATCAAGCTTTAATTAGCATGTATAATGTAGTCAAAGCAAGAGTGAGAAATTGCAACAGATTAGGTGAAGCATTTAGCTGTCCAATTGGGTTAAAGCAAGGGGAAATTTGCAGTCCAGTTCTGTTCTCCATATTCATTAATGAGTTAGCAGAAGAAATAATTAGAAAAGGGAAACATGGGCTTCAGCTCTTACCAGATTTCTTAGAACTTGTTATTCGATGTTTGCAGATGACATAATTTTATTCTCCGACTCTGTTGTGGGGCTTCAACATCAGTTAAATACTTTACACGATACGGCAATAAAGCTTGGTTTAACTGTTAATCTAAGTAAATCAAATGTAGTGGTATTTAGAAATGGTGGCTATCTATCAGATAAAGAGCAATGGTTGTATGGGCATTCCAAGATGACTGTATTGAATATGTACAGATACCTAGGTATTATTCTTTCTACAAGGATGTCCTTTACGCACAGTTTTAATGATATGGCTAGCAAGGCTAAACGCAAAGTGATAGAAATTTTCAGGCTTCTATGGTCTCTAGGTGAAAAGTCCCCAGTTATATTTTTCAAGCTGTTTGATGCCCAGATCCAGCCCATACTTAGTTATGGTGCTGAGGTGTGGGGTCTAACGAGCAATGTTGATATTTTGGAAAAGATTCATCTCTTTGCATTGAAAAGATTCCTAAACGTTAGCGTAAGAACACCAAATTTGATGGTTTATGGGGAGCTGGGACGTTACCCATTGCAAGTCATTTCCAGATCAGGACTATTAAATACTGGTTAAGAATTCTGCAAATGCCCAGTCATCGTTTACCATACAAAGCTTATCAAATGTTGCTACATTATCATAATAATAATAAAAACACATGGGCTTTTACAATGTTTTTTCCTTTATAGGCATGGGTTTGGCGAGGTATGGGAAAATCAAGGAGTGGGAAACATAAAAATATTTATCTGTTCACTAAAAACTACCATTATCAACGAATTTAAACAGAAGTGGTCCACAGACACATTGCAAAGTGAACGTTTTCAATTCTTTAGAACGTTTAAGAGTGAATTAGCACTATCTTCTTATCTGATTAATGTAAATCACTTGAAGGCCAGAATAAGTTTGATTAGATTAAGACTTGGAGTATCTCCACTAAAAGTACACAAGTTTCGTTTTCGAAGAAATTTGAATGAAGATGATCTGTCTTGTCCTTTTTGTATCGACCTAACTGAGAATGAAGTGCACTTTGTTATACAATGCCCCTTATATAACGACTTAAGGCAACAGTATATTCCTTCTAAATATTTTAGTCAGCCATCTTTGTTCAAACTTACGATGCTCCTTTCATCTGAAAACAATTCACTAAATACAAGGCTGTCTATGTACCTTGAAAAAGCATTCAAAATACGCAGATTATATATTGACTTACTGTAACTTTTTTGATGGCTGGATTATTGGGCTATAATGCTTCTTAGAGTTATCAGCAAATATCACAGTTATCGCAGTAGTATTTGCATATATGGCACTGGTGGTTGTAAAAGTAGTAACGCTAGTGGTGGTGGCAGTAGTAGTAAGGGTGGTGGTAGTAGTGGTAGTACTAGCAGTAGTTGTATTGTTGTGATGATGATGATGATGATGATGATGATGATGATGATGATGATGTTGATAATGACAATGATGAGGATGATTACTAGTCGTCTTTTTCTTCTTTCTTTTTCTTCTTCTTCTTCTTCTTCTTCTTCTTCTTCATTACTACAATTATCATGTTCTGGTTGTTTTGTTACTGCTACATATCCTCACTTAGTATTATAGCGTATTAGATATCTTAAATTGATTGTATTTGTTGAATATTTTGCATACACTTATTTGTAACCTGATAACCGCAAGGTGATGTTGACACTCCATGATATGGGCCAATGGCCTGATCATTAAACATTTCAGTGTCAGTTTCTCTCTCTCTCTCTCTCTCTCTCTCTCTCTCTCTCTCTCTCTGTCTCTGTCTCTGTGTCTATCTCTGTCTGTCTGTCTGTCGTCGTCTGTCTCTCTCTCTCTCTCTCTCTCTCTCTCTCTCTCTCTCTCTCTCTTCAGAAGAAGAAGAGAGAACGAAATTTTTGTTTATCTCATATCCCTGAATAACAAAAAATTCGTTATCTCTTCTTCTTCGTCGTCGTCGTCTCTCTCTCTCTCTCTCTCTCTCTCTCTCTCTCTCTCTCTCTCTCTCTCTCTCTCTCTCTCTCTCTCTCAGAAGAAGAGAGAACGACATTTTGTTTATCTCATATCCCTGAAAACAAAAATTTTGTTCGCTCTTCTTCTTCTTCTTCTCTCTCTCTCTCTCTCTCTCTCTCTCCTCTCTCTCTCTCTTCTCTCTTTGTCCAGGACGGAGGAAATCGTGATGGTATTGCTTAAGTGCACTAATTTGATGTATTATTAGTCAGGCTTAACACACCAAGGTTATCTCTGCACTCATACATGCATATGCACACTCATGCGCGCAACAAACATTCCCCTCTCTCTGGGAATGGGATGTCACGCATTCGTTTCTTTCCTAACACGACTGAGAACAAGAAATACAATTTCTATGCTACTTATAATTAATCATGAACAATCAATCACACACAATGAATAAATCAACACATTAAAAGATCAATACTTCCTAATCCCGGGTTATAATGAAAATGACTTCTTACCTGGCCAGGTTTTACACACACAACCACGCTTTCACACCACACCACAGTTCTTGAAAAAGTCTTCACGTCTTCTTCAGCACTGCTTGATGGTGACGCCCTTGGTTGACTGGCTCCAGGTTTCAGGACTGGGTCTTTGTGGTCGTCTCTGGGATCTCGACGTAGAACTCTTCTTCTTCGTCTCCTTCACCCACCTCTGGGTTCAAATTCAGTTTGTCTGTCTTCACCCACCTCTGGGCTTCAAACTTAGTTTCCTTCTCTTCCAGCTTGTCTTTAACTCTAAGACTTTGCTGTCTCTTCTATCTCCCAGACCACGTTTCTCTCGACCCTTTCTCCGTCCTGCTCACTCCTCTCCTCTCTCTCTCCTCTGCCTTCTGTCTCTCTCTCGTGGTGTTATTCTCCTGCACGTTGTTCTCCCTCAGCTTATATGGAGATGGAAACAAAGGATTCCCCTTCGGGCCATGCCTTTGTGCACGCTGCTTCTCAAACCCCTAGTTCACAAGTACCCTGAATTCTCCATTCGCTACATTCTCCCACACATCAGCATTTACATACATCCCTACCTAATTGATTAGCAAACAACCACTTAGCACCAGCTGGACATCGAAATTTCCCGCCGACTTCGGGGTCACTTAACACAGTGATTATCTTAAGGAGGGCTACGAGAACAACATCCACGCGCGTTCGACCAGTCTGACAATAGAACCAACACAGTGACCCACGGCAATACCATCTGAATGAGTCCAAGACTCCTGCTCTTCAAAGACTGTTCACAAAGCAACCTCAGCTGACTGAGTAATGTAGCGCCCACTTGACGCTCCGAGGACCTAGTGGTTACGTCCCTCCCCCCTTTCGCTATTGGGAAGGTTCGAATCCGGGAGAGCCCCTACTACCTTAGGTGCCATCTGTCACCTGACCACTTCGTCCTCCTTGACACAGTTCGACTGTGTGCGATGGGTAAGGTACACTGGTTAATGGGTCTATTACCTATTTGTATACTACGTACAACGTCCCTTTGCCTCTAAGCGTTTAATGCCTTTTGTGAGAGGTTTCACGCTCTTTGACTCTCTCTCTCTCTCTCTCTCCTCTCTCTCTCTCTCTCTCTCTCTCTCTCTCTCTCTCTCTCTCTTCAGAAGAAGAGAGAACGACATTTTTGTTTATCTCATATCCCTGAATAAATAAAAATTTCGTTTCTCTTCTTCTTCTTCTTCTTCCTCTTCTCTCATATGCTGGGAACCCACCCAGTGAGACAAAGTGTAAAAGTATGGGATCCAATATTGGAGACCAACATTTTTTGTTTCTTCTTCTTCTTCTTCTTCTTCTTCTTCTTCTACTTCTCTCATATGCGGGGAACCCACCCAGTCAGACAAAGTGTATATAAGTATGGGATCCAATATTGGAGACTGTCAACCTCGGGGTATGTCAGTGGAGGAAGGACTAGCGCACAGCCCAAACACACTCACAGCTTGCTTACAATCTCATTCATATATCATGCATTCGTCACATCAAACCACTAGTAAAGTCTATAACTTTACTACACATGATCATAGAAAGAAGCATCAATGCATATGGAATCAAACAAAATAAAACATCCTCTCTTTCCTTGATCTTCACAAAACCATTTATCTAAATCATCATTAACTAACCCGGGTATAAATAGATTTCTACTTTACCTGGCCAGGTGATCTTAAACTATTCACGAATCACTGTCTTTTCTTTTCTTTTTTTTTCTTTGTTTCTTTTCACTGTCACTTTCACAACCACAACACAACTGCTGGCACTGGTCAGGTTAGACTGCTGGCACTGGTCAGGTTGGACTGCTGGCACTGGTCAGGTTAGACCGCTGGCGTTGGTCAGGTTGGACTGCTGATGAAGTGGCGCTGCCAGGTATGAGGTCGAACCCCGGTTCAGATGGAACAGTGACTATTGGACATCGATCTGTTCTCCCTTCTTTCTTCCTGCATTAACGCATTGCACTCTCTCTCTCTCTCTTCTAGTCTGCTCTATCAAATGGACATGGTTGCTTTTCTTTTCTTTTCCTTTTCTTTCTTTTTCTCTTCATCAGTTAGCAACTCTCTCTCTCACTCAACATCTCTTCTTAGTCCTCCTCTGCAGACTTTATCTGGTGCTAATGCCTCCACTTGGTTCTCTTCTCTCCTCCCCTCATCTCTCTGCTCTTCTCTCCTGCAGAGCTTACACCCAGAACCTCTTCCTCTCTCTGTCTGTCTGTTCCTCCCTTTCCTTTCACTCACGCATTCCTATCTTATCCTAAAACCCATCTGTCAAAGGGCGAGTACCATTGGTCAGTATTTTTACCGCCTCGTACCCGAAGTTACCTCCCTCTAATTCCATTGGATATTCAAATCATGACAGTCACGCCTACAACGCCTTACTCTCTGTAGTGGTCATTGGGTCATTTAATTAATTAGCTAGATCTCACCCCCACTACACAATACCTTCCCCCTCTCCCTTTTCCGGCGACGTCGACTTAATTGTGGACACTGGTCCTACAAATTGGCTAGATCAGTCTGGCCCAGGCGTTGAGATCCGTCTGGGCAGACATCGAGGCGTCGGTCAAGCTACTTAGTCCGTCTGGCTGGACCGTACCGTCTCCCTAGAGGATTAGGATTAGTCTCCTCACTGTGCCCAAATTGGCTGAGGCGATGCTTGAAGGCATCGGCCCGACGCATGAGGCCGTCTACCTGGCGCCCAGGATATTTGAGTTGGAGCTTATGTCCAAACAAATTGGCTGGCGACTAACCACGAGTTCGTTTTCTATTTTGTCCATGACAGAGACCAGAATTTTCTTCTTCTTCTTCGTCTTCTTCGTCTTCTTCTTGTTCTCTCAAATGGCGGGAGCCCACCCAGTCAGACAGAGTGTATTTAAGTATGGGATCCAATATTGTTGACCAACATTTTTTGTTTCTTCTTCTTCTTCTTCTTCCTTTCTTCTTCTCTCATATGCCGGGAACCCACCCAGTCAGACACAGTGTATTTAAGTATGGGATCCAATATTGGAGACTAACATTTTCACGTCCTCATCCCTTTCAGTACAGTGATCTGTTGTTTGTGCCGTTTTATAACCAAGAGCTGGCAAGGAGATTGTAAAACTTCACCGAAAATATACAAAACAACTAGTGGCTGGTAACTGACCAAATGACGCATTCATGCGAGTCGTTGGCCAAGTGCAATCGTTGGACCCTGGTTCTTTCGTTTTAGCGGAATTGAAAATGTATTCTGTGAGTGCGCATGCGCGTACACACATCCCACACGCGCGCATACACACACACACACATATACATTTATAATATATATATATATATATATACATATTCAATTATAAACAAAGCTTGCTCTTATGTCTTAGATTGAAGAAATAGGGGGAGATAAGCATTCATATCTGCAGTGGTAGATGATTCTGCCTAACTAACAGAATGTGCTTCAGCAACCTTATAGTCTCCAAGGGGGAGACACCGTCCAATAGGGAGGGAAACTCACTAACAATAACTCCTGGTCAGATACCAATATTTCGTAACTTGGTGGTTTCTCCTGAGTGACCGCGGAAAGTGGTAATTTAATTCCTCTGCCTTTTAAGTTTTAAGAAGAATGCAATCCCAGAAAAGGCTGGTGTGCAATAAACCCTAGTATGTTTGTTGAGTTTTCAAAAAACCAACCAACGGTGCCACCTAAGAAGCAAAAGAAAATCATGAAAGAGCAAAACAACTACATTTTCTTGTGAAAAGTAGAAAATATAAAAAGATATCTTCTTAAGACACAAGTGCTGAGGGCCAGTTCTTGGAATGAATCCGCAAGGGACTAAAATACAACAAACTAATAAATTCCAAGGATAAATACCGAGCACCGTTCCAGCAACTTACAGAGCAGCTTGGTGTTGCAATGACTGCAAGAAATATTGAATAATAAACAAAGCTTGCTCTTATGTCTTAGATTGAAGAAATAGGGGGAATAAGCATTCATATCTGCAGTGTAGATGATTCTGCCTAACTAACAGTATGTGCTTGAGTGGGTGAAAAAAATAAAATAAATGCTTCTCACAATGAACCTTCAGCAAGCTTATAGTCTCCAAGGGGGAGACACCGTCCAATAGGGAGGGAAACTCACTAACATATGACTCCTGGTCATATACCGATATTTCGAAACTTGGTGGTTTCTCCTCAGTGACCGCGGAAAGTGGTAATTTGACTCCTCGCCTTTTCAGTTTTAAGAAGAATGCAATCCCAGAAAAGGCTGGTGTGCAATACCGTAGTATGTTTGTTGAGTTTTCAAAAAACCAACCAAAGGTGCCAACTAAGAAGCAAAGAAATCATGAAAGAGCAAAACAAGCTACATTTTCTTGTGAAAAGAAAATATAAAAAGATATCCTCTTAAGACACAAGTGCTGAGGGCCAGTTCTTGGAATGAATCCGCAAGGGACAAAATACAACAAACTAATAAATTCCAAGGATATGTACCGAGCACCGTTCCAGCAACTTACAGAGCAGCTTGGTGTTGCAATGACTGCAAGAATATTGAATAAAACAAAGCTTGCTCTTATGTCTTAGATTGAAGAAATAGGGGGAGATAAGCATTCATATCTGCAGTGGTAGATGATTCTGCCTAACTAACAGTATGTGCTTGAGTGGGTGAAAAAAATAAAATAAATGCTTCTCACAATGAACCTTCAGCAAGCTTATAGTGTCCAAGGGGGAGACACCATCCAATAGGGAGGGAAACTCACTAACATATGACTCCTGGTCATATACCGATATTTCGAAACTTGGTGGTTTCTCCTCAGTGACCGCGGAATGTGGTAATTTAACTCCTCTGCCTTTTCAGTTTTAAGAAGAATGCAATCCCAGAAAAGGCTGGTGTGCAATACCGTAGTATGTTTGTTGAGTTTTCAAAAAAAACAACCAAAGGTTTCCACCTAAGAAGCAAAAGAAAATCATGAAAAGCAAAACAAGCTACATTTTCTTGTGAAAAGTAGAAAATATAAAAAGATATCCTCTTAAGACACAAGTGCTGAGGGCCAGTTCTTGGAATGAATCCGCAAGGGACTAAAATACAACAAACTAATAAATTCCAAGGATAAGTACCGAGCACCGTTCCAGCAACTTACAGAGCAGGAGAAACCACCAAGTTTCGAAATATCGGTATATGACCAGGAGTTATATGTTAGTGAGTTTCCCTCCCTATTGGACGGTGTCTCCCCCTTGGAGACTATAAGCTTGCTGAAGGTTCATTGTGAGAAGCATCTATTTTATTTTTTCCCCCATTCACCCACTCAAGCACAAACTGTTAGTTAGGCAGAATCATCTACCACTGCAGATATGAATGCTTATCTCCCCCTATTTCTTCAATCTAAGACATAAGAGCAAGCTTTGTTTATAATTCAATATTTCTGGCAGTCATTGCAACACCAAGCTGCTCTGTAAGTTGCTGGAACGGTGCTCGGTACTTATCCTTGGAATTTATTAGTTTGTTGTATATATATTATATATATATGTATATATATAAAAAAAAAATATAAAAAAAAATAATATATATATATATATATATATATATATATATATATATACACACGTGCGCGCACATATATACACGCACACATACAGAGAGAGAGAGAGTGAGAGAGAGAGAGAGAGAGAGAGAGAGAGAGGGGGGGGGGGGGGGGCTAAATGCACACGTCTGGACAGATGGTCACACAATTACAGTGCTGGCACGGGATTTGATGCAGTTTTTATTGCCAGACTTGCAGACACGCACGTGTTGAAGATCACGGATTGTCTGTCTGTCTGTCTGTCTGTCACTCAGTTTGTCTATCTATCTATCTGTCTGTCTGTCTGCCCATCTGTCTCTGTCTCGCTCATCCTGCTTTGTCTCTGTCTTTGTCTTCTGTCTGTCTGTCTGTCTGCCTTTCTCTCTCTCTCTCTCTCTCTCCTCTCTCTCTCTCTCTCTCTCTCTCTCCTCTCTCCTCTCTCTCTTCTCTCTCTCTCTCGACTGGGCTGAGACTTCATCTGCTTGCGCATGTGTTGTTTTTTTTCACTTGCATGTTGCACACGATGCGCGGGAGAAAACCATGAAATTTTAATCAGTGGATTTGCTTTCCAATTCCATTTTGTCAACACTAGAAGCTTTGACTTAAAGTAATGAATGAGCTGAACAGGTTCAATCAAACACACGCACGCAAACACGTACACACAGATACAGTCACAGACACAAACACAGATACACACGGGCACACACAGACACACTCGCACGTGCACACACACACACACACACAACACACACACACACACACACACACACACACACACACACACACACACACACACACACAACACACACACACCACGCCGCCGCACGCGCACACACACACACACACACACACACACCACAAACACACACATGCACGTACGCAGACACACACACACATACACACACACACACACACACACACACACACACACACACACACACACACACACACACACACACGAAACGAGAAGATGTGGTTGGGGATTAAGACATTAGTGCTTTCTGATGAACACCGGATAATGACACTTTCTGATGAACACAGGATAATGACACTTTCGGATGAACACAGGACAATGACACTTTCGGATGAACACAGGATAATGACACTTTCGGATGAACACAGGATAATGACACTTTCGGATGAACACAGGAAATGACACTTTCGGATGAACACAGGATAATGACACTTTCGGATGCATGACGATAGCCTTTCGATGAAACAGGATAATGACACTTTCGGATGAACACAGGATAATGACACTTTCGGATGAACACAGGATAATGACACTTTCGGATGAACACAGGATAATGACACTTTCGGATGAACACAGGATAATGACACTTCTGATGAACACCGGATAATGACACTTTCGGATGAACACGGATAATGACACTTTCTGATGAACACCGGTTAATGACACTTTCGGATGCATACGGTAGTCCTTTCAGACGAAAGCAAGACGCTGGTCCTTTCTGGACGAACATAGGACAACAATCCTTTCAGATGAAAACAGGATAACAGTTCTTTCTGGCGATCACAGGACAATAACTCTCTCGAAAATTCTGAGCTATTGTTTTCTCTTTTTTATCACTCTCTTTGACCCATCTATATTTTGTTCTTTTCTCTCCCCCCCCCCCCCCCCCCCCCCACTTCCACACACACACACACACACACACACACACACACACACACACACACACACACACACACACACACACACACACACACACATCATCTCTCTCCAACTTCCGACAAAAGGATTCCCTATGCATTTTCCAGAATCTTCACGCCTTTTTTACATTTATAAATTCGTTGATGTTAAGCCCAGTTGGCTCGTTTGTATAGATATGTCCAGGTTTTTTTTTTTCTTTTTTTTTTTGTTTTTTTTTTTTGTCTTTGTCATTTATCTTTTACGTTGTTACATTTAGAACAATATTTTCTTTTCAATTGTCAAAAGTCGCACACGCACACACACACACACACGCACGCGCGCGCACACACACGCACGCACGCACGCACACACACACACACACACACACACACACACACACACACACACACACACACACACACCACACACACACACACACATTCGTACGTAGGCCCATACTAGCATTTTCCATACACTATTTCCATTTCTCTCATCCACTCATTTCTGCATTATTTTGTCTAATATCACTTTAAGTGAACAGACGTTGAATTGAAGAACTAACTAACAACACACACACACACACACACACACACACACACACACACACACACACACACACACACACACACACATCCCTTTCTTCCCCCTGTTTTCCCACTTTTCACCTTTGTGGCTTATTCATTCGTGTTTGTTGTGGCAAATCTTGACATTTTTCTCTGGTAGAACTTTGCATCGTAATATGGCGAGTAAGTAGTGAAAATGTACATGCTGCTCAGAGCGGAAACAAATTGTCCATTTTGCAATGTCTGTTTGCCTTTATGGCCATTTCATATTTTCGTAGGACTGTTATGCTTGTCTTTTAAAATTAATAGTCATTAAATTCAGGGAAACGCTGGAGTCCTTGGCATGGTCGAATTTTATCAGCTTAGAGGAAAGCAATAAACTTGTAATCGTGGTATACATGTCATGTACAGAATACGCAAATCATTGTTTATGATTGTAGTTCTTTTCTGCAGAACAGGATTTCATTTTTTTGCCAGGGCGGTGCCAGTCCTTAAAAGGCCTTGTGTGGTCGGCTTGGTTTTGTATGATAAAACTACAACAAAGGGCTCCAGTCTTCTTAGATGAATAGGGAATAATAGTCTTTTCCAGTGAATGCAGGAAAATAGGCTTTTCACATGAACACAGAACACTGGTCCTGTTCGATTACATGAAACAATAGTCCTTGAGAGATGAAAAAGAATACTGGTCCTTTTCGATTAAATGAAAACAATAGTCCTTGAGAGATGAAAAAGAATACTGGTCCTTTCAGATGAATACAGCAAGCTGGTTCTTTGACGTGAATACAGGATACAGCTTCTATCAGATCAATACAGGATGACTGACTGCCCTTTCTAATGAAAACAGGAAAAAAAGT
>CM031595.1:172769770-172809770 GCA_018398815.1 Conus ventricosus
CCTCACCCCCCCCCCCCCCCCACCCCACCCCACCCCTACCCCCCCACCACACACTTCTCTTTTCACAAAATCCTTGCTTCGAGACAAAGACAACGAATCCATCTCTTGAATGGAAATCTCCAGATTTGCTTTTCACACCATTCAAACTGAAGCTACCTGTATTTGTTACTGTTCGTCGTTGTGCTTGTTTGACTATATTCAAGACCCCCCCCCCCCCCCCCCCCCCCCTCCCAAAAGGCTGTGCCAGTCCTGAATAAATGTTAATTTGTGTTTGTCCATTTCTCCCGTTCGTTGTTGCTGTGCACATGTATCAGATACAGGGTATAATTATGGGCCAGCTTGGAGCACCCTTTTCTGAGGATGTCTCCTTGTTTGTTCTGTGTGCTCTGTGGTGTCATATCTGCTAGGCGATTTGGCGTTGTAAGCAGCATTCGTTTGGAGTTATGGGGGCGTACAACTATTAATTTTCATCAGGGGAGCAAGAGTAACCTACTTGTTCCTTATCATCTCTTTAAAGCAAAAGTAAGCCGACATTGATAGAAGATTTCCGTTTCCTCTCTAATGCGATTGAATGTAAGAGATGTTTTTATGTATGTTATTGCTATTCATCATCACCAGTTCATGAGTGCGTCATCTTACTTTAAACAATAGCCTGTATTATCTAGTTTAGAACTCTCCTCTCTCTCTCTCTCTCTCTCTCTCTTTTCTCTCTCTCTCTCTCTCTCTCTCTCTCTCTCTCTCTCTCTCCTCTCCTACCCACGCATTGATCTATACAAAACAAGCCTAGCATACTCTGGACCATATGTCTGGAACTCACTTCCACCGAATCTACAAAACATGAATACTTTAAAACTTTTCAAGGAACATTTGCATAAACATTTTATGTCTCAGTAGTTAAATTACTCGATTACAATGATTAGCGTCCACTCGCTAAGTCTTCTGTGAACCATGCTTTGAATAAATCGTCTAAACATAAAACCTACTCCGTTAAAATCGCTCATCCCCACTCCCACTCTGTCTACCCTCCCTTTTCTCCTCCCCCTACCTACCATTCTCTCTTCCCCACCCTCCTCTGACCTCTCTCTCTCTCTGTAGTTTTTGTTTGTTTGTTTGCTTGTAAGTTTCCTTTTGTTTTACCATCCCCCATCTCATTAGTGCTTTTATGAGTAGTTTGCTTATCATTGTAGAATTAGATTATCATGTTGCTATGTTGAATTGTCTGTATGAATGATATGTGCTGAAATAATGTATGCATGACAAGGACAGATTGTAAGACTAGGCTTTGGCCTAAAATCTTCATCCTTGGGTATTAAAGATCAATCAATCAATCAATCAATCAATCAATCTCTCTGTGCGATTCCAGGATCTTCATCCCTGTGGTGGTTGCCCTGGGCCTGGCGGGTAACACGCTGAGTTTCCTGACCCTGGTGTTCTCCCCTCTCCGCCACACCTCCACCTGTGTCTACATGGCCGCCATCGCTGTCTTGGACAGCGTCATCCTCGTCCTTGACCTCTGCGTCCTCATCAGGGGCTACACGGGCCACACCCAGTTCTACCTCAGCAATGGCTGGGCCTGCGGCTTCCACAACTTCCTCTTCTACTTCGCCATCCACTTCGACGTCCTGCTGCTTCTGGCTATGACCATCGACCGCTTCATCGTGGTCAGGTTCCCCTTCAAAGCTCCAACACTGTGTACTCCTCGCACTGCGCTCAAAGCTGTTGCCTCCGTAGGTGTATTTTCCTTTGCCCTTAACATTCACATCTTCTTCACTAGGCGGTTAGGGGATTCGGGGAACCCGGATGATCCGCTCCGATGCTGGTATCCTAATCCTGAGGTCGACTACTTCATGAAGAAGATCTACACTTGGATTGATGCCTCCATTTACAGCTTCATTCCCTTCTCTCCCTCTTCGTCCTGAACGTTCTGATCATCAAGCAGCTGAAGGCCTCCCGTAAATTCAACAAGCAGTTCACCGACGGACGAAGACAGGCCAACTCAAGCAGCAAGAAGTACCAATCTGAAGATGTAGTTATGAACAGCGAATTATCCGAAACATCCGACACAGATATTAACGTCAGCGGAGAACTCAACAGCGTTGCCACGAGCCTTAACAAGACACATCATAGAAACACCCAGAACAACCCAGTGGCAGGAAAACCGTAGCCAGTGTCTTCACCATCAGCAAGAGAGAAAAGCGAGGACCTGAACCGGGACCACCCAGAAGGAGAAACAAGAGCAACTCCAACATCACCGTCATGTTCCTGCTCGTGTCCTTCACCTTCCTGGTGCTGACGTCACCGGTGGTGATCGTGTTGCTCTACAAGAGGTATTACTGGCTGCCCAGCACCCCTGCGGATCTGGCCAGGGCCGGCTGACGCACGCCGTGGTGGACAACCTCATGTACACCAATCACGCCGTCAACTTCTTGCTCTACTGCATCTGCGGCTCCCGCTTCAGACAGGAGCTGAAACAGCTGCTGACTCCCGTCATGTGCTGTTGCCGACAACGCTAGTCTGTGTGCCCTTGACTTCCCTGTGTCTGTGTGCCCTTGACTTCCCTGTGTCTGTGTGCCCTTGACTTCCCTGTGTCTGTGTGCCCTTGACTTCCCTGTGTCTGTGTGCCCTTGACTTCCCTGTGTCTGTTCCCTTGACTTCCCTGTGTCTGTGTGCCCTTGACTTCCCTGTGTCTGTTCCCTTGACTTCCCTGTGTCTGTTCCCTTGACTTCCCTGTCTGTGCCCTTGACTTCCCTGTGTCTGTTCCCTTGACTTCCCTGTGTCTGTGTGCCCTTGACTTCCCTGTGTCTGTGTGCCCTTGACTTCCCTGTGTCTGTTCCCTTGACTTCCCTGTCTGTTCCCTTGACTTCCCTGTGTCTGTTCCCTTGACTTCCCTGTGTCTGTGTGCCCTTGACTTCCCTGTGTCTGTGTGCCCTTGACTTTCCTGTGTCTGTGCCCTTGACTTCCCTGTGTCTGTGTGCCCTTGACTTCCCTGTGTCTGTTCCCTTGACTTCCCTGTGTCTGTGTGCCCTTGACTTTCCTGTGTCTGTGTGCCCTTGACTTCCCTGTGTCTGTGTGCCCTTGACTTCCCTGTGTCTGTGTGCCCTTGACTTCCCTGTGTCTGTGTGCCCTTGACTTTCCTGTGTCTGTGCCCTTGACTTTCCTGTGTCTGTGTGCCCTTGACTTCCCTGTGTCTGTGTGCCCTTGACTTCCCTGTGTCTGTGTGCCCTTGACTTCCCTGTGTCTGTGTGCCCTTGACTTTCCTGTGTCTGTGCCCTTGACTTTCCTGTGTCTGTGTGCCCTTGACTTTCCTGTGTCTGTGCCCTTGACTTTCCTGTCTGTGTGCCCTTGACTTCCCTGTGTCTGTGTGCCCTTGACTTTCCTGTGTCTGTGCCCTTGACTTTCCTGTGTCTGTGTGCCCTTGACTTCCCTGTGTCTGTGTGCCCTTGACTTCCCTGTGTCTGTTCCCTTGACTTCCCTGTGTCTGTTCCCTTGACTTCCCTGTGTCTGTGTGCCCTTGACTTTCCTGTGTCTGTGTGCCCTTGACTTTCCTGTGTCTGTGTGCCCTTGACTTTCCTGTGTCTGTGTGCCCTTGACTTTCCTGTGTCTGTGTGCCCTTGATTTTCCTGTGTCTGTGTGCCCTTGACTTCCCTGTGTCTGTTCCCTTGACTTCCCTGTCTGTTCCCTTGACTTCCTGTCTGTTCCCTTGACTTCCCTGTGTCTGTGTGCCCTTGACTTCCCTGTGTCTGTTCCCTTGACTTCCCTGTGTCTGTTCCCTTGACTTCCCTGTGTCTGTGTGCCCTTGACTTCCCTGTGTCTGTGTGCCCTTGACTTCCCTGTGTCTGTTCCCTTGACTTTCCTGTGTCTGTGTGCCCTTGACTTCCCTGTGTCTGTGTGCCCTTGACTTCCCGTGTCTGTGCCCTTGACTTTCCTGTGTCTGTTCCCTTGACTTCCCTGTGTCTGTTCCCTTGACTTCCCTGTCTGTTCCCTTGACTTCCCTGTGTCTGAGAGAGAGGGAGACAGAGACAGACAGACAGAAAGACAGAACGAAACGAAAGGAAAGTAAAATTTATTTTACCAGGCTAATGAGATGAGCAAATATGAATGCTTTTTCCCATCCAACCCACAGAGAGAGAGAGAGAGAGAGAGAGAGAGAGAGAGGAATAACCTCTTTTATGTCTAGACCAACCCATCTTCATTCTTCATTGGACCGAGAATGATGCTGGATACAGAGTCTCAATCATTCCATTATAAACAGTCAGTTTGAACTGATGATCAAGCTCATGGACAATGTCAGTTGTTCATCCTGATTTGAAAACTTGCCAAATCCATCACTAGTTTGAATCTTGATTATATTCTTGTTATATCATCGACAGTTAACCAGTTTTCATATCACAAAAGAATATTCTATCTTTCCCTGTCGTCAGTGGTGCTGTGCTCAACTATTTATATTCATACAGCATCATTCTGTCTCACTCGTCCGTCCGTCAACTCATAAAACATGTCGGAGATTTCATTCAGGTAAACCTCAATAGTCTTGTGTACATTGTAATCACTACTGAAATACAACTAACAACAGAAATCGATTGCAAGGTATACTGGACGCTCTTCTCTGTCTGTCTCGTCACAGATGGTATTGTGTGATGAAAGACCAAGTAGGCTTCTGTAATTAATGTCCCCGTTTTCTGTACGTTGAGTATGGGCGCAAGTCTCACTGTAGGACCCTCATTATGAGGATATCCATTTTCCTGAAATGGATCACCATTCATTGTTGGCCAGATCAGCTGGCCAGTCATGAAGTACGTCTGCCCCAATGGCTTCAGACACCTTCCTGGTCTGTTCTGTAGGGTGTCTATGTGTCACCAAACTCATCAGCTGCTCTGTGTTGCTGCACTTTCAGACGCGTTTGTCTTTTGTTTTGTTTTGCTGGTTTTAAGACCTGTCCCGTTTTGTCATGTAATTTGTTTGTCCCTGTCGTTTGACAGGACTTGCTAACAACTCTTTTTTTTTCAATTTGTTTTAATTTCCACCTGCAGTCATCTCACTTTGAAACTACCTTCGCTGGTTGTTTGTTTTGTTATCTTCTTCTTCGGTGTACGCAGGCTGATACTCCCTGTATAGACAGGCAAGGATTAATCCCATCTGCCCAACAAAGGGAGTGGAGTTTTGTGTGTATGACCGTTTTTTATCCCCCCATTAAGGCAGCCATACTCCAACTTCGGGGAAGTTTTGTTATTATCGCCGTTTCCCCCGATGTTGTGACACTGATGAAAAGTCCCTGATGGCCACCTGAGCCACTTTAACAAACATAAAATATGAAGAACCATCATCAGTCTTATCTATTTTTCCTTATCTGTGTCGCCTTTGTTGTTGTTGTTGTTTTTTCAAATTTCCTCTGTAGATGCTCAAGTCTGCAAAATGCACGTTTATGGCAAAACTTTGCTGAAGAAATTTCAAAGCAAGAAGTATAAGTTCTTGTGTGTTTGTTGAATTATCAAGCAGAATTGCCGCTACTGATCCTCTTTCATAAAGTACATTTGCTTCTGTCCGATTCGCTAATCACAAATACACTTTTCATTGTCAAATCATTAAAAGACACACACACACACACTCCCTATTTTGCATTGGTAAACTTCAACCAATTTTTCTCGCAATCTTTTTACTACACACACACATCTCTATTGCGTATCAGTAAACTTCAACCAATCTTTCTCGCAATCTTTTTACACACACACCACACACACCATCTCTATTGGTATCAGTAAACTTCAACCAATCATTCTCGCAATCTTTTTAACACACACACACACACACACACACACACACACCACACACACACACATCTCTATCGTGTATCAGTAAACTTCAACCGATCTTTCTCGCAATCTTATTTGGTATCAGTTCATGCATTCCAGTGCATACATATTCACATTTAAACATAGTTCTGATTTAAACAACTAAGGGTTCTGTCCTCTTTTAAAAATTAATGAAATACAATCATTAACCCATAAAAAGATTGGAAAATATGAAACATATGCGATTTGTTCACTTTTGTTCATTCAAATCTGTAATCGTTTTTCCAGGAAGAAACAGTACAAAAATCACATGGTTTTCAACCAACTGTTCATTGAACCATGCAACATGAACACTGTATTTTACACAAGTCAACTTGTATACAGTTTATAAGCACAGAAAAGTGTAATGTTGACAAAATTACACTTACATATATATGCTACATATTAGCAGGATTAGCAATGATTTCCATGCAAATCTTATATTAATGCGCACTTCAAAATGAACCATTATCATAACAGCTGCCTTATGGTATCAATTCTATCTTGATCTGGATGTTAAATTCACTTGCTATATTGTGCTCTTGGCGATTAATTATCAAGGAAACTGTAAACACTGAAACCAAGGAAATCCTTCCAAAGAGTAGAATCATGTTTATATCTATAAGCTTTGAAATATTCCTCTTCATCAACAAACCAATCTTTTCCAGAAAAAAAGTACAGACATTTTACAGATACAGTTTAGAATCTTGCTTCGAGCAGAAATCAACGTGTACAACAGGTTTAGGATTTTAACATGTGTTGCAGCTCCAGACATTGTGCAGTGCTTTGGTAAAAATAAAAAATCTATAAATGTTATGATGACTAGACTACAAGCAGTTCTAAGCATCCCATAATGTAATTTTTTATATATATTTACTACCAGCAGTTTTCCAAAACAAAATTGCAGAAAACACATACGCAAATTTCAGTTTAAGGTCTACTTTAGAGATTTTCGATAATTTGTTAAAAACAGGTCTACATGTCATGTAACTACAGCATGGTATTCATTTTTCAAAAAAATTCGCCGGAAGAATTTAATAGATAAAAAACGACTTTTGCACACCTGTTCAAACCCCGCGCGGTAGACCGAAAACCGTGACGTCACTTGATGGACTGGCCGTCAGCGGCGACCTACACAACAAGCCAACGCCAAGTAAAATCAACACGAGTTGCGATCCCCCACAGCCTAAAAAGTCACGAGGGGGTGGCAGATATTGTGCTGTAGGCGAGTGCAGCAGCTCAGCAGGAGACGGATATTCTTTGCACACATTTCCATCTGATCCAGATACTCGAAAGAAGTGGATTCGGTTCGTGCAACCATGCCGGGCAGCTACAGTTCGGAAACGAGCTATTCCGACAATTGCCGAGCCCGTTCGAATGGCTCAAAAACTTCGTCTGCATTGTGCGCGTATACTTTGAAGGCGGAGTGGTAAGCTCGTACAGATGAGTACGATAGTCGCACGTTTATTCTGTTCTTATCTATGGACAGATCACACTTGTTAAACTGAATGAACACGTTAAGGCTTGAGGAAGGAGAATCTCCGCTCGCCGTCCACGCGTGATCGCATCAAGAAGTCAGTCGGTAGCCTCCCTCGAGACTTCGGTAAAGTCCGTACGCCTTCGGAATGCTGTGTTCGGGCGTCCAGCTGGAACTGAACTGACGTGGTAAAAAGAACTTAGCGTTCAAACTGATAAGGTACAGGCCTTGCAGAAACATCCCCAGAGTCACATTGGCTGTCGCAATCATAGTCACTGCTTTTACATGATAAATTAAATACCGAGCGAGATGTGCAAGAACCATCAGAATCGCTTTCTGTCGCCGTCGCTGTCCATCATGTGACGTCACATCCAAGAGCAGTTAAGCCATGCCAAGATTTGGTTGATTACCTCCCGTTTTCTTGATTACAGGTGAAAATGCCCACTTTCGCGGATCGATTTCGTGTGATCGGGAGCGAATCGGATGTTTATTTTACCAATTTAGCAAACATTTCATATTTCTGCATAAGCTGACCAATTATCGAAAACCTCTAAAGTAGACCTTTAAAGTTAAATATTCTTTCAATGGACGACTCCTCTTTTCCTGCTTGAAACTTTGAACTCATTTTATGTTTGTTAGCATGTAATATATCCTTAGAATTTTCGCAACTGCCTTGTGTTCAGAGTTCCGCTTGTTTCGAAAATCAAAATCATTATCATTTAGTGGATATCTACATCTCTCATTATATCCTATATATATATATATATGTATATGCAAAAATCCACTTAAAATTGTCTTCACTTCAGAACGGGAGTTATTTCATCTCTTATTTACACCAATGAAATGCTCCTGGTCTCAATTAAGATGTTCCTACAAATTTTCAGATGTGGTTTGTAATGCAGCTTATCAAAGTCCTTTTTCCCACCTCCACCATCATCACCCATCCTTTAATAAAAAAATTAAAAAAGAAAAAAAAAGAAAAAAAAAAACGAGGCCAACAACAAAAAGATTTTGAAATAATTTTATTACAATTCATGCAAAAAACAAAAAAAAATTAATGATCAAATTCAAGCTTTTCTTTTTTTCACATGATACCAGCAATACTACTGTAGCATACCAAGCAGGGCTAATGTTTGCACAATTAACACGATCTGTTACAAGCAATCGCCCATTAGCAGAAATTCAGACAAGCAAATTGCTTGTTTATACAGACTCCTGAGAATGAACAAAAACACACATGCACTCACACACACACAATTGTGACTGATAAAAATTACGGAGCAAATATGTTTACAAGAAGTAAGACTTTGAATAACCATGACAATCACAAAAATCCTTTCACATTCACGCAGTTCTGACATATAGATTACTTGCATCGCAATACCATAGAAGCTTTGCATACTCCCCTTACACACTCACTGCATTGCACAATGCCATATTCACAAAGTTCTCAGCTTGAAAAAAAGACTTATCATGAAATACAAAAAAGCACATTCTAAGTTCACAACAATTAAACAGCCTCAGACCAAAGCAAACACACACACAAACACACTTTACTTGAATCACAAACTAGGCCACATGAAATCTTGGAATTATTACAGATAAAGTATATACACCGACAACACACTGCCCATTGTACCCCCCTCACCCCACCCCACCCCAACTTGTTCTGTCCCAAACACCAACCTTCACAGCTCAGAGTGAGTTCCGTTTTACTTTCAGAATATAACTGATAGCTTGCAACATGACGTAATCAATGCACCACTCTAACAAAGGAACAGATTGATATTCGCTTACTTGTGAGAGCATCGAGTCATTTGGAACCAACGGCAGTCTTTTTATGAAACTGACACTTCTTACTTTGTGGAGGATTCCATGAATTTGTCTACTTGTAAGGCAAAGGATAAATGGACATGTAAAACAGCCTGTAGGTAATGTACATTTACAATTTGAAACTTTCACATTTCTACTGTATATTAAATCTACATTATTTTACACCTGATTTTGCAAGTTCATTTGCATTTTCAATTATTTTCAGTAACACTATAGTCTGTTTCGTTTTCCTGTTGTCCTCATTCATAGAAGCCACCTAACAATTGAGTGCCTTGTTTACAAGTTTAAAATGAAAATACAATTAAAAACAAACAAAAACAAAAACCCAAACACATAAAAAAACACAAACAAAAACAACAATGCATAGGAAAAAATGAGTAAAATCTGTTACTTTTACTACCATTAAAAATGAAAATTCTGCTCTGCTTTATGCAGCTCTAAATGAATCAACAATGTAATTGAGAGAGAAAAACAACCAAACATGCAGAAACGGGCCAAATGACAGGTAAAAAAAAAAGTCAGACTAAAGAACACTGATGGCTAATAAAGATAGCAAATGTTGTCAAAAATTATTTCAACAGTCCCATAATAACGTCTAGCTTTAGAGCTACTTATTGCTAGCAGATATTTTATGACTTATCACAAAAGAACACATGTATCTACTCATTTAGAACAGTTGATATAAAGTATCTTATGGTTTTAAAAAAAAAAAGGAATTACAAAAAAAAATCTTTGTCAGTCGTGTGTTTGTGTGAGTGTGTGTGTGTGAGAGAGTGTGTGTGTTTGAGAGTGAGTGAGAGAGTGTGTGTGTGTGTGTGCGCGCGGGGGAGTGTGTGTGTGTGTGTGCGCGCATATGTGTGTGTGTGTCCGATGAAGATACCCCTGAGCGGATAATGCTTGAAAATAATCTTTTATTCAAACCTCTGTACAATCCTGACTAACAGTGAAAAAAAAACTTATAGGAATAAGAGCCTACATTTTTTTTCTACTTTTTTTGTTTTCTTTCGAAAAAAAGCACATTCTGTTTTGTCCACTCTCTCACAGCTGTCATCCACTGCACCACACACACACATGCTCAGCAAACCAGTATAATTTACAGCAAATGGTATTGGTGCTACTGATCAACAGTATTAGAAGAACTTCACGCCTTCGTCCATGACGGCTGCTTTGCCTGCTAACTCCAGCGTCTTCAATGCTCGGACTAACAACCATTTCTCCATGCCGTGGAACTCTGCAAAATCGTGTATTTGCGAACAGATCAGTTTGAGTCATCACATTTCTTTCAAGAGACTATCTGAAAAGAGTAAATGAGGTCTGACGCAACAACAAGAAAACGATTACAGTTTTTTCTCTCTCTTGTCAAGGTAACGGCATAATGAGCTAACTGCAGAACTGGAGACAACTGTAACCCAACACAGTCATCATTCAGCCATGATCGTCTCCCCTGCCATTTTCAGTGTTCACAACACAGTCATCATTCAGCCATGATCGCCTCCCCTGCCATTTTCAGTGTTCACAACACAGTCATCATTCAGTCATGATCGCCTCCCCTGCCATTTTCAGTGTTCACAACACAGTCATCATTCAGCCATGATCGCCTCCCCTGCCATTTCAGTGTTCACAACACAGTCATCATTCAGCCATGATCGCCTCCCCTGCCATTTTCAGTGTTCATTCAAAAGGTAAACTTTCCTTTTCATCTCCAAATTTCCAGCTCTACAAAAGATTTCTGGTTTGTCAGGCTACCAGCATCAGCAAGAAAACTCAACTCTTACATTCTGAATTAATGCCGCAGGCTGATTTAACTCATTCCTTGCCAACAGTTCACTCCTGTGCTCTTTGTGGAGACACTGTGTTTGTAAATTATGATTCATTATGATCTAAGTGGACTATTGCCACATTTTGAAAAGATCTGTATGACAACGAAATAAGAGAATGCAAAGTTTACCCACAAACACTGCCTCACCTCTTTAAAGAGTCTGTCAACATGTGTCTTCGAGTGTAGTTTCAAATGATTCTCTTGTCAGGCATTTTGCATCTTTTTATCGTGCATCAAAACCTCGCAAACTGCATGTTATACATACTGCTCATCTTTCAAATCTTTAAGCAACCTTAACGAAAATTCTTGTCTATGAGTCAACAAACCTGAAACGCACACCTCCCTGGCATTTTAAATGACTTGAACAAGCACCTGTAACCACTGACACAGACATTGTGTTTTCTCAACAAAATGAAGATATGAAAAATTAGACCAAGACCTCGGAACAACGATCAATCTTACCATTTTGAAGTGCTGTCTGCTTCAATGCTCTTTGTTGGATGGGTCAGGAATAAAAAGTCTGGGAGAGGTATGGGGCCAGACTGAGCTCTGTTGCTAATTTTCTTTTTAAAATAATTTCACCATTGAAGTTCTTTTTGCTGGTGAAAAGACTTTAAGTACCTTGATGTAAATGAATGCACTTGTTAGGCCTTACTTCAGATTTCATAATATCAAAACTTCTACAGACCCTACAAAACCTATGTATGGGCCATTGAACAAGTACACAAATAATAACCAATAAATACAATGTTTTGTAACAGAAGTCCTGCTTTAAACTAGTTTTAATCAACATTAAAAGCCTCACAAAGAACATGTATAGATCTTACATGTATTTAATTATATGCATATATACAGCTATCTCTCTCTCTACATATATATATTATATAATATATATATAATACACAGAGAGAGAGAGAGAGAGAGAGAGAGAGAGACTGTTGCATGTTCACAGTCTGTGAAGATCGTCATTTTGATTCCCCTATGCAAATTGCTGTACCATCCTTTCCAGGAAAAACATGAAAAAAAGGCTTAACACCAGAAATGTAGCAAGAGAACACAGTTCAGGACTATGGGAACAATTTCCAACATAGAAAAGCTGAAAATGTGGTGGCATTGCCAACTCAGGGATGAGAACAGATTTGTAAAAAGCAGAGATGATTTTTCTGTTGGGGGTCTGGGGGCAGAGCCCCCAGTGGGGTCAAGGGGCAATGCCCCTGCGGGGGTCAGGGGCAGCGCCCCCTGAAGCTGAAGCATTTTTTTAATATATAAAGCAAAATCCACATTTAAAACCTATCAAAATATGTTTCTAGCCTTCAATTCAAACCTCAAATTCTGAGGGGTTTTTTTTTTTTTTTTTTTTTTTTTTTTTTTGTTTTTTGTCAAACATGCAAATGGATTTAATACAGGGCTCTCTGCATTTGTGGCTGGTCGATTTAAGAAAGAAATGGGTTTTTCTCCGAAAATTACCTGCCCTTGGCCCTGGTTCTATTATTAGTAACTAGACGTCTAGGTTTTGTTTCACAACATAAAGTCAAATGACGAATGTTTCAGCTAACTGAGATAGTTTGACCATTGCAAATGAATGATAAAATATAACAAAGAAGAGAGCAAAATCACCAACAGCTTACTTTCCAAAGTTTAATTGTTCTTCAATGCAGCGACACGCTGCCTGTGAACCAGGCGTTTCATGTGGTCAGCAATCGTAATGAAGCCACGACTTCCGAAGCTGATTTTCTTGTTGCAAGCTAGACATAACGCCTGCTCGTCACTGCTTTTGCATATGCTATCTCTAACTCTACTCCCACACACACCTCTTCCTCGAGCCAGTTTTATTTCCGACGGTTGGGATTTTTTTTTTTTTTTGCGATTTCGTTCGACGCCATGAATCACAGATGACACTCGGTCGATCGGCGCTGTAAGCGGATGTGCAGTGGTTGGCCGAGTCAACCAAATAAAATCCAGCCCATTTGGGTATAAGCCTAGAGTAATCTCGCCGGAGGCGTCTCGCCGAGATTGGGAGCAAAGAAAATCGCGATAGCTTTTTTTTTTTTTTTTTTCGGCGGAGATTTTTTAAAACGGCGGACATTTTTTTTTAAGACGGCGGAACGGCGGAGAACGGCGGAACTGTTCTCATCCTTGCAACTACGCATTGCTCAGACCTGTTTACCCCAAATTCGTGCACCTGTCATATCTCAGACAAAACCCTGTAATTAAAAAAAAAGAACCACCCTCAATTTTTCATAACCGAAATACATTCACAACTTTTGAAGATTTGGAAGAGCTGGCCATTGACGCGCAAGACCGCTTCCTCGCCATCTTTGACAAAGTGAAAGATGCAAGGCATGCTGGGAAATGTCTTCTTACTGCTTTTGACCGAAATGGTAGCAGACGAAACTTCGCGTTTAACAATTTTCTTTTTTTGGATTTTTTTCCCATATCTTTTTCCCCCATAGTTCCCCTAATTTCGAATCTTTTTTCCGTAAAAGTTACGGCAAAATCATAAGGGTAAACAGGTCTGATTGCTGTGAAGGTTACAAGCAGTCGGTGAATACCTTGATTGGTTGAATTGTCCCCTTCCGTGAGCTCGTAAAATGTGCACACCGTGTTGTTCATGGCATTGGATGACACCTGGCACAGAAATGGAAGAAACTTTCCTTCATCACTCATTTCAGTATGAATATCTCATATCCTACTACAGGGTCACTGTTATTAGGTAGGTCCAGCCATTTTTTAAACTTGAAAAAATATGGAATGTTTTTGTATTTTTTCAAAAGACCCCATTAAAAGTGATATACATGCAAAATTTCAAGGCCATGGATTTAATAGTTTTTGAGATATTGAGCTTTAAAATTTGGTAAAAAATGGCGTTTTTCACGTTTTGGCCAGAGGGCCATGTTTGGACCCTCATATCTTCTGAACTATTCACCCAATATGCTCTCAGATTGGCAGAGTTAGTATTTGTGATGGATACACTGAGCCTATTTTTTTCCAGAGCTCAGTGATTATTAATTTTTTAGCTGTGCCTCTTCAAAAATGACTACAATGCTAATTTGTCAACGTGTCATTTAGTGGCAAACACAGGGTACCGTTACTTAATGACCCATAACTCGGGAATGACACATGCAGCATCAGGGTTCCCAGGTGGTGGGCATGAAGCCAAAAAAGGACCTTTAAAGGACTTTATAAGGACCTCAAATCAGTTTAAAAGGACCTTTGCCAACATGACTTTACAGTACACCCCAAACCTTTTGACATGCAGAACAGCAGACACTTACCTCTCATAAACAGAGGAACAGCTAATCCCATTTGAATGTTAATTCAGTCTTTGCAATTCACGTCACTGTAGGTTTCTTTGGTTGAATGTTATTGTCACAAAGACTCGTCAAAGAGCAAAACATATCCTAGTTCAGAGGAAGCCTTGACATTCTTTTGTAGCAGCTCAGAAAATCGGGGTTCAAGCCCAAATGTTGTCAGGTATCGGCATCTTGTTTCTCCACATTGAAATCTGGCAGCAATGTCACTGTCTGAGAACTTAGATCTGAACAATTCTCCGCTCTGCTCTGATGATCTGTAACTGTAGTGGCAGTCCACAACTTTCATTGCCCACAACACTTCAGCCTTCAATCGACCGCTGTCAAGATCAAAACTAGATCTAGGCCTAGTACTAGTAGTAGATTTCTGTGGTTGGACTTGTACTGACGCACTTTCATTGCTGGCAGTGGCATGACTAGTACTGCTAGTTGAACTGGAAGTGACTGTGCTTGACACACTGCTGTTTGTTGAAAAGAAATCAGTCATGTTACATCTGGTGTCTGCCTTGAATTTTCGTTCATTTTTCACATGTCTGTCGGTCTTGGCATGCTGCTTAAGGACACTCTCTCCCATTGATGCAAGTTTCAACGAAACCCCACAAAAAAGGCACCGAGCAGAATGCTTGTCCACAGTATCGCTTCTCACCCACTCGCAATAAACTTTATCAGATAACCATCTATCCTGAAAGGAACATTTCCCTGGCATTTTGAACGTTTAGCTTGCAAACAAAACTTTTTTAAAACTTTCCAAACTAGGCCTCCGTCAGAATTAGCTAGCGCAGGGAAAAAGGAGGAAGGAGGAGAAGAGACGGGAGAAGGCATCTATCTTGTACATGCTGCTCAAGAACGCAGCATATAGCTGTTCTCCAAGGCAGTTTGTTATGTTCGCATGTTCGCAAACCGTGATGTTATGTACCTACATTTATTTGGGTAATATGTTTTCATCTTTATTGCCTCACTCTTTTAATTAATTTCTATACAGGGAACCTTTTAACATAGATCGTTTGACCGAAAATATTGAGTCAGCTATATGCCGCAAACATTAGCACCGCGTCTGCTCTTTGGAACCCATGACGTCAAAGCTAAGCAAAGCAGCAGGCGTGACTCATAGCCACTGCGCGCGGCTTCACGTTGTCTGCCACTGAGCAGAAAGCGCACTAATGTTATAGGCCTAGTAGTACTATCCTTGTACAGTACTGAGTTTCAGACGATATCGCGTCGGCATCTTTCAACTCTTTGCAACTTGCAAAAGTACGGTTTTGGTTGTCGAACGTGTTTCAGTTTCGTTCTCAAGTCTCTTTCTCTTGATAAAACAGGACTTAACAGTACCTTTCAAAACTTAAAAGGACCTCCTGATGAGTTAAAAGGACCAACTTGCTGAATCAAAGCACTTAAAAGGCCTTTTAACCAAAATCCAATTCATAAGGACTTAAAAGGACTTGAAAGGACCCTACGAACCCTGCATGCTACAGACAAAGTAGAGGTATCAAAATAATCAGCATTGAAGAAGGAATCTAAAGGTAAAAACATCCATGAGTTTAACCTTCACCTTTATGTACAAAATACATCAAAGTAAACAAAATCACCCACATTCCACATATATTCTGTCATTATCACGGGGACAGAATCAAATGCTCAAGAATTTCACCAAGCAAATATGGTCCAAATAACAGGCAAATATATGTCCAATGGAACAGCAAATCACAACTGTCTTAAAAACGTCAAATACCAGAAAAATCACCCTCTTTCCATGTCCTTGTTTTTCAGTCAGCTCACCATCACGGCAAAACTGGCCATCTCCATTTTGTGCCCCAAAATTAACAGTACTTTTTAACATACTGTTTGTATCTTCTGTTCAGGGTTCCCCACTGGGTAAAGTCAATGCTCCAAACTCTGTTCTTTGGTAAAATGTTGAAGTCTGAATAAAAGACATATTTACTTGCAACTTCCCCAATGGAGTCTGACAACGGCCATCTGAATAGGTTTTCTGTTCCTTTCTGGTCCATGAAGGAAATACAAGCAAGGTCAGGTCTAACAATGTCTAGTACTTGACCAATGTAAAATGCATCATCATAGAAAACTGCTACTGACTGTCCCTGGCCTGAGAAATTGAATGGAAATTCACAGTCTGATTCATCATCTGAAGACTGATGACAAATATTCATTTCATGTTCCAAAAGTGCTGAATTATCTGGCTCTTGTGGTTCTTCTTTGGACCAATTCTCTCGGCAAGCAGCTGGTACTGGTCATCTTCTGAAATTTATTACACACACACACACACACACACACGCATGCATGCACATGTGATGTGCACACACACACACACACACACACACACACACACACACACACACACACACACACACACACACACACAATTTTAAATTGAGCACAGTTAATAACTGGACATTTGTTTTGATCTATCAATGATGAAAATGGAATGTTTGAATTCAGAGACTGTGAATGAAAGTGCATGATAATTTTGAAGAACATGTTTTTTATACCAAGTTCTATAATTTATGGATGATTCAACAGTAAAACACACATTGCCTCAATTTTCAACAAGACTTTTAAGTGAATGCTATCAACTACACACACACACACACACACACACACACACACATCAGCTAGTCACTTTATAATACATGCTCCAAGATTCCAAATTCAGATTTTCTTGGTCCTATCTTTTAGTTCATAGCCACAATCATACTGCAGCTTCAAGCTAACATTCTCTTAATTAGTTAATGAGTTTATTTTTTATTTACTTTTTAGTTTTTTTTAATTTTCCTTTTATTCATTTATTTATCAATTTGATTTTATTAATTCATTGATTCATTTTGGTACAACAGCACTGCAATTAGTGCAAATTAAATCAATACATCTGCTACTTTCAATTTTCATTGAGGTCTGAAACCCGAGTTATTGTCCCTGTCGAAGTTACAGTTGCCAAATTTTAATCTTTATTCGTAATTTTCATTCTAGACAAAAATCATAAAGCTTCTAAAATGAAATCTGAACGAGACTGGGGAAAAGTTATTCTATGAAATTGTTTTAAAACTAAAAGGTTGATCACCGATTGCAACCATTAGTACCGATCACGGGAGCTAACAAACACCACTCGACCGAGCACATGTCTCCCGTTGTCCGATGAAAAAAAAATCACTTCTAAAATAATTTCCAGAGTTAAGAAACACGAATTCCTTTTAAATAACAGGGCAAGAGTTTAAACAAATGAATCGTTCGCATACTTACCAAGATCACGCTCAAGACTGTTGAGATCCATCGGTTTCAACTCGCCACTCGACTCGAACATCGTGTCGGCTTCATACCCCCCCCCCCCCCCCGTTGCCGGAATGCTGAATGCTGATTGGACTACGGGGTTCTCCCTTTATCCTGGCCAGAACTTATACACACAGCAGCCTGTGCATCCTTATATACACGAACGAAAAGAGCATCGATTTTTCTACAAAACGAGTGGTCCTTTAACATGTTTCGTTCAGAATTACCGATATTGCCATGCTTCTGAAGTTTATGCTAGTCTTTCGGCACAAAATTTACGGCACTTAATAAGAAGGAACTATGACGAAATTTATACCATTCGATTCTGCAGGCTTTTCTGTTTCATATGGTACCAACATCGTCGCTGTGCATATAGTTTGTCAAGTTTCCGAACACTTTTCCGGATGTTGTTGTTTGCAGGTCACGGATAGCCCGCGGCGTGAATCGTTGCACAAGGTCGCCGACGCGGTGTTTGGTTTGTGTGTTCAGATCGTTCACAATAAAAGCACACTTCTTTCATACCATAAAAAAACACACAGACTTCATGTTAGAGGTTCATTTTAGATGTGGAGATATTTTTTATTTGACAGTGTTGAGTAGTTGAGGAGTATGCACAAGTTGAAATTGGCAGTTTTCTCCTGTTCTGCTGCCTGTTAGCCGTGGCTACTGTTAGGCTGGACCTACCTACTGTTATCGCATACAATCACATGTTTAAAAATGGCCCAAAACGTGACTTGATAAGAGATCTTTTAATGACAAGAAAAAACACAAGCAAAAACCCACTGGTGTCTTTTGATATGCAGCTCTCTGAAATCCTTTCACGGCTGTGGTCAAATCTTCAAAAGACATTGGTTACTATCAAGGAAATTTGTTCATACCGAACACAGGTTACATTCACTTCCTCGCTTGGTTAATTGATGTTGATAGTCATTACTTCACTGAATGAAACAGAAACATAAAAATATGAATGTGAAATGATCAAAGATTCAAGAGTTGGAATGGAGAGCTAGTGTGTATGTGCGCATGGAGAGCTAGCATGTGTATATGTATGCAGCTAGTGTGGAAAGCTAGAGTATGTGTATGTTGCTAATGTGTATGTGTATGGAGAGCTAGTGTGTGAGAGCTAGTGTCTGCATATATACACAGCTAGTGTGGAAAGCTAGGTCTGTGTGTGTGGAGAGCTAGCGTGTGCATGTGACATGTGTTCATATGAGTGTGTGTGTCACTTTGTGCCTGTGCACACTGATGATTATACTGACCCATGAGTAAATAAGTTTGCCCCACTCCTCAGGAGTACGCCACATCACCAGGCACTGTTTGCGCAGCTTGTCTTGCCATTCTATATGACCTGTAGGCAGCAAACAGATGCATGGAGTGCTTCGCAAGTGCTGCTCTTGCCAACAACAAATCCAAAATGCATTACACACACACACACCACACACATGCTCACAAACACAATCACAGACAGACTTGCATGTGACTTTTGTGTAGAGACTCACATGCACACACACACAGACAGGTCGACAACCAGCCAGCCAGCCACAGACACAGACAAACACACATACACACTACAAACACCGGCACAGAATATCATGTGTGGTACATCAATACCATGTATAAATGGGTTACACATATTCACGCATGCATATCAAAGACACACACAGACACACGCACACTCATAAACGAGGAAGCGCAGTCTGCACACATACACACACACTGACACACGCAGACACACATATACTTATGACAGGGGCATCTACAGTCAGAACAGTGCACTAAGAAATGGAGAAACACCTGTTTCACAAGAAACAAATTCAAACTGCATGCTGAGTAAACTAGCCACTGCAAAACTAAGCGGCAGGACATGTTCTCTTAAGATTCGACTGTCAATATATTTTCTCTTAATTCAAATGATACATTTTAAGTAAGTACCTAAATAGCAGAAAGAAACAGTCTGATTTTCAATGAATATCATTATAAGTTTGACATTATAAATCACCGCATGAATGAAAAAGCGAGAAAGATTTGAAAAAAGAAAAAGACAGAAAAAGGAAGGAAAAACAAGTTAAGAAAGAAAAACCCTGAATACCTCTTTTCTTCAGCTCATCAAGTATGGTGTAAATGGCATCCAGTGATAGTTTTCCTGTTGCACTTTAAGGAAACATAATTCAATAATTTTTAACTTTTTTTTTTAAATGTTCAATGATCACTTCAAAAATTATGATTTCATACAAAAACATGATTATACACCAGAATCTAATTTCATGAACTAATATTCATAGCACAAGTTCTGATGATTAAAAACAGCATTACAAGAATTATGCACTGATTCAAGAAACCAAAGAGTGACAAGGTTGTTGTTTTTTCCCCTCAACAATCAGTAATTGCAACTGCACAGTTAGCATTTTGTTTCAAAATTACTGGACATGCCTTGTAGAAAGACATGGACATGAAACAGTACCATACATAATTATATTCCAACAGTACAAGGATACGACTAATTGCTTTGTTGTAGAACAAGGGTGAGGTCTGCGCTTCAGTGACATCCAGGCTGTACTTTTTGATGTGACGTTGATAGGCTAGCACTAAGGAGCACCATGCTTCCAACTGCTTCTTGCGCGTTTCAAGATTTGGCTGGATTCTGGAAATACAATGATTGAAAATGAGTTAAAACTATGTTACTATTCACTGGACGCTCTTGGCAGAAAACAACAACAATAGCAAATTTAACACAGTTGGTAGCTAACCTTGTGTCACAGACACACAAGATATGCCCAGTTAATGGAAAGAAGAAACGAACCAGATACAAAGCACTCATCAAGAAGCTTTACAAAGAGGGTCATAGTCGGACTCATAATCAAGGAGAGAACAAGATTTCTGATGGATGAAAGCAAAGACAAAAAGAACAGGTTGTATGTGCTAGTCATGCTGATAACCTTGCTCTTTAATGCACAGATGACGTCATTGCCACAGTCAGCAACAGACTTCCGCAAGCTCTACAAATGATTACAACATGGACTAGATCATAGCTTCTGAAGGCCAGTAGGGAGACCTTACACACACCATTTTCATTCTCCTCACACATGACCAATGTGGAGCTAAAAATTAACTTCCATGAGCTTTACTCGCCTTCAGACAACTGAATCTCCAAATATGAAGTGGTGAGCTTGACCGAACTATGTTTGCACAAGAACCAGAAAAAGAGTGAAGATCTAGATCACCTGAGAAACAAGCTGGCAGGCACAGACTGTGTTGCTCACTACAGAGAGCTGAAGAAACTGTATGTGGCAGAGTATATCTGTTACTGCACAGTGTGTCACAATAGTGACAGCTAAAGCTGCAAAGGAGGCAAAAGGATTAAAACTTTTTGAATTCTGAAAATCCAGCAACTGCATGTTATCCTGGCTGTAGAACTACGACAATGAAGACAAAAGCCATCCTCAGCACTCCTATCACACTCAGCACTCCTATCACACTCAGCACTCCTATCACACAGTTCATGAGACCCCAACCAGCTCTCTTCACCTTGATGAGAACAGACACAGTCACTTTTATAGTCATTCCCATAGATCTCCAGTCTAAGAGCAGTGTTTTACTACCAGCTTTACAATCCAAATTCTGTGTGTGTGTGTGTGTGTGTGTGTGTGTGTGTGTGTGTGTGTGTGTGTGCATGTGTGTGCATGCATATGTGTTTGTTTTATTATCATGAATACGTACATAGCGCCTATCCACGGCTAGAGACCAAGTTCTAAGCGCTTTACCATCCACTCTCTTTACACTGTGTGTGTGTGTGTGTGTGTGTGTGTGTGTGTGTGTGTGTGTGTGTGTGTTTGTATACATGTGTGTGTGTTTGTATACATGTGCGTACATGCCTCTAATGCGAGAAAAAAGGGGTGATTTCATAAGTAAAAACTGTCATTTCACCATTTTTAGTCATTTAAAAAGGGAAAGCCAAAGTCCTAATTTAGAGGTCCGCCTTCCCCCTCTCTTTCCACTGCCCCCTTGTTGTGTCAACATTGACCGACACTGTCACAGACAGAATGGCTTTTCTTAATGACAACACAAATGAAAGCGACTTATCAAAGGGCAGCAAATAAAGTAAGACATTACAGCAAATTAGCCCTCTCTCTCTCTCTTACACACACACACACACACACACACACACACACACACACACACATACATTTCATTTCATTTTGTTTTGCAGATGGAAAAAAGCAGACACTGTTTATTCCATGTAGGCCTACCGTCTCAAAATAAAACTTTTTGGCTTCGACACATACTGACTTGGGTCATCATCATCATCATCATCATCATCCAATTGACGGCCCCAATCAACAAGCTGATTATTATGCCGTACTATGGAGGTTGTGCTGAGTTAGAAAGGCCAGGATAGAAAGATAGAGACCTAAGATAGTGAGAAAAACAAGGGCAACTACTGCATTTAAATGACAGAGATACCTACTCTATGTGGGTTTTATCAGCAGGCTACTACTTTTCACTCTTCATCCGGAGTCAGGCTCCAGACTAGCTGATCCAAATTCTCTCTAAGAGTGAACCCGGCCCAAAAATAAATTAAATCACAAAAGTGCTAAGGAAGGAGTGGGATGGGGTGTCGACCTAATCCTACTTATACTATCTAACTAAGATTTGTCATTTCAGGTTTAGTTGTGTGGAACCCCTGGCCCAAAGGCGCCTGGGGTGCCATCCATCATCGTCTCTGACAGGTCGTTCCAATCCCGAATGGTCCTTGGGAGAAACGCATGTTGTCGGTATTGTGTCCTGCACTGTATGAGGCTGAGCTGCTGTGTGTGACCTCTCCTCTGCCTGGCAGGAGCTGGTGTCAACTTGTCCTTACATATGGGGACGACACAACCTTGATACCATCTTTAGTCTGCGTTCACTTTCCATGTTATTTTAAATGGGTGACCAAATTTCAAAATAGTTGGTATATAATCTGGAGCTCATCCTTGCGAAATCCGAAACACTCCATGAAATGGACTAAATTTCTATTGAAAACTCTAGCGCTAGTTGTTAATTTTAGTTCCCAAATGAAAATGAAAATGATTAAGATCAAAAGCGTCAAACTGTGTCGCCCTTAAATTTGCCGAGTTTACCACAAGGGCAACGGTCTGCACTCTAGCTTTACTGGTATTCAAAGGAATTAACCACTCACTCATGACAGTCGGTCTGCAGTGTTAAATAGGAAGCAGACGAATTCTTTGCATCAAATATAGAATGAGTAGATGTTTGATGTGGAACAGCACTGAAAACTGCATTCAAAATACTGAAATTAATATCATCATACTGTACGCAAATAGCTCAGAAGATTCCAAGACGACACAGAATGCAAAACGTACGTGAAGAAAGGTGGAAATTGTATTGCCATGGCCATTCGAAGTCCGCCATTGCAAAAGATGCATGGGAGATAATTTCACACACACACACACACACACACACACACATCTGCTTATACGTACAGTAGTCTTGCTTTTTTTTTTTTCGGTTTACATACACCCTGATTCTTCTTCTTCTTCCTAAAATACTGGTTCACCTCAAAAACGAGTAGGTCACCAGCGCGCATGTTAAAAAGTAAAATAAAATAACATAAAACAGTGCGACTCAGACTGTTGGCCCCTGGAGCAAATTTAGCAACAAGGGTCGCACTCGATATTCAAGAAGATTAAAGCAATGGCCAAATTCAGGCCCAGGTAATAGTAAAATATCAGGGGAAGTAAAAATAGAAAATCGTCAATATGCAGACTCTCAAAACTGTCGAATCAATTTGTTTTTTGAATGAGATTGCATTTGTGGCAATCTTGATGGCACCCGCAGTGAGTTCCACAGCCGTACAGAACTGGGATAAAAAGAATGTAAGTGGCTGTCAATATTTGATGCAGGTATGGTATAACATTGACCGCCACTCCTGGTGCTACTTTTATTCATACTAGTTGTTCCATTGGAATATCAATTACTTTAGCTCTGCCTTTGTAAAAGGTATTAAGTTTAATAAAAGCTCTTCTCTCTTCTAAGGGTTTCCATTCTAATTTCCTCATGTTCTTCCTAGTATTCCCCTTTTCTCTGATGTGGTTCCCTGTTACGAACCGTGCTGCTCTCTTCTGAATCTTTTCAAGGTTATCAATGTCCTTTAGATGGTAAGGATCCCAAACTGAGCAACCATATTCCAGTACTGGTCTAACCAGTGTTTTGTAGCAGTCGTCTTTAACCTTTTGGGGGGCAGTCATTGATATTCCTGTGTAAGAAAGCTAAGATGTTATTTGCTTTCTTACATACTAAATTGTAATGTTCTTTCCATTTGAGACGACTATCTATAATCACGCCTAAATATTTTGCAGCATTAGTTTCTTTCAGAATAGTATTATGGATAGAATAATCTGATCTAATTAGTGAGCGTTTGTTACATATATGCAACACTTGGCACTTTTGAGGATAAAATTCCATTTTCCAAGTTCTCTCCCACTCTTGTAAAGCGTTTAGATCTTCTTGTAGAATGCGTGTATCATTCTTGCTTCTGATTGTTCTATATACTAAACTGTCATCTGCAAAAAGCCTTATAGTAGTTCCAGGAGAGAGATTTCTACTTATGTCATTTATATAAATTAAGAAAAACAAGGGCCCCAGAACAGTTCCCTGTGGTACACCTGACAAGACTGGTTTACAATGGGATGACGACCCTTCCACAACAACTTTCTGCGTTCTCCCAACGAGGAATGATCTAGCCCATTTTAGCAAAGAACCGCCAATGCCAATGTGTTCTAATTTAAGCCGCAGGCCCTCATGGTCAACCTTATCAAAGGCTTTAGAAAAATCTAATAAAATTGCATCTATTTGCTGTCTGTTGTTAAGACAGTTACTAAAATCATTGAGAGTTGTTTATAAGTTGAGTCTCACAACTCCTTCGCTGTCTAAAACCATGCTGGGCGTTATTTAAGAAATCATATTTGTCAAGTTTGGCATAGAGGAGGGTCTCGTCCAAACCATCCAGGCACTGTATAACACCGCCAGCAGCGCAGTCCTCCTCAACAACCAGATAGGGGACTACTTCAAGACCACAGTTGGAGTCCGTCAAGCTGCCTGCTATCTCCTGTACTGTTCAATCTCTTCCTGGAAAACATCATGCGTGAAACCCTCCATGACTTCCACTCCACTGTCTCCATCGGAGGAAGAATCATCAATAATCTGAGGTTCGCAGATGACATTGACCTGATGGGAGGCAGCAACGAAGAACTACAAGACCTGACAAAGAGACTGGAAGAAAGGGCAGGTGCATATGGAATGGAAGTGAGCACAGAAAAAAGCAAAGTCCTGGTCAACAGCACAACCAACACCCATGCTGAAATCTACATGAACGGACAACAGCTTGAAGAAGTGGGCGCTTTCAAATACCTTGGCGCCACTCTCACCAAAGACGGTCGCTCTACAACAGAAATCAAGACCAGACTAGCGATCGCAACAGCAGCAATGGCAAAGCTAAACAAGATCTGGAAGAGCAGGGAGATCAGCTTTCCTACAAAGATGAAGCTGTACAAGTCCCTGGTGCTGTCCATCCTGCTGTATGGCTGCGAAAGCTGGACCATGACAGCAGAGACCACCAAGAGAATCCAGACGTTTGAAACTAAATGCTTCAGGCGCTTGCTCGGGATCTCTTGGCAAGACCGGAAGACAAACGACCTTGTGAGGAGCCAAATAACATCACTTGCAGGCCCCAAGAACCCCTCTTGGCAACAGTCAAGAAGAGGAAGCTGTCGTGGTTCGGGCATGCCATACGCCACAATTCACTGCCCAAAACAGTCATCCAGGCACGCTGGAAGGCAGCAGACGAAGGGGACGACAAGCCAAATGCTGGATGGACAACATCAAAGAATGGACCAGGATGGATGGCCCTACGCTGATGCGACAGGCAGAGGACAGGGCCGGATGGCGGTGCCTGGCTTCGAGAGTGTCTCTCATCTCTCCTCTACGCCCATCATGGGCAAGAGAATGATGATGATTTGTCAAGATGGTCCATTATGCTACTATATATTATGTGTTCAAGTAATTTAGCTGATATGGATGTAAGAGATACAGGTCTATAGTTCTCTGCTTTTGTTTTGTCACCCTTTTTAAATAAGGGAACAATGCTCGCATCTCGCCACTCATCAGGTATTACTCCCTGGTCCAGTGAAGCTTGGTAAAGTAATTGGTATACCTCACTCAATTCATTGGCACATAATTTTAAGAGCTTGCCAGGAACGCCATCGGGACCAGTAGCTTTGTTTTCATTGATATTGGTCAGTAACTTAAATACTCCTGCTTTGTTTACTTTGATGTTTTGCATTTCAGGGAGTTTATCATCGTCCTTTAGTCTAACGTTAATTAAAGATTTGGGATTTGAGAAAACTGAACAAAACTGCTTGTTTAGTAAGTTTGCTTTCCCTTCAGGGTCCTGTATTAGGTTATTCTGGTTGTTTCTCAGGTTGGAATCCCAATGTTGTCCTGTCTCTTACTCCTTATGTAAGACCATAATTTCTTGTTTTGATGATCACCTTCCGAAATCATCGAATTAACATAATTGGAGTGAGCAAGTCTACATTCTCTCTGACACCTTCTCTTAATATGTTTATACCTAACCAGTAATCTTTCTGAATTAGGATGTAGTTTCAATTTCTTAAAGAAACGATGTTTCCTTCTCAACAAACGTTTAGTTTTAGTAGTAATCCATGGCTGGTGGTTCTTGCTTGAAGTTATTTTAGTAGGTATGTTGTCATCCATAATAAATTCCAAGTTAGTTTTTATACACTTCCAAAGATCACTGACATTATCTTTAACACTATGGGACCTCAAAAAAAGACGACTGAAATTATGAGTATCCCTGCGCAATTTTGGTAAATCTGCTTGGTTCCAGAGTCTGATGGTACGTTTAGGGGGTTTTCTTCGAAAGGGTTGAAAGTTACTCTCTAAGAGAACTATGTCATGATCACCCAGGCCTGCAATTAATTCCTGATTGCCTAAAGCGCCTGGACAATTGGTAAAAAATAAATCTGTTTGGGGGTTGGCGTTCCAATACATGGGTATTCCAACTGCAGCTCGAAAGATAAGCACTAAACAGTCAAAGACAGGAGGTGCACAGCGAGACTGGCTTCTATTCTTCAAGGACTACAATGACAGCCTTTCCATCAAAACCACGTACAGGCCAACTCTCAACCCACCACCAACAAGAACAACTCGACAGTCCAATCAGTCGATCTATCTTCTTCCCCCCTGAAACGCTAACCTCACTGAATGAAACTGCCTCCCGCCTGAGGCCATAACATCATCTTTGGTGGAAGACTTTCGATCCCTGATTTAACATGTCCCAATCCATTCACTCGATCCCTCATGCACCCCACTGTTTCCCATATTACCGTGACCTGTAGTTTGTCATTAAACAGTTTCCCTGGTGCTGAAGGGGACACCAAACTCTGGATTTCAGGCGACTCCTCGCTCTGAGGATTCAAACAAGTTTCGGTGACATGCTGTGAGAATCTGCTGACAGTGTCCCAGGTTTGGACTTCTTCTTCTTCTTCTTCTTTCTTCTTCTTCTTCTTTTCTTGTCTAGAGTCGGGCCAAATTGGCGTTGAAGTCTCTGCTGTTTAGCTGAGTGCAGCTGGTTGGATGGCTTTTTGGGTAAAACAGGATTAAAACTGTATACATGTACAAATCTAATGTAGATTTCCACTAGTGGCCAGCCTTAGGGGCTGCAGGTCACTGGAGCTGCAGCACAGGCGGCTGAAGAATGCCACTACTGTTGGAGCTGTAGTGGTCTCACTAGAAAGTTTATTCCATTCCCTCACTGTTCGGGAGACGAAAGAGTTATGTAGAGCTGGGTGTTTTGAGTGCTCCTGGAAGATGCGAGCACTATTCCTGCCGCGGGCCCAGGAGTGAGAAGGACGGTAGAGCATGGAGGGCTGCTTGAACAGTTTCCTATGGAACTGGATGGGACCTCTAAAGAAGCAATCTTGGGTGGGTCTTATTTTTGCTCAATCTCTTCTTTGATTGTTCTACTTTGCTGAGCACACTTTTTGTTTTGCATTCAGGTCTTCTCAGAGCTTCTTTAGCCCAGCCGTCTTCATCTGTTTCTAATGTGGTTATGAGCATCACCCAATTGTTGCTGTTAGACGCTTTAAAGATGACCAGGTCACTCAGTATGTAATTAATAGCAGTTTCTATGCTGGCACTGTCCTCTATTGCTCATTGTATGTCTTTACAGGCGATGTTTTATCTATCTATGTATTTATTTACTTATTCATTCATTTGTTTGCTTATTTAATTTCAATTACTTTTGAATCCTGAGGATTCAAGATACAATCCGATAATGGTTGACTTGAAATGCTATAAATAGGTCCAGGAGACGGAATTTGCACTCAAGGACTACCGTGAAAGAACAACATGTCCCTAAAAGCTTTCGCTATGAGGATGTAAAACTCAACCATAACCGGCATTTGCACCGTCAAACTGTTCAGGGTGTACTCTATGCAGGATGACTTTAACAGCAGCCTGGTTTATTTTAATAAGCATAATAAACTAAAGATCACTCGGTGTTACTCTGCGAAAGTAGTTCAACCACAATAATTGGTTTTAAAGAACACTCACAAAAACAAACAAACAAACAAACAACAACAGAAGGCCCAAATCGTGTACCCTATGACAGTTTTTGTGTTTTGACCAGTGCACAATGACTGAGCGGCCTCACGGTGCTGTTCAAGGGATTAGTCAGGCCACTTCTGGAGTACGGTCACTGTGTGTGGAAGCCAGACGAGAAAAATCAAAAAGGCCTTTGCGCTGAAGTGGAAAACATCCAGAGGAGGGCGACCAAAATGTTGGGCCCTCTGAAGGACCTCCCGTACCCCGAAAGGCTACGTCGGCTGAAGCTTCCATGTTTGGAACACAGGAGAAAGCGGGGAGACATAATTGAAGTCTATAAGTACTTGCATGGCTTCTACAAGGTGTCATACCCTGACTTCCATGTCGCTACAAATGAACTGAGATCCACCAGAGGCAACTCCCAGAAACTTCAGAAACCAAGGCATCGTCTCAACGTACGGGGCAACTACTTTGCAAACAGAGTTGTGAACCTCTGGAATAGCCTCCCGGATGATGTGGTAACAGCGCCATCGGTAGACGCCTTCAAGAGAAGACTGGACAAGCACTGGGCAGCACTACCTTCAGTGTACGACCCAGAATGCCTACTTTAATTGTTCAGTAGGTGATCTGATTGGCACCATCCTCAAACCACCCAGGCCAATCAGTTTAGTTGAGAACCTGAACATGGATGCAATTTTATTAGACTTTTCTAAAGCCTTTGATAAGGTTGACCATGAGGGCCTGCTGCTTAAATTAGAACACATCGGCATTGGCGGTTCTTTGCTAAAATGGGCTAGATCATTCCTCGTTGGGAGAACGCAGAAAGTTGTTGTGGAAGGGTCGACATCCCATTGTAAACCAGTCTTGTCAGGTGTACCACAGGGAACTGTTCTGGGGCCCTTGTTTTTCTTAATTTATATAAATGACATAAGTAGAAATCTCTCTCCTGGAACTACTATAAGGCTTTTTGCAGATGACAGCTTAGTATATAGAACAATCAGAAGCAAGAATGATACACGCATTCTACAAGAAGATCTAAACGCTTTACAAGAGTGGGAAAGAACTTGGAAAATGGAATTTCATCCCCAAAAGTTCCAAGTGTTGCGTATATGTAACAAACGCTCACCAATTAGATCAGATTATTCTATCCATAATACTATTCTTAAAGAAACTAATGCTGCAAAATAGTTTAGGCGTGATTATAGATAGTCGTCTCAAATGGAAAGAACATTACAATTTAGTATGTAAGAAAGCAAATAACATCTTAGCTTTCTTATACAGGAATATCAATGACTGCCCCCAAAAGGTTAAAGACGACTGCTACAAAACACTGGTTAGACCAGTACTGGAATATGGTTGCTCAGTTTGGGATCCTTACCATCTAAAGGACATTAATAACCTCGAAAAGATTCAGAAGAGAGCAGCACGGTTCGTAACAGGGAACCACATCAGAGAAAAGGGGCATACTAGGAAGAACATGAGGAGATTAGAATGGAAACCCTTAGAAGAGAGAAGAGCTTTTATCAAACTTAACATCTTCTTCAAGGGCAGAGCTAAAGTAATTGATATTCCAATGGAACAACTGGTGTTGAATGAAAGTAGCACCAGGAGTGGCGGTCAATGTTATACCATACCTGCATCAAATATTGACAGCCACTTACATTCTTTTTATCCCAGTTCTGTACGGCTGTGGAACTCACTGCCGGGTGCCATCAAGATTGCCACAAATGCAATCTCATTTAAAAAACAAAGTGATTCGACAGTTTTGAGATCTGCATATTGACGATTTTCTATTTTTATTTCCCCAGATATTTTACTATTACCTGGGCCTGAATTTGGCCATTGCTTTTAACTTCTTGAATATCGAGTGCGACCCCTTGTTGCCAAATTTGCTCCAGGGGCCAACAGTCTGAGTCGCACTGTTTTATGTAATTTTATTTTACTTTTTAACATGCGCGCTGGTGACCTACTCGTTTTTGAGTGAACCAGTATTTTAGGAAGAAGAAGAAGAAGGAAGGACCTGAATCTTCTATCTTCAAAGTCAAAGTCAAAGTCAAGTTCACTCGAATATGACGTGGCTTCTGTTTATATACATACCCAGACACGTCCTATAGGCCTACTGTCAAGCAAGTTAATCAGGGGAAACTATTTCCAAAACAAGTGCCCAGTCATTTTCGTTTTGTGCTGAGGTGTCCAGACGAAACGGACGTAGAACATGTTTCAAAACTAGATCGTTTGATCAACGTCGATTTATTGATTGATCGCCTCCCTTCCAATATGAATAAGTACCTCTTGCTTATGATTTTCAGGTGAGTGTGTCATGTCTCGAACATTGTGAAGCAACAGACGATGGTCATGTATATTCCCACGCATGTGAAAACTTAAGCCAGTAAGCTAGGACCAACGAACAGGCCCCAAAAGGGCCTCAAACGTTGAATCAAGTCAAGTCAAGTCAAGTCAAGTCATGGTCGCAAGTAGGCTAGCTGATCCCCCCCCCCCCCCTCCCCATTCTTCAGGAGGAAAATTTCCCGATCACCGTGGTTAACCAGGATGTAATGTCATAACCTGAAGTATAGACAATTCCTGCTGTGGGCTCTAGCTCAACCTCAGTTGGGCATATTTTTTTCATTTCTTCTTCTTCCGTTGGTAACCACCGTCAGGTGTTTGACTATTATTGTTGCGTTTGGGGGTGAAGACGAAATGCATTTTCTCTTCGTCATAGATCAGTTTATTTGATAAGAAAACATCCTGTGAATTTTCCACAAACTATATTAACTAAACTGGTATTACTTTAGTATCACACAATACAAAATAGAAACAAACACATAAAACAAGGTTCAAAGTAACGCTTTTCTAATGCAAAACGGTTTAGTTCAGACAAAAACTTGCTATCTGGTAAACATATTGCAATTAGTATTAACAAGGCCAACAGAATGATTGGAATAATAAAAAGAGCCTTTACATTTGTAGAAAAGGACACTTTCTCACAATTGTATAAGACATTAGTTAGACCCATTCTTGAATATGGCAATACTGTATGGTGTCCAGTGTTAAAGAGACAATCAGAAGCTCTAGAACAGAGTTGGAAGAAGAGCAACAAATATGATCCATAGTATAAAGGATTACTCATACTAAGAAAGATTAATATATATATATATAATGAATACTTATATAGCGCCTATTCTCGGCTAGAGGCCAAGCTCTAAGCGCTTTACAATCCACACTCGTTTACACAACGGGCTGCCTACCTGGGTAGTGCCGACTGAAGAGCTGCCGACTGGCACTTCATTCAGTCGTTTCCCGTGTCATCCAGTCAATATCGTTCAATATCGATCACTCATTTTCCTTACTTCCTTCATTCTTTCCATTTCTCACGCAGGGTGCATGCTATGTGTAACGTGTCATCCATACCAACGGCCAAACTGGCCTACTCTTCCGAAAGTTGGTGATGGGATTTTACGTGTGTGCAAGATGTTATGCATGCGTTCACACACGGAACCTCGGTTTATAGTCTCATTCGAAGGAATACAAAAGCAGTAAGAGAGGGGACTTGATTCAGACATATATATATATATATATATTTAATGGTTTTGATGATATTGACAAAGCATGCTTTTTTGTACTCCACAGATCAATACTACAAGAAACAGTGAAGATAAAATATTCAAACAATATTCAAGAACTAATTTGAGAAAATTTACATTTGCTAACAGAGTAACCAGTTATTAGAATAAATTAACAACTAACATCAAACGTACACCTAGTACAAATAATTTCAAGAACTGCTTAGATAAACATGAATCAATAATTAAAATGAAATATGACTTTGATGGTTAAAGAAGACTGAGCTAGTCAATGACAGGACCAACAGACACCAAAAGTAGAAGGGACGTAAAAAGCCTGAATAGACTAAGTTGTTTTAATACAACGCCCCAAATCCTGATCCTGATCTGATCCTGATAGTGATTTTGATGGGTTTTTTTTTTTTTTAATGATTCTGCTTTTGACAGCCATCTGGGGAGGGTCCTTTCGGTCAATCTTTTTTGCACTGTGGAAAGCTCTCACTCAGTTGAAGGGAAGTTACCAGATGGGTTTTGAATAAGGGCCTCCAAAACTTCTGCTTTGCCAAGATAGTACCTTATGGAATTAACTGTTCCTTATAATGCACATTAAGAAAGATTTCCTTTTGTAACTTCCGATGCAAGAGCTGGATTCTTTCCATCGAAACTATTGAACTGATTTTCAAAATTCAACGACATTGGATATTCCCTTCTCATGCTTGGAATATCATCAAAGGTAATTGCAATCAAACTGTGATATTTGACAGAAAGAATTGTTAACAAAATCAAGTCTTTACAATAGTATAGTTAATTGATCAATCATATTGTATAACTTTTCAGATTGAACCTACCTGTCATGATTCTTGTTTAATCTTTATTATTTACAGTAAAAAAAAAAAAAAAAAAAATATATATACAGTCTTAATTCTCTTTGCGACAGTAGGTGATGTAGTTTCATACTATAATTTAAAAGTGTGATTGGTCTCCAATTTTTCAGAAATTCTGGTAGGTCATCACCCTTAGATAAACATATCATCATTCCTTCCCATTGGGTAAAAGAGATTTTTACATTTTCAGAAATATTCTTGTAGATAGAACATTCTATGATAATCTGTTTGTTGAAACATTCTTGTAGATATGTATGTAATCATGTATTTGTTTAGAAATGTCTAAAAAATAAACTTTCAGTCAGTTCTTGGGCTTTTGTCATTTGTTGTATATTCTTCAAGTCATTAGATGTTTCTTGATTTGTTGTAATTCTTCCTATTCTTTTTCTGATTCAGCGTTGTTTAGTTAAGGAGCTTTGTTCATAATGTTAAAATCTAAAGATTAAATTTTGTTGTACAATTCTTGGTGAGTTATTTTTGTTTCCTGTTGCAGTTCTTCAGTGTCTGTCAGTAGTGTCAGTATATTGCCTATATTGTTTGCCCCTTTCAGCACTTGCTTACTCATAAAATGTCTGTTTTCAAGAGAACGAAAATATGTGCTTTTTTTCACTTTGTGATGCCCATTTTGCTTTTGATTTCAGACTAATCTATTTATTTAGGACTGATCTTCTGCTGCAGGATTAGCCATAATGCTTGGCATCAGTTGTTCTCATTATCTGACTGCTTGAGTCTCTGTGTGGTGGGGGCTCTGGGGTTGGATGATGGGGGCATGAGTTGCCATCAGCCCTCCTGTGTAATAGGGAGTTGGGAGGGAGGGGGAGAGGATGACAGTTTGGAGGGGGGAGGTGGCTTGATTCTTACAGCTGGTCTGCTGAATTAGCCTGTGTCACTTGGGTTCCCAAAGATGAACAGGATGTGTACAGCAACTTACAGAAAAAAATCACATGTGCACATGTGTACTATTCATGTATACATTGAATTTTTGATGGATAAGATTGTTGCTAGCCTTGCTTGTTTGATTTCTCTCTTTGTTATTTAGAAGAAAAAAAAACCATAACTTGTCTAATAATGTAAAATAACTGTGAACTTTTTCATTCTTTTTTTCGTAAGTGCAGCAATTCTCCCTAAACTGATATAGTCTAACAAACTCAGTTTCTTTTTATACAGCTGGTGTGGTTGTATGCATGTGTTTAAACAGTTCTTATGTTGGTCATCTGTGTGTGTGTGTGTGTGTGTGTGTGTGTGTGTGGTTGTGTGTGCGTGCGTGCGTGTGTGTGTGTGTGTGTGAATGAAGGGCATTGTCTACCCCATTCCCATAACCCTCTTTCCATATGTCAAATGGGTCAAACAGAGGTTTGAAGCACTGGGAGCATGTCACAGTCATATTTTCATACTGTTGACTGGGTTTCAGTTCAGGAGAATAGTACTGGGTTTTGTTTCTATAATCAGAAATTCTAAATCTGACTTTATCAGATAAAAACTCAAAATGATTAAATACATTTCAGCTGGTCTGTTTTTCAATCATTTTTACTGTTCAAAGAAAAGAAAAAAGAATGGGATGAAATGTTTACAATTAAACATTATTCACATTATTATCTAATAGTTTCTGCAAACTGAGTCAATGAATGTTGAAGGACGATTTACTTTCTGCTGTCCATCTAGTTGGACAAGGGGCTGCTTTGAGACCAACTGCACTCTGAGTATCATCACATCATCTCTCTTTTTTCTTATTTTTTTCTGTTTCATAAGTTTTTGGTCTTTTTTGTTTTTGTTTGTTTAGCCACAGAAATTCATCATCATCATCATATTTTGCAGAGTCCTTTTTTTTCTATTTTTTTGTTTGTTTGTTTGTTTTGGTTTAAAGTTTTAAGCTTTTTTTTTTTTAAAAGAATATTGTTTCTGTCTTTGTAGTCATACAGGGACACTTTTATTGATTTCGTCTGTTTTTTCGTGTTTGCCTTTCAAACCCAGATGAACAGATTTAACAGTGAGATCTTTCGTACCTAAGTCATTGAATGTTCTGACTATCACACATGATACCAGTAACCTTCTATACATCTTCCACTATTTCACCTATCCGTTCTGTGTCACTCTCAGGGACATTGTACAGAATCACATTAATTTTTGTTTTGATTCCTTTTTGTCTGTTATTCTTTAAAAAATGCATTTCAGTGGTTTTTGTCTTTATTTTGTCTTTCTTTTCAAGCACTTTATCTGTCAGCTGATTTTGTGTCTGCAGTGCCATAATTACCTGAGTATCTGCTTCAAGTTTGGATACATGAGATGTCAGGAGATTGGATCATGGTTCCAACTGTTGGTCTAGGGCTGAACAGTTTGGCACTGGATTCATGGATCTTTATTCCGTTCAAAGTTTGGACATTCCAGATGCACTCATCCTGTTCATCTGTGTGATCTAGATGATCTTACACCTTTTTGCATGACCCACAATTTGTGAACACTGATTATACGGACAGCAGATGCATTATCATCAAGTAGAAAGTTTACCAGAGAGCTGTTAGATGAGCCAGGTCCTTTTCATGTGTCTTTCCTCCCTTCAAATTCAATCCTCTTTGAAACAGAATTTTTGTTGGAAACAGCATTTGAAATGTGTTGACTATTTTGCCAAAATATTTAATCGATCCTTCTATTGTAACTGTCTTTATCGATACTCAGTCATGGTAAGCAGATCTCAATGGCAGTGATTGTCCATCCATCATAAACCATTACTGCATCACAAAACCAATAGGAATTCCAGCGTGAATTCAAGAAATGAGAGAAAGAAGATGAGTGAGACATGTCATTCCATCCTACTAACCTGAGCAAAGCTGACAATGGCCACATCCATCATCTGTCTCTCATAGCCGTATCCTGGACACACTGATTCAGAACATCTAAGCATGTGTCACACTGCAAATACATTGATGTATTAGGAAAGTCAGTCCATGGTCTTTAACTTTCAGTCAAGATGCACACAGATGATGTGCTTAAACCTACAAGAGAAATTTACTGTTAAAGTCAAGCATTCAGAAATAATGCGAAATGTGTAATATCTGTTTTACTGACAAAATTAGTGGTAGAGTGTGTATGCATTTATTGAAATTTACCTCTTTGTTTTCAGTTTCCTTTTGTATCCTGGCAGAGGAAGGTCAGACAAGCCACAGGAACTTCTGAACAGCCTGGATTTAGAGGAGGTAACTTTTGCTGATTTCTGTGTGTGTGTGTGTGTGTGTGTGTGTGTGTGTGTGTGTGTGTGTGTGTGTGTGTGAATTTCTCATTCGTCACTAACCTGTGCATCATAATGAATTGAATTTTTAATGAAATCTACGCATCAAAAGCTCTACCGGATAGAACAGTAAAAGAAAGATGCCACAGCATGAAACAGAGGAGAAATCAAAGGACAAGATCACTTGGTTCACATAAGATGTTGGTCGAAAGTCATACATACATATATTACATCTATGTATTGACATTGATGTAAAGGTAAGTTACTTCTAAAGCCCCTAAAATGTAACTGGGGTTACCTGGCTACCCGATACCGTTTTTTCAACTGTTGATTTAACTTACACACACACACACACACCCTCAACAACAAAAAAGAAAAAAATAGAAAAGAAAAAAAAAAAGAAAAAGGAAAGTATGATAACAGTAGCATCTTAGAGGAAAGACAGGCAACCCCTCTACACATTACCTTTTGCTTCCATCTGTAAACAGCTTGTCCTTCAGGTTTAAAAAACAAAAACAAAAAAAGAACAGATCTTAAAACTGAATAATTTTGACACAATGTCCCCACATGTAACTCTGACATTGTGATTTTTTTTGGCTTTGGGTCACTCCTGTCCAGAGGTGAGTGTGGTATGGTCTCAAACGGAAAGGCTGGAGGCAGACAGTTGAGTGTCCTCCACAACATGGACATGTCTTTAAGAATGTTGTCCAAACGCCCTGTCTACCACTGCAGGTAACTCTGTGTGCGGAGTCTGCTGGACACCAGGATATCATTATGGAAGGGAACAATCACAACCACCATGTTGCCTCTGACTGTAAAGGACCTGGGTTGCATCATCTTGATCATCATCATTCTTACTGATCAACATTGAAGCAAAAGTTTATTTCTGTGGCCTTTCATGCGTGCTTTATCATCGTGATTTAGTTCTGTATTTCTCCTGATTGTCTGTGTCCTTGATGAGTTATCAAAGTCCTCATTGACAAGATTATGTCCTTGGTGAGTTATCAAAGTCCTCATTGGCAAGATTATGTCCTTGATGAGTTATCAAAGTCCTCATTGGCAAGATTATGTCCTTGATGAGTTATCAAAGTCCTCATTGGCAAGTTTATGTCCTTGATGAGTTATCAAAGTCCTCATTGGCAAGATTATGTCCTTGATGAGCTATCAAAGTCCTCATTGGCAAGATTATGTCCTTGATGAGTTATCAAAGTCCTCATTGGCAAGATTATGTCCTTGATGAGTTATCAAAGTCTCATTGGCAAGATCATGTCCTTGATGAGTTATCAAAGTCCGCATTGGCAAGATTGTGTCCTTGATGAGTTATCAAAGTCCTCATTGGCAAGATTATGTCCTTGATGAGTTATCAAAGTTCTCATTGGCAAGATTATGTCCTTGATGAGTTATGAAAGTCCTCATTGGCAAGATTATGTCCTTGATGAGTTATCAAAGTCCTCATTGGCAAGATTATGTCCTTGATGAGTTATCAAAGTCCTCATTGGCAAGATTATGTCCTTGATGAGTTATCAAAGTCCTCATTGGCAAGATTATGTCCTTGATGAGTTATCAAGTCCTCATTGGCAAGATTATGTCCTTGATGAGTTATCAAAGCCTCATTGGCAAGATTATGTCCTTGATGAGTTATCAAAGTCCTCATTGGCAAGATTATGTCCTTGATGAGTTATCAAAGTCCTCATTGGCAAGATTATGTCCTTGATGAGTTATCAAAGTCCTCATTGGCAAGGTTATGTCCTTGATGAGTTATCAAAGTCCTCATTGGCAAGATTATGTCCTTGATGAGTTATCAAAGTCCTCATTGGCAAGATTATGTCCTTGATGAGTTATCAAAGCCCTCATTGGCAAGATTATGTCCTTGATGAGTTATCAAAGTCCTCATTGGCAAGATTATGTCCTTGATGAGCTATCAAAGTCCTCATTGGCAAGATTATGTCCTTGATGAGTTATCAAAGTCCTCATTGGCAAGATTATGTCCTTGATGAGTTATCAAAGTCCTCATTGGCAAGATCATGTCCTTGATGAGTTATCAAAGTCCGCATTGGCAAGATTGTGTCCTTGATGAGTTATCAAAGTCCTCATTGGCAAGATTATGTCCTTGATGAGTTATCAAAGTTCTCATTGGCAAGATTATGTCCTTGATGAGTTATGAAAAGTCCTCATTGGCAAGATTATGTCCTTGATGAGTTATCAAAGTCCTCATTGGCAAGATTATGTCCTTGATGAGTTATCAAAGTCCTCATTGGCAAGATTATGTCCTTGATGGTTATCAAGTCCTCATTGGCAAGATTATGTCCTTGATGAGTTATCAAGTCCTCATTGGCAAGATTATGTCCTTGATGAGTTATCAAAGCCCTCATTGGCAAGATTATGTCCTTGATGAGTTATCAAAGTCCTCATTGGCAAGATTATGTCCTTGATGAGTTATCAAAGTCCTCATTGGCAAGATTATGTCCTTGATGAGTTATCAAAGTCCTCATTGGCAAGATTATGTCCTTGATGAGTTATCAAAGCCCTCATTGGCAAGATTATGTCCTTGATGAGTTATCAAAGTCCTCATTGGCAAGATTATGTCCTTGATGAGTTATCAAAGTCCTCATTGGCAAGATTATGTCCTTGATGAGTTATCAAAGTCCTCATTGGCAAGATCATGTCCTTGGAAGTATGCAGTGGCAACATGAGGAGGATGATGCTGACTCAGCATGGCGCCACAACTGAGCAAATCATTGTCTGCAGTAAGGGGCTTAATAGGCTGTGCTGTGCATATGATAGATCGGAATAAACCTCAGTGAACAAATCCGAAGTGACTTGGCAGCAGAGTAGTGTCACCCGAGGTGGATTGCCTTACAATGGCTTGATATTGATTGGTGCCTGTTGGCTGCCTATGCTGAGGGTGCGTCGGCACACACTTGGATGTGGTTGTGGAGCAGGGGAATGAGGAATGAGTGGAATAGTGATAAAGCCACCAAAGAGGAGGGGAGGAAGCGAGAGGGAATGGGAAGTGAGGGATGGGACACAAAGGATTTGATCACTAAAAAAGAAAAATGGAGAAAAACAATATTGAGAAAAAAAAAAGAAAAATGAATGAAAATGCATCCAAATGTTTTCAAGTTATGTTGTTGACAGAAGCATGCACACAGACAAGACTGAAAACTGTTTGCTTGCACATAGAATATTTTTAGAAAAAAGAAAAAAAGGAAAAAGAACATCAAGGATGCCAGTGAATGAATATTTGTGTTTTTGCGGGGGAGGAAAAACTTTGGATGAACAGAAAAGAAGAAAGAAAAGAACTTTTAACTCAGTGACCATACTTGTTTGTGCACAGGTGTAATACTGTGGAGCATCACTTTTTTTTCTTACCCAGTCTGGTCTGTTTCTTGCATAAAATCATTTGAAAACAGTTGAGTGCCTCTTTACAACTGGTACAGATGGTCCTGGTCAGTATGTAGAGGTAACACAGATCACATCCCAAGTGATGCCTGCCAGCCTTGGAGTAAAAACCTTGACATGAAAATAGTGTTCCAGTGAAATAGCATGATAGCGAGGTCTAGTGTAGAGAAAACAAACAACTTAAGAGTGAAGATTTGACTTGTTGCATCTTGTCTTTGAACTGTGTTTGTTCCATTCACCCTTCAGGCTTGCAACCCATTCTTTTTTCTTGCATTATAACACTTGGAACCTAAAGAGTGAAAGAAGGCATTCAGAATGTTGGCAAACGAGAAACAGACTCCAGTTCTTCAAAGACACTTCACTGGATGCCCACACTGACTGGGATGAAGAAGAAGAGCTGGATCTAATCTCACAACGAACCTTGCCAGGGCAGAAAAAAGGTCCGCCTTGGTGACAGGTTGCATTTACACAGTCAAACTTCTCGTGACTCCTTCAACAGTCCCAAAGGTCTCAAGAAACAAATTTATGAATTGCGGTTTAGATTTAGTTTCTCATTTCTGGGGCTTTCTTAAACTTTTTCTTAAACTCTGTCATTGGTATAAAGTCATCATGTTAACTTCTTATCATGTACAATTCTTAAAAACTAAAACAATCTGAAAACATGCCATCTTGAACTCATAAATAAACAACAATGCAAGCAAACTCTGTGTGTTGGATTCACAGAAAATAAATCCAGAACAGCAGACAACACTTTTGTC
>CM031595.1:172814770-172819517 GCA_018398815.1 Conus ventricosus
CCATGAGGGGGCTTTTGTTGTTGTTTGTCAGAAAGCCTTTTCGTGGTTGTCAGAGTTGGGTGTTTTCTTGTTGTTTTGTCAGAAAGCTTTTCGTGGTGTCCATGATGGGGTGTGTTTGGTTGTTGTTTTGTCAGAAAGCCTTTTCGTGGTGTCCATGAGGGGTGTTTTCTTGTTGTTTTGTCAGAAAGCCTTTTCGTGGTGTCCATGAGCGGTGTTTTGTTGTTGTTTTGTCAGAAAGCCTTTTCGTGGTGTCCATGGGGTGTTTTTTGTTGTTTTTGTCAGAAAGCCTTTTGTGGTGTCCATGAGGGTGTTTTGTTGTTGTTTTGTCAGAAAGCCTTTTCGTGGTGTCCATGAGGGGTGTTTTGTTGTTGTTTTGTCAGAAAGCCTTTTCGTGGTGTCCATGAGGGGTTGTTTTTTGTCTGTTGTTGTGTCAGAAGGCCTTTTGTGGTTGTCATGAGGGGTTTTGTGTTGTTTGTCAGAAAGCCTTTTTTGTGGTGTCCATAGGGGGTGTTTTCTTGTTTTTTGTCAGAAAGCCTTTTCGTGGTGTCCATGAGCGGTGTTTTCTTGTTGTTTTGTCAGAAAGCCTTTTCGTGGTGTCCATGAGGGGTGTTTTGTTGTTGTTTTGTCAGAAAGCCTTTTCATGGTGTCCATGAGGGGTGTTTTGTTGTTGTTTTGTCAGAAAGCCTTTTCGTGGTGTCCATGAGGGGTGTTTTGTTGTTGTTTTGTCAGAAATGCCTTTTCGGGTTGTCCATTGAGGGTGTTTTGTTGTTGTTTTGTCAGAAAGCCTTTTCGTGGTTGTCCATGAGGGTGCTTTTCTTGTTGTTTTGTCAGAAGTCTTTTTCGTGGTGTCCATGAGCGGTGTTTTGTTGTTGTTTTGTCAGAAAGGCCTTTTTTCGTGGTGTCCATGAGGTGTGTTTTGTTGTGTGTTTTGTCAGAAAGCCTTTTCGTGGTGTCCATTGAGGGTCTGGTTGTTTGTTTTGTCAGAAAGCCTTTTCGTGGTGTCCATGAGGGGTGTTTTCTTGTTGTTTTTTGTCAGAAAGCCTTTTCGTGGTGTCCATGAGGGGTTTTTGTTGTTGTTTTGTCAGAAAGCCTTTTCGTGGTGTCCATGATAGGTGTTTTGTTGTTGTTTTGTCAGAAAGCCTTTTCGTGGTGTCCATGAGGGGTGTTTTGTTGTTGTTTTGTCGGAAAGCTTTTCGTGGTTTTCCATGAGGGTGTTTTGTGTTGTTTTGGTCAGAAACCTCCTTTCGTGGGTCCATGATAGTTGTTTTGGTTGTTGTCTTTGTCAAACGCCTTTTCGTGGTGTCATGAGGGGTATGTTTTGTGTTGTTTTGTCAGAAAGCCTTTTCGTGGTGTCCTGAGGGTGTTTTGTTGTTGTTTTGTCAGAAAAGCCTTTTCCGTGGTCGTCCATGAGGGGTGTTTTCCGTTGTTTTGTCAACAAGCCCTTTTCGTGGTGTCCATGTATAGGTGTTTTGTTGTTTTTCAGAAACGCCTTTTCGTGTGTCCATGAGGGGTGTTTTTGTTGTTGTTTTGTCAATGGGCCTTTTCGTGGTGTCATGAGGGGTGTTTGTTGTTGTTTTGTCAGAAAGCCTTTCCGTGGTGTCCATGAGGTGTTTTGCTCTTTGTTTTATCAGAAGCCTTTTCGTGGTCGTCCATGAGGGTGTTTTGTTTTTTTTGTCAGAAAGCCTTTTCGTGGTGTCCATGATGGGGGTTTTGTTGTTGTTTTTCAGAAAGCCTTTTCGTGTGTCCATGACGTGTTTTGTTGTTGTTTTGTCAGAAAGCCTTTTCCGTGTGTCATTGAGCGGTGTTTTGTTGTGTTTGTCAGAAAGCTTTTCGGGTGTCCATGATAGTGTTTTTGTTTTGTTTTGTCAGAAAGCCTTTTCGTTGTGTCCATGAGGGTTTTTGTTGTGTTTGTCAGAAAGCTTTTCGTGTGTTCCATGAGGGTTGTGTTTTGTTGTTGTTTTTCAGAAAGCCTTTTCGTGGTGTCCATGAGGGGTGTTTTGTTGTTGTTTTGTCAGAAAGCCTTTTCGTGGTGTCCATGATGGTGTTTTGTGTGTTTGTCGAAGCCTTTTCGGGTCCTTGGGTGTTTTTTGTTGTTGTTTTGTCGAAAAGCCTTTTCGTGGTGTCCATGAGGGGTGTTTTGTTGTTGTTTTGTCAGAAAGCCTTTTCGTGGTGTCCATGAGGGGTGTTTTGTTGTTGTTTTGTCAGAAAGCCTTTTCGTGGTGTCCATGAGCGGGTGTTTTGTTGTTGTTTTGTCAGAAAGCCTTTTCGTGGTGTCCATGAGGGGTGTTTTTGTTGTTTTGTATATTTCGTGTGTCAGAGGTGTTATTTGTTGTTTTTCAGAGCCTTTTCGTGGTGTCCATGAGGGGTGTTTTTTTGTTGTTTTGTCAGAAAGCCTTTTCGTGGTGTCCATGAGGGGTGTTTTGTTGTTGTTTTGTCAGAAAGCCTTTTCGTGGTGTCATGAGGGGTGTTTTCTTGTTGTTTTGTCAGAAAGCCTTTTCGTGGTGTCCATGAGCGGTGTTTTGTTGTTGTTTTGTCAGAAAGCCTTTTCGTGGTGTCCATGAGGGGTGTTTTGTTGTTGTTTTGTCAGAAAGCCTTTTCGTGGTGCCATGAGGGGTGTTTTGTTGTTTTGTCAGAAAGCCTTTTCGTGGTGCCCATGAGGGGAGAGCAAAACTGAACTTTCTTCTAACTTTCAAAGATCAAAGAAAAAAAAATTAGCATTGAGAATAACAATAGTATTCATAAAAAATAAGCATTGAGAATTTTATTTCCTGAGATCTTGAGAATCTAGGGATTTTTGCCAAAGTCATCATATTATTTGACGGACAAAAGCTGTCATAGGAATGGTGTCATCTGAAACCTTGCACAGAACTACTGTTTGTTTTTTTTATTTTTCATGTTGTAGACATGAATTTGAATAGTTTTTCGAAGCACAGGTACCATGTTTACCTTGCATGATGTCTAAGTGATTTGGATTTGGAAAGGTTTTTTTTTTATTGACTTTAGTTACTCTGTTAGTAAATGTAAATTTTCTCAAATTAGTTCTGCAATATTGTTTAAATATCTTATCTTCACTGTTCCTTGTAGTATTTTTCTGCGGAGTACTAAAAAAAGTATGCTTTATCAACATCATCAATTCCATTAAATATCTTATATGTTAGAATCAAGTCTCCTCTTATTCTTCTTGCCTTAAGTGTTGGAAGTTGTAGATATTTTGATCTTTCCTGATATGAGTAATCTTTTATATTATGAATCATCTTTGTTGCTCTTCTTTGTACCTGTTCCAGAGCTTCTGATTTTCTCTTTAGCATTGGATAACATACAGTATTTCCATATTCAAGAACAGGTCTAACTAGTGTCTTATATAATTGTAAAAAAATGTCCTTTTCTATAAATGTAAAGGTTCTTTTTATTATTCCAATCATTCTGTTAGCCTTATTAATACTATTCACAATATGATTGTCAAATAGCAAATTTTTGTCAAAAGTCACACCTAGGTCTTTCTCTTCCTCACATTTAGATACTTTTATTTCCTTGTCTCCAATTTTCATCATATAATCCTTTTGTGGGTTTGTTTTTCCAGTATGAAGTACTTTACATTTTTCTGCATTAAAATATAGGTTCCAAGTATCAGACCACTGTACTAATAATGTTTCAATATCCTTTTGTAATTCCTTAGGCAATTTCGGATATTTATACAGTTTTGTGTCATCTGCAAAGATTTTACATGTACTCTTTAATTCTACAGGGAGATAATTTATAAACACCGTGAATAAAATTGGTCCCAGAATACTGCCTTGTGGTATCCCACTAATAACATCAGCATATTTAGAGAAGGAACTACCAGTCCTTACCTTCTGAGTTCTTTTTGATAAAAAGTCTCTAGCCCAACCAAGTACATGTCCTACTATTCCATAAGACTCTAATTTCTTTAAAGGTCTTTCATGTGGTACTGAATCGAATGCTTTTCTAAAGTCTAAATACAATGCATCAATATTCTTTCCTTTATCTATGTCCTTTGTGAAATCTTCCATCACTTCTAGAAGTTGAGTCACACATGATCTTTTTGCATGAAATCCATGTTGACACTCAGCATATAATTTATTTTCTGTCATATGTTTAATAATAGCCTCTCTAACAAATGATTCTAAAATTTTGCATATAATGCATGTTAAACTCACTGGTCTATTTCCTGGGTCTGTTCTAGTACCTTTTTTGAATACTGGAATGACTGTAGCTGTTTTCCAGTCTGAAGGTACCATCATTTCTTCAACAGATTTAGAAAAGAGTACATGAAGTGTGAAGGCCATCTCCTCATTTAGTTCCTGTAGTATTCTTGATGGAATGGCATCAGGACCACATGCCTTATTTGGGTTCAGAGATTGAAGTTTCTTTATTATTGTATCCACAGAAATGTCTACATTTTCCAATTCTATACCTTTTGACCTTGAAGCTGGGCTTAGAGTAGGCATATTTTTGCATCTTCCCTTGTGAATACACTAGACAAAAATGTATTCAAAATATCTGCCTTACCACTATCTGTCTCTACTGTGTCACCTTCTTTAGTCACTTAAGGGCTCACTCCTGTGTTCATCTTTGTTTTGATTGTACATATCTTCAGAAGGCTTTTCGATTATTTTTACATTCCTTGACAGCTTCTTTTCAAATTCCTTTTTTGCTTTTCTTATTTTTTGTTACAAGTATTACGTGCTTTAATATAATTTTGATAATCTTTCCCCTGCTTAGTGAC
>CM031595.1:172826546-172858532 GCA_018398815.1 Conus ventricosus
GGTAAAGATACTATACCATAGTAACCATTGTAAGCATACTGTAGTATGACAAAAAATAGCCCCAGTATGAACATGATGTAGGAAAATGCAAGAGATCACTCTACAAGGAATGATAAATACGCAAGGTTAATCAACACAAATTGAAAAGTAATTTTCTTAACCCGTTGAGCGCCTTTAGTCAGTCAGCTGACGCGGAAATAAAAGTGCTTTCCATGTGCCTATGGGCAGTCCCCTGACGTCATGCATTTTTCTTGAGTTTTTCATTCGTTACTATTTCTATCAACGGACTCAAATAGAGTTTGCGTAGAAAGCCTTAAATGTCTGTAGTCTTAAAATAATATGTAAATGACCACACGTGAGGGGAAAGCCCATTTATTCTTATCACTGACTGGGTGACTAGCCAGCACTTCGTGTCTCGCTTGCAAAGATGGCGGCGCAACCTTCGTTGTCGAAGCGACCAGCGACCAAGTCAACGTATTTACACAGCTGAGCAGGCTCTGCTGATGATTTTTGACAAACACAATAATCTTTTATTCAACGACTAACTCGAGCATGAAGGTGAGATGATGATAGTGGTGGAATTGCCGACCATATCGTCAGTTATTGAGTAGGGCTCTGTGACCTCAGTGTGCGTTCAGCTGACAGCGTCAGTCGAACGAGCCAGCCAAGTGTGTACTCTGCACTGCGTGCTGGTGTCCAGTGATGTGAAATCAGTGCGAGAGGGGATCATGGCCTGCTTGCGGCGTGACACGGTGCAGACGAAAAGGTAGGGGAAGATGAGGAGTGAAAGAGAGGGTTGAAGTTGAGCAAGGGGTGTGGTGGGGAGGGGGGGGGGGCGTGGTCGTGGACTGGTCAGTCTGCATCGAGTGTGAGCGTCTTGATAGACTTCCAAACTGTTTTTACTTTCATTTACAGGTGTAGTGTGACAATACAAACTTTATTTTCAACTTTTTTGCTGTGTGTTCTTGTTTGGATGTGGTAAATACATATGTTTTTGATCGTGCAAAAAAATCTATCCAAATCTACAAGCCTAAATACTTTTGTATTATCAAAATTAAAACAAAAGAAGCCCAGATTCAAAATCTTCATTCAATTTCCTTCAAAAATGATATAGATTTCATTTTTCTATCTTTTGTAGTTTCTGAGCTAGAATTTTTTGTTAATTATGACCCCCAAATCATGAGATTTCCCCGGCACCTGGGAACACCTTTGTTTGTACTCTTGTGAGGCACTGAACGGTTAATAAATGCATTTTCTAGACATACTTACCTGTCCTAAACAAGTACTCAGAGACATACTTACCTGTCTAAACAAGTACTCACTCCTAACCTGGCGATAATCTTGCTGAAGCCAATCAGTATGCCCAGCAGATTTTCAAAGGAGAAGGGAGCCAAATCCATTCCCTAATTATCACCTGACACTTGCATTCCCAAAGTGATCTCCATTAAAGTTTAGGTTGTTACCAACTCACGACCCATCAGGTTCTTTATTTTTCCTCATAATGAGCAATATGTTGTGAATCCTAGTGTTTAGGCAAGTCTCAGGTAAATATACCTAAAAACTACTTTACATAGGATAATTCCTTTTTCTCATACTTGCCAGTCTAAAGAAACATCAAAAAGGAAGGCCTAGGGTTCCTGAGCACACTTTCTTTGAAAAGGGAGGCCAATCCAAAGCACCAAGAAAACCGAATGTCGGGAATACGATTTGACAGATGGCTATCAATTTGCAAACAGGTTTAGTAATTATGTCCCTTGTAGAGAACAGACCTGCCTACCTCATGTTGTGCTCATCAGTAATAACCACGGAGATTTTCAGTAATTTTGCATTTCCTTCAGTAATTCCACGGACGCGTAATACACGGCGTTTTTGAACAAATAATGTGTACAAAACTCCAACTACATTTTTAACATTGAACAAATAATGTGTACAAAACTCCAACTACATTTTTAACATTTTAACAAAAAATATAAACAGTAAAAAAAGGAACAAAAACAACAAAGCAGAATTAAAATACCTTGGGATGATGGCAGATGACGGACTCAGGACAGGAGTTTCAGGTCAATTCAAAGGTGATATACTTGACAGTTTGTAACTTACACAGCAGTCACCACAGATGACACCACTGATGAAGAACCTAATGTACAACCCCCCCCCCCCCCCCCCCCAAAAAAAAAAAAAAAAAAAAATATGTGTGTGTGTGTGTCCCTGAGCTGTGCTGACAAGATAGTGGCGAAAATGAAAAGGACCTTTTCATTTTCGCCACTATCTTGTCAGCACAGCTCAGGGACAAGTTGTTTTCGCAGATCAGCTCACACAACAGTCTTTCTGCGTTGGTGATCTTCCGTGTGTGGGTCTGACGGCTGCTCTCGCTGGATTTCGTAAACAACGATGTGATCTTCTGACTGGAGGCACTCGCAGCTGTCTCTTTGTGCATTTTCCCCGAGATATGGCGCTTGCAGTCATTTGCTCCCCCATGTCCGATGGAGAAGTCTGAATTGCACACCGAGCAGAAACGAGTATACAAATCCAGGTCCATGACAAGGCCAAGTCCGCGTGTATTTACTTCGGAACACTTGCTTCTTCGCCTTCTTCCGTTGTGGCACAGTGGTTTTCGAACCCTCGTCATCGGTTTCATGCAAACGTTTAGAAGATTTCTCCGCCATTTTCACAATCGCCGGCAAAAAAATCGGTTGAAACTTTGTCTTACAATGGCTGAACAAAAAGCTTCGAATGGCGCGCACAGATGTGATGGCGTGTCGTGTTGGCCCACAGCACCACACTGACCAATCGCAAGTTCCGAACCATCTGTGGTTTCGGCTTGAGTCAAGGGAAGTTACTCTGCGGTCTCGGAAAGGTCTAGCAGTCGACAATTTTTCGAGTCTGAAATTTGCGTAGTTTTTCAATTTTCTTTTCCGTAATTTCGCACGGAAAATCGTACCTCCGTAATAGGGGGTTAATTTCCGTAAAATTAACGGACGATTACGGAAGGGTAGGCAGGTCTGAGAGAAGGATGTAGTCCCTGCTCTTCCTCAATAAACATAGTAAGCAATAAACATCATACAGAATATATTCTTCGTTTCACTGTCCTTATCCTGAAATCTTGCCCCCCCCCCCCCCCTTTTTTTTTATAAATACAAACCAGAAAGAAAGGAAAAGTTCACATTCAAGGGTGTGTAGCTGTTTGAGCAACACAGCCCACCCAAACAATCCAGAGCTGCAAGATCTATCCTTTGCAGGACTCTCTGGGAAAGCCTCACGTCAAATCCCAAACAGTTCTTCCTTGAGGGTGCGATGGTGTCTAACCAACCACCATCTATCTTAAACAATCAACTGCTGTCAGATTTTCTGCTATGTGTATCTGGCCTGAGAGATACAGACGCCTGGTCAAGAAATCTGTACAACACTCAGACGCACAACCATTAACCCTCTTGACAGGCGAGAACCCGCCAGCGCCCAACCGGAAATCACACGGCCAAAACGCTGAGCAACTGCCAGCGCCCGGTAAAACACGTGGCAACAATGGGCGCCGCCATATTTCTCGTAGAAAAGGAAGTCTCGCGAGAACGTGACTTCATTCTTCCTGTGGCCATTTACTTCCGCTTGCAAAAAAACGCGAGTCGATACGTGCCGTAGTTCTCGAGTTACGAATGGATTTTCTGTGTGTGTGTGTGTGTGTGTGTGTGTGTGTGTGTGTGTGTGTGTGTGTGTGTGTGTGTGTGTGTGTGTGTGTGTGTGCGTGCGTGTGCGTATGTGTCTGTGCGTGCGTGTGTCTGTTTAACCCTCTTGCATTTGTTTCACCCATATTTGGCTGCTCTGTTCGTCTCCCCTGGTGTTTGTTACAACCACAACCAGCCGCATGTGCTGCGTTACTTTCCCTCACACTGCAACCTTGTAAGTCAAGGCTGGCCAAAATAAATGGGCATCCTTGAGAGGTGTCCAGTGAAATCTTAGCAGTAGTATGGGGTGTGGGAAATGATTCATTCACACAGACAAGGGTCATGAACTGACCGCATTCCACTGATTTCTCAACAACAAAAAACCCAAATATTAGGAGCAGTTTGGGGCTGAAAAATGTGAATGCAAGAGGATTAAGTGCCTGCATGTGTCTGTGTGTGTTTGCGGGCATACGTGCATGTGCGCGTGTGCATGTGTGCGCAAGTGTGTGTATTTCTGTGCACGTGTCTCTGTGTGTGTGCACGTATGTGTATACATGCCTATGACTATATTTCCTCCTATCACTTTGACCCCCAAATCTTTCACACCAACTGGCAAATAGTTATTCACCCATGTATCATTCAATGAATATTTTTCATATGAATATGTAGCTATAATGTGTATGATCTTCTCTGTGTGTGTGTGTATGTGTGTGTGTGTGCGCGCGTGTGTATGCATGTGCATGCGTGCGCATGTGTATGATGTGTACCTCTGTTTGGGCGCGTGTGTGTAAATGTGTCTGTGTCTATGTCCATTTGCATACATGCATGTGTGAGCTTGTCTGTTTGTGCGTGCATGTCTTGTGCATGAGCATTGCCCCCTATCACATTTTTGCCACATCTGTCCCACCTACCTGTGCATCTTGTTGAGGTGTTTGATGGCTGGGACAACGGTGATGCCAAGGGCACGCTGTGTGAGGTGGAAGCACTCTGTGATGAAGTTGTGCTGGCCCTGCAGTGCTGGGGGTAGTGCACCAAGCTTCGAGCCCTGCCCTTTACTTGACACTGAAATCATTTTCAACATGCCTCCATGCTCTTCACCATGGACCACTCAACCATGGTGCAGGTGCCACTTACAAATTGCTACTTGATTTTCACCATGTATAACACTGAAATTTACAAGTGCAAACAAGAAAAATTTATATAAACATGGTTTTGGCCTTGACAACTGATGACAGCATGTGTGTGTGTGTGTGTGTGTGTGTGTATGTGTATGTGTGCGCGCCACGTGTGCAAGTGCGTGGATGGTGAACAACTGGGGGTACAGGCTGTGCAAAGGTAATGCTCTTTGTGCTCAAAATATATGTTTATTCCCTGTCACTGACACATGTCTGTGCTCCGTTCTCACAAATATCCAACCACACCCTATACCTCATCAAAGCAAGGACTGAGATGACAGACAGGACTTTTGATGACGTCAACAGAAAAGATACCAGTTTAACAGACAGTAAATAAACCATACAAGATCACAAATGCAAGAACTAACCAATCTGAAAAATTTCAGTTGAATAGAAAGCAAACAAACCATCCAAGACCACAAAACCAAGAACTAACCAATCCGAAAAATTTCAGTTTCATAGAAAGTAAATAAACCATAGAAAAGCATAAAAGCAAAAACTGACCAATCTGACAAACTTCAGTTTCATAGAAAGTAAATTAAAAAAAAAACTGACCAATCTGCCCGCCAGCTAGACAGGGCTCGAAGTCATAGGTGAGGCGACAGGCTGCAGAGGAGGAGTAGCCCAGGTCCACTTTCTCCAGCTTCTCCAGGCTCTGACTGATGGGCAGGAACAACTCCAACAACACCGCACACAAGTTCAGCATGAACCCTGCCAACACACACACCGCATCATCAACACACATTTACCTTGAACCCTGCCACAACACACCGCATCATCAACACACATTCACCATGAACCCTGCCACAACACACCGCATCATCAACACACATTCACCATGAACCCTGCCACAACACACCGCATCATCAACACACATTGACCATGAACCCTGCCACAACACAGCATCATCAACACACATTGACCATGAACCCTGCCACAACACACCGCATCATCAACACACATTGACCATGAACCCTGCCACAACACACCGCATCATCAAACACATTCTAAAAACTAAATGTTTTTCTAAAGTTTGAACGTCAGATTGAAATTATTGCATGGCCAAAGTCTACGGATATTTGAAAAACAAAAAAGGCCTCATACCCAAACAACACTGTATCCCCTAAACATTTCAATCTCACATGTACACTCGCTCACTATAGAAAAGAAAATGAACAGAAACTCCCCGTTTGGAAAGGAAGCAGGTCATTCAAGGGAGGTCAGCAAAAGAGACTGATGGAAACTGAGACAAAGTGACTAACAGCATTTAACCCCCTTCTCTTGGCATCCTTATGCTCATGAGCTTTGTTCACACAAACTATGACCGAAAAAATACTTATCACAGCAGGCAGGAATACCTGTAGAGTAAATCTGTACTCTATCATTACCCCTTTCACAAATGAAAACATGCATGATATCAATTATGGGTTTTCTTTCTCGCTTATGAACGTTTTAATTTTCATTCAAATTTTGTCACTTTTACACACACAAAAAACTAAAAACCAGTCAACCTCATAATCACCCACTTAACAATTGAATAAGTTCTATATATTATCAGTTTTCAAATTATCTTGCCAATAGAAAGACAAGACGGACAGACATACAAGCACATAAACACAGCTTAATACCCTGCTCTGTAATGCTTCCGCTATACACAAAATTAAGAAAAAAAATACAGAATCAGGCGAACCCAATAGACACATTCGTGTAGAAAAGTGCAAGAACTGACAACACACCGAGAAGATCTGACAAAAACCACGCACCATCAGAGCACACGGGCTGGGCTTCAGAGTTCTCCTGCAGGGACGGAGGACACACGCAGCTCGTTGAGACTGATCAGCGTGGCCAGCCACGACAGCCCCACTTCACGCGTTGCCTTGTTGCTCACCACCCGACGCATGGCATTGTACACCAGCTGCCGCAGCCGCCGTGTGCCTTTCTGAATCTCATCTGGAAGGACATAACATATTCATGACAATAATATTATTACAATAATGACAATAATAAAAACAATAAGAATAACATTAGTTTCACAGTGAAGTGACTGAAAGCAGAAATTGAAGAAAATTTTAAAAAAAGAAAAGATAACATTTCCGCAGGACAGTACAGACAGGTTACAGGACATGCCCTGTAGTCTGTACTGTCTGGAGGAAATAATCTTTTCTTTTTAAAAAAAAAAAAATGATAATAATGATAATAATCATTACTAATTGTATTTTGCAATTCTAGTTGAAAACATGCAGCATAACTATATGCAAATTTTAAAAAGGAAAGTTATCCCCATGACAATCCAGACAAAACAGATTACAGGATAAAACAAGATGCATTTCAACCACTTAGTCTTCTTCAGGCAAAACAAAAAACATTTAGGACAATGAAAACGAAGAACGAGTGACCACTCATCTTTTCATATTCAGCACAAACAGGTGTAGAATCTATAAATTAGATCACGCAGTTTTTAGGCCGAGCCAACCACAGAAGCTGTGTCAACTCCTGCACACCTCAGATAGTCAGAGGCATTGTTCCTAGACTTTCCATTCCTGCAGCCCAATAACGGCAATATACAGCCACATCTAAACACAGTGACCCTCATCACGCTTTGACAATACAATGGACATTTCAGAAAAAAATCAGCAAAGCAACAACGAAAAAGAGCATGCATAAAAACACACACCATCTTCATCTGTTACTGGAGTAGTGACAGCTTATTCTCTTTCAGGGTTCCTACAGACTCCCAAGAACAAAATTCAAGTTTTCAAAGAGTGTTTATTTCATTTCAAGGCAAGAGGTGGCACGAAAATTAAACCATTATTCTTTTAAAACTTCTTCATTTTTTCTATTGTTTATGTTAAAAATAAACATGGAAAAAAAACATATTTGGGTGATTTCAAAGCTCTTGTGTGATTTGGGGACCACAAATGGGGGCAAAATTATGAACATTGAAAAAAAAAGTTCATAACAAGAACTGCTTTCGTGTCACAGCAGACATGTTAGGCACTTTTGAAACATGACTTTTCTCGTTTTCCTGAGCTATAGTAATGCAATTACAAAAGGATTTTCATATAACTAAACTGCTTTTTCTTTCAATATTTTTTTCCATATGGTGGCCATCAGGCTTCATGTTTCATTGCTTTCGAATTATTCCAATAGAAATAGCAAATGATACGTGCTGTTTTGACTTATAAATAAACTATAATTGCATGCAGAAATCATTTCTGATCAAAAGAAAAAAAATTACCAAGCTAGCTAGTCTCGATCCAGAGATATTGTACTCCTTGCACATCAACCATTGTTGAAAAAAGTGATTGAGAAAACGGCGTTTGAAATAAAGAAGTTAAGCAATATTCACACACACACCTCCTTCAAATAAATCCCTTTTTTACTAAGAAAAATGTGAAAATAGACAAAATGAACCCCACAGATGGTTTCAACAGACTTTCTTGAGCACAAAAATATATAAAACCCAAAACACGATTTTTGAAAAGAAAATGGTCAAATTTTTGTACCACCTCTCTACACTACTTGTGTAAAAATTGAAAAAATATGGCAGTTTGATTTTTCTGCGTTCAGGTTGATGAAAAAAATCATTTTAAAACATTTTTACAAACATTGTCGCGATCCTGGATTGTCGTCGGCGATTCAACCAAGGGAGGTAATTTGTAACTTCATCAATTTTGATGAAGTTACAAATTATCTCCCTTTGTAAAATCAAGGACGATCCAGGAACGTGATGATGTTCGGGGTTCATACCAATTAGTCAGAACAAAATTCCATACTTTTTCCATACCTTTTCAAGACCTCAGCAATATTTTTCCAGGACCAAAATCCTGGACTAAACCCACCCCCCATCTCACCCCGCACCCCTCAACCTTCATATTATATATGCATGCTTCACACACACACACACACACACACACACATTATATACACTCACACACACAAATGCAAGTGAACACAACAGAATTAACAATTAACTTACCAATCAATGAATCATGGTCACACTGCCAGCACTTGAATCACACTATCATTCAGTCAAAGTTCCTTTACCATCAGATGTAATTTAAAATTTAGGGTGACATGAACACAGTCAAATTTGCAAATGCAGCCCCGAGTCGAAAATGGACATCGCAGCCCGGATCGACAAATGTTCATTACAGCCCTGGGTCGAAAAGGTACTTTGCAGCCTCCGGTCGAAAATGTCAGTGTAGCCTACGATCGAAAATGTTGAATACGTCCCCCGTCGAAAAGTAGCAATGCAGCCACAGTCGAAAATATGTGATCCAGACCTCGGTCGAAATGCATGTTGCAGCCTGCGGTCGAAAATACCATTGTAGGCCTTCAGTCGAAAATTGTCGGGGGAGGTGAATGTGAACATAATTTCAAAGACAGAATTGTAATTATGATTCAATTTTTTTAAATTTTGTACTTTTGACTATTCTTTCTGGCAAATCGACTTCAAAAGTACATATTTAGTTTTTTGTGTCCGGAATTAAACTTTCCATCACAATAATTTGGCGATGATACTGGATCTCTACAGATAGCCGAAGGGCGTGGAAACTGTTTTTATTGTACGACACAGAAATGCAGACCTGACTACATCAGCAAACCATTTCCAGTAGCACAGACTTCTGTTTTCAGTAGCAAGACCCTCTAACCAGTAGCCACTACCTCGGCCAGGTTTCAAACTACCGCGGGCTCGTTTCAAACTACTGCTATCTAATCATAAATGAAAAACTATGTTTCTTTGCTTTAATAATAGTAAATACTACCTTCATTTCATTGAGAGAGAGAGAGAGAGAGAGAGAGAGAGAGAGAGAGAGAGAGAGAGAGAGAGAGATAAACTACCTTACAACATATGACAAACTCAATTTTGAGCTCATTACTTAATTTATTGGTATTGGATTAATGAATTCTCATCCAGCACAAACCTAAAACATATAGGATTAGGACCAAAGAAGAAAATACCATGTTACAATGAATAGAAACATCATTCTTACTTAGAGAGAGAGAAAGAGACAAAAAAAGAGAGATGCAGAGTCAGAGTAAGAGACAGAGACAGATAAGAGTTAGGTATGATAATAGAGAAGACCGTTATTTGATAAAAGATATTTGGACTTGCTAGATAAGCCAAACATTCACTGCATAGGCTATGTGTAGATGAAAATATGTGAAGAAAAAAGTGTGTGTAGATCATGGTGGTTTCCGCACTTGTCACTCACAGTGTGTGTTGGTCGTACTGGCACCCAAAGTACGATCCAATAGCTTTGTTCTGTTTCACAATTCTGCCGTTGGATTTGTGTTTGTTCGTCTCTACGTGGTTGAAGACATCATTCCTGCCCCCGTGTTTCATCGAGATCTGAACTTTGCACAAATTACAGTAGGCATAGTGTGGATCGCCATTATGACTTTTCACTATGCATGGCCATTCTTCCGTGTAACTTGCCTAAACGTCTGCTCTGCCGCACGAACTCTTTTACGTTTACATTTGCTCGGCCCGCTTTCACTTCCCTCGAGACACTGTCTTTCACCAGGTCTTGGAGGTGTTGAAATCTTCTCACAATCGCTTCGCTCGCCAGTGCCGCCATTATCGATTCGAAGAGACTGAATGACTTGCACGCATGCGCGATAGGAACAGGAAAACCGAGTCCGCTCAACACTCGCGTCTAACGGAACTGCTCTACTCACTAAGCGCAAAATCTACTAAAACGCCATGATCGACTTTAACTTTGAAAAAACCGTAGCAAAATTATCGCTCGTCGTAGCTCCGTAGCAGACCCCTCAAATACGTAGTTGCTACGGCCGAATCGTAGCAGTAGTCAGGTCTGGAAATGGTTTGATTAACAAGCCGTGTCAAGTACCTTGGCAGTGTTCTGAATTGGCATCCTGCTCTCTCTCTCTCTCTCTCTGGGACCCCTCTGTGAACGGTTGAAAAAAGCGACATTTTCGTGAATAACTCTGTCCCAGTCACAATTTCGCATGACATTATGCTCACGGTTTTTTCAAGGTGACAACTTGAGTGGGCCCACTTAAGCGTTTTTCGGCGGAAACTGCACGGGCCCGGAAAAACCACTCAAGACAACAGCAGCTAACTGGTTGGACAACGGGTTTGTGTGAGACATGTTTCGTTCTTACAAGGGAACCCGGAAGGGTTCTGTGTTTTACCAATGCGAAAATTTTGAATATAGAAAAAAACAAAGAATGCACTGGTGGGACGGTATATGTTAAATGCACCAATGTGCATTGCACAGGAAGAGGTGTCATAAAAGACGGAACGTTTTCTCTCACAAAGGACCATCACCATCCTTCGCTACCTGACAGTTGTTGTTGTTGTTGTTGTCGTACCCTGGCTAAAAGACTCCAGGGATCATCCAAACAGCCGAAGGACTTGAACACTATGGTACAAATGCATCAGCTGGGGATGAGAACATTACGTGTGTGACCGTTTTGATTACCCCACCACATGGGCAGCCACACTCCGACTTCGGGGAGCTACCTGACAGTCATTTCAAAGTCTTAGCTGGTAAGTTTGCAATTTTTACAACTAAGAGAGCAAAGTCATTATAATGCATTTGATCTCTCTCTCTCTCGATGGCATATGTTCACTGCATGCACGCCTAAGCAGCATCGTGATATTATGACTTTTACAGTTGAACTTCAAGCGACTTTAAGTCCAAAGAAACCGAATAAGGATAAGACAAAAAGATAAACTCTTAAAGGTTTCCATGTTTAGATGTGGTAGATATAATAATATATTAATAATAATTAAATATAATAATAATTATCCAAGCAGCACCGTCGTATGTGACCCTTGAAGTTGAAATAAATATTCAATATAAACATGTAAGCTATATTGCGTAAATGTTACGTGTAATAGAGGGGCTGTTACTGTAATAGAGGGGCTGTGACTGTGTGTGCAGCAAAATCGTCAATGAAACGCAAAGGGGAGCAATCAACATCATCTCTAAGAGACATCTACGATGCGACTGCACGGGAGGAAGGAATCGTGGGAGATTTAACCTTTCGTCAGATTGAAAGTACGCTCGCCAAGCGTCGACGGCGAATGTTTCCGCCTCTCCCGAGAACACCTCAGCAGGCTGCGGAGGTGCTTGAACGTGAGAACCAGCTATATGCCAAGAATTACATGTGAGTAGACGTATGAATTTATCACACTGTGAACGGTATTTTTGTCAGATCTGCGCTTAGTCCCGATATTGCTTGCATGTGCCATGTCCCCCCCCCCCCTTCCCTCCCTCCCTCATGCCAGGAATGATTCATAAGACATAAGTAAACAGAATGTCAAATTTCAAAGAGATTGCTTTAATACTGCAGTCTGCAGCTGTAATGTAAATTGAAGTACATAATTCTGATCCGCCATCTTGTTTATGACGTCATTATAAAGTATGTGTGCATCAGATATAACCAATAAGAGATAAGTAAAATGAACACCAAATTTCAAAGCAGTTGCTTTAGTACTTTAGCCTGTAGCTCCAATGTAAAATCAAGTGGATATGTTGCCCGCCATCTTGTCATGACGTCATCTAGGGAAAAAAAGTCGGATATAATTTTTGAGATTTCTGGGCACGATTGTGCAAGTTTTCATTGTAATTAGGTCAGGATTTTACGCTGTCCGTTTCTTTGCATAACTGGGGAAACATTTGTATGGCTTACCGTCTGGTTTGTGTCGTCATCATAATCGAATATATCATATATCATTCCAAAGCTTATAGTACTCAGAATGTCAATTTTCAGAGAAATCGGTTGAGTAGTCTAGGCCGTAGCTTGATCAGTAGCAAAAAGAGGAAATGCGTCATCCGCCATCCTCTTTGTGACGTCATCACGGAAAAATGTACGTATATCACTTTTTTGATGTGTTGAATCAATGTGCCAATTTTCAGAGAGATCGGATCAGTAGTTTAGGCGCTGCGTTTTTTGGCGTAGCTGTAAAAATATAATCTCTCACCCCCTCCCCCTCCCTCTCTCTCCCTTCCTCCCTCCATCCCTCTCATAGTACAGTTGTTTCTTTTTTTGACAGAGGTTCGATTCATGCTGAAAGTGGCGTGGGACTGGGGGTGTGCTTCGGAGACTCCACAGGCGACACCATGGCTTACTTCGAGAACTACACAGGACCACTTTTTGTTGACGGAACATTTTACGTTACAAACCCCAAACCCCTTCGATTCCTGTTAACTGTACACATGGAGTTCCACGGCCATACATTTCCAGTTCTTTACTTCCTTCTCACCAACAGAACCGAGCGATTGTACCAAGCTGTTGCCAGAAAAATTCGAGAATTGCTCCCGAACTCTGTGAACATTTCACACGTAATGACCGATTATGAACCGCCATTGATGAACGCTTGTGCCGTTGTGTTTGAAAGACAAACCCGTGGCTGCTGGTTTCACTTTTCCCAGGCTCTCTTTCGACGTCTGCAGAGGTTGGGCCTCATAGCAACATTCTTTCGTGTGCAAAGTTTCAAACAACTGGTCCATAAATACATGGCCTTGCCTCTGCTGCCGCACCGTCACATCGAAAACGCTCTTGGTGCACTCCAGAACGCTGCTCCAAACATCAACGCAGAAGATCAAAGAAAACTTCAGCGCTTTCATGGATACATCCAATCGTTTTGGATCGAGAAGATCACAGCAGCACGCATGAGCATCTTTGGATTGGCGAGGAGATCGAATAACTCGGTCGAGAGCTTCCATGCCGCGCTTAAAACGCAGGTTGGGCGAGCACACCCCAACTTCTTCTTGTTCCTGGAACATGTGAACAGGCTCGTCGACTCCAAACTCAGCGACCTGGTTGCTCTCAACAACGGACGACCAATCGCACGAAGGGTACCACGGAGCAAATTGTCAACGAAGACCGTTGCGTCGACTGGAAGAGAGACTCGCAAACGATCGGATATCGGTCGATGGTTTCTTGACTGATGCCTGCCCCATTTTCACCGATACGTGAACGCCATCGACGTTGACGACAACGACGACGCCGATGACAACAACAACGACGCCGATGATGGCAACGACGATGTCGAAGACAACAACGACGTCGATGATGATTCCGATGAAATGCCAATGGGAGACAATCAGGATGCTGAGAATGGCCCAGATGTCAACGGCAATGCCTGTCCAATTTGCTTGGTCAATGCCAGGAATGCTGTCATGGTTCCTTGTGGACATTCTGCGTGCTTTGATTGTGCAAACACTGTGATGCGAATGCCTCCTCCAAGAAACCAGTGCGGCGAATGCAGGATGCAAAGTCAGAACACTGTCAGAGTGTTTGGCATGGCTTGATACTGAAAACATTTCTACCTGTGTTCTGTGCTATTTTTTAATCACCTTTTTAATTGGAGGGAGGGGAGGGGGAGAGGGGGGTGGGAGAGAGCAAACGACAATTCGACCGTAGGCTGCAAACGACATTTTCGACCGTATGCTGCACATGGCATTTTCGACCGAAGGCTGCAGTGCACGTTTTCCACCGTGGGCTGCATTCTCCATTTTCGACCGTGGGCTGCAATTATATTTTCGACCCAGGGCTGCAACGTACATTCGACCCAAGGCTGCCCGTACATTCGACTGAATTCCGCCTTCCCAAAATTTACACAATTCCACTCACACCTGAAAATGTTTCTTGATCCGTTTTACTTTTTGATTTCTTCCACTTTCTCATTGATCAGACTTAAGCAGGTCTTTCACACAAATTTCCAGTTTCCTCTTCTTTGCTCACACTGCCAGCACTTGAATCACACTATCATTTAACAGTCACAGTTCCTTTACCATGCAAAGAGTAGCCATTTAGATGTAATGTAAAATTTACACTATTGAGATTCCATTCACACCTAAAAATGAACCTTGATCCCAGTTTTAGTTTATTTCTTCCATTTTCTCATTTATCTGGGCCTCAAGAACAGAAACTTCAGCTGTCTTGTCCTTAGCTGATCTGCGGAGAGCATTTGACTTTGCTATGAAGGTGAAGTTTGTGTTCTTTCTGCTTTCTCAGCAAACTCATCAGCAGACTTAAGCGGGTCTTTGACATAAATTTCAAGTTTTCTCTTCTTGCTTTCACTTCTTCAAGTTCATCACACATTGCCTTTCTCTTCCCTGCAGCCTCTTTTTTCTCCTGTTCTTCTCTCTGTTCTGCCAAATACGAATTGTAGCTTGATTTAGCACTGGCTGCATAAGCAAGAAGTTTTTTGCTGATTGTCACTTTGACAAATGATCAGCAATTATTCTTAGAGCTGATGTTAATACTTCTGAGAAGCAAGGTGCAATTCCAAAAGTCGCTAAATACCTTGCTTTGGCTTCACTGCACTTAAATTGTTGTGCAATCTCACATGCGGGAAACATCTTTCTGAAAATGTCTCCTACCCCATCAAAACTTTTGAAAGAAAAATGTTTTTCCATGGCGAACATGGTCCAATACACCTCAGCTGTAAGCGGGTCATTCTTGGTGACAGCCTTGTCTAGTGTGCTCTGGATGCTGGATAAATCACTTGCAGATGTAGATGGTTCACATCCTGATGCTGAAGTGGACTGCTGAACACCTGAACTGGAAACAGAAAAAAAAAAGTTCATTGCCATTTGTAACTGTATACATGTTTTCATAATACATACTGTGTGTGTGTGTGTGTGTGTGTATGTGTGTGTGTGGTTGTATGTGTGTTTAAATCAGTGAGCAAGACAGACAAAGCAGCCAAGTGAGAGAGACAGACAGACAGAGAGAAACAGAGAGACAGACAGACAGACGGAGACTGAGAAACAGACAGAAACGGACAGATGAGATAAATTTTTATTTTGTTGCATGATGTTCAAATAATTACACACTAACTCTGTTTTTCTTTTTTGATCAAAACACTATTTTAAATTCTGTATTTTCTTTTAAAAAAATAAAATAAAAAACTCACCAAACAAACAATTCCTGAATGGATACTGATCATGTGTGTGTGTGTGTGTGTGTGTGTGTGTGCGCGTGTGTGTGTGTGTGTGTGTGTGTGTGTGTGCGTGTGTGTGTGTGTGCGCGCGCGCACGCGCCTGTGTGTGTATGTATGTGTGTGTGTGTGTGTGTGTGTGTGTGTGTGTGTGTGTGTGTGTGTGTGTGTGCGTGTGTGTGTGTGTGTGCGTGTGTTGTGTGTGTGTGTGGTGTGTGGTGTGTGGTGTGTGTTGTGTGTGTGTGTGTGTGTGTGTGTGTGTGGTGTGTGGTGTGTGTTGTGTGTGTGTGTGTGTGTGTGTGTGTGTGTGTGTGTGTGTGTGTTTTAAATCAGTGAGCAAGACAGACAAAGCAGCCAAGTGAGAGAGACAGACAGACAGAGAGAAACAAGAGAGAGAGAGACAGACAGAGGGAGACTGAGAAACAGACAGATGAGATAAATTTTTATTTTGTGCATGATATTCAAAATAATTACACACTAACTCCGTTTTCTTTTTTTCTTTTATGATTAAAAAACACTATTTTAAATTATGTATTTTCTTTAAAAAAAAAAAAAAAAAACTCGCCAAACAAACAATTCCTGAATGGATACTGATCATGTGTGTGTGTATATGTGTGTGTGTGTGTGTGTGTGTGTGTGTGTGTGTGTGTGTGTGTGTGTGTGTGTGTGTGTGTGCGCGCATGTGCGTGTGTGTGTTTACTTATTATGCATCAGCACGCGTCTTGTTTTGCAGATTGATTAGAAACTAGCAACTAACTCTTCTCCCCTCCCCTGCCCCTCTGTCCCTTTCTCCTAACTTCAGAGAGATAGTGACAGACAGAGACAGACAAACTTCACAAAGATAAAGACTGATCTTTCAACAACAACAAGAAAAAAAAGATAAAGACTGAGACAGGGGGAGAGATAGACAGAGAGAGCGAGCTAATCAAAACCATGCATCCTATTCCCAGTACAAATACCCACTTTATAAAAAAAAAAAAATAAAAAAAAGGTGCTAGGAAACCCCGGCCCGTTCAAAAAAAAAAAAAAAAAAAAAAAAAACGGAGAGAGATAGAGAGAGAGAGAGAGGTCATTCTGGTCTTCAACTTACCTCCCACTGGCTGTAAAAAAGTCATTCATCGTCATCGTCGACCCTGTCGACTTACTCGCAGCCTGTTCCAGAAGCCACGTGTTTCTTCCCCGACATGTGGCTTTTCAAGGCTGCTTCACCCATGTTGGACACATCGAAGTCTTTTTGACACGTGCGACAACGGCTCGAAATTTACTGCTGTCCGATGCTTTTCCGATCCAGTTCTGGTACTGGCTATTGGTCAGCCACGCTTGCTGAATACACACTTCCCATTTTTTTAATTCTTGCTGCAGGTGCAAACCACGGAGAAGAAATGATAGAACGGAAGTTGGGGGCTGGAAAATGGCGCACATGCGCACTCGACACAAGGGAGACTACTCGGACGGCAAAATAAATAAGTCTGCTGTTCGGATGCGCGAGTGTTGACGGGGTGGCAAATCGACATCGACCTTTTCCGAAATTTGATGTAAACAATTTTGTTTCAATTCATGACTTGAACATTCATGATGGAACTCTGGAAATTTCATGACTTTTCCAAACCCTGCTGGGTAAAAGCAAATTTTCCAAGACTTTTCCAGCCCTGGAAACGCCTTTCCCATTTTTCCAAGACTTTTCCAGACTTCCAGGACTCGGTACGAACCCTGGATGTTTGTAAAGATTTGTTTTAAAATGGTTTTTCATTAACCTGAACGCAGAAAAATCAAACGGCCATGTCTGTTTGCCACATTAAATTTTTTTTAGAGCTGATGGCTTGATTTTCAAAGGTTTTCAAGGTGGTTTGGTCAACAGAACCACATTTTATTGATTTTCAAAGGTTTTCAAGGTCTTGAAATTCCCTGTCAGAATTCAAGGAGTTTCAAGGAGTGTAAGAACCCTGTCTTTACACACAAGATTCACACACACACACACACACATACACACACAAGTTATCAGAGCCGGAATAGCTCAGTTGGTAGAGCGCCGGACTCGTAATCTTGGTGATCCTGGGGTTGCGGGTTCGAACCTCCGACGGAGCGTTTCGGTACAGGGGGATTTTTCCCTCGGAGTTAACATTGGTTCTGACTCCATTTCCCACACAGTCCTTCGAATGAGACTATAAACCGAGGTTCCGTCTGTGAACGCACGCATAACATCTTGCACACACATAAAATCCCATCACCAACTTTCGGAAGAGTAGGCCAGTTTGGCCGTTGGTATGGATGACACGTTACACATAGCATGCACCCTGCGTGAGAAATGGAAAGAATGGAGGAAGTAAGGAAAATGAGTGATCGATATGAACAATACTGACTGGATGACACGGGAAACGACTGAATGAAGCACCAGCTGGCAGCTCTTCAGTCGGCACTACCCAGGTAGGCAGCCTGTTGTGTAAACGAGTGTGTATTGTAAAGCGCTTAGAGCTTGGTCTCTAGCCGAGAATAGGCGCTATATAAGTATTCATTATTATTATTATTATTATTATTATTATTATTATCCAAGATGCTCTAACTATGCATCAGTGTGACACCGACACCAGTCTTCAAGCAAGCAATATTCACATTGAGAGGATTCCACTCACACCCTGGACACACAACTTCCTCACCACTGTTCCAGATCATGACGTGTGTTACCTGTGCAGTGTTGATGTCATCGTGGGTCAGCTTGGGATAGCTTCGCATACTGCGGAAGGGTTCCAGCGCTGCCTGAGGGGGCTGGTACTTCTGGCGTCCAGACGCCGTCCCTGGTATGGTGCTCATGGTCAGCAACTCTGACAGAGCAGACTGCTCTTGAAAGTAGTTCCCTGACACAGACATAATTCTCTTTTCAGGAATATTCATTATTGTCACAGAAACATCCCGATCATTTGAGAAATCTGCCTGAAAATGATGACAACAGAAAAAAGAAAAATACATAAAGTTCTTTGTAACAAACACATGAGCATGGACACACACAAACACACATTCTCTCCCCCTCTCCCCAACCCTCCCCCACCCCCCAAAGAGAAGGAAATTTCTACTTTCAAACAACACTTATTTTGACAAGTATGTCAGCCTCTAATACATACTCATCAACCACATGACTTCAAACATTCATATCTTTTACTCCCTATCAACCTTGCTCAGTAAGTGATGGTTAATTAAGAATTATTCAGCAGATTATATGTTCATGTTTCCATAAATCAGAGGTAAATTCTGACTGGCATCTGGTAAGGTCTTCCTTTTCTAAATACACATTTTAAAAGATTTTTTTAACGATGAAACATAAAACAGTTGAAATGAAACAAAGAAAATTATAAATAGCATGATTAACAAATAATACAGCAAGCAAACCAGTAGACTATGTACACACACAGATGAGTAAACTAATCAAACTAAAAGAGAGATAACATCATACAGCAGGCTATCTGACATTTATTCCAACTGACATCTTACCAAACTATGTTTGACTGCGTCTTCTGTTTCCTTGGCCAACACTGTGGCAAGGCAGTCTCCAAACTTTGCCTGCAATGGAGAGAAAATTAAGATTTACAAACAAATGCCTGACAGATGCTTCATAAGTTTAATATGAGTTAGAAATATTATACCCAACAAGAAGTAACCACAAGCCATTTTCTCTCTCTTTCTCTCTCCTCTTGTTACCACACACACACACACAATTATATATAAACATGCACATATATTCATGCAAAAATGCATGGCCAACCCCTTCCTCCCCTCTCTTTATCTCTCTCTCTCTCACCATGTCACACACACACACACACACACACACACACACACACACACACACACACACACACACACACTGTGTGATAATTATTCTTGGAAATATTGGGTTAGAACCAGCATGCAAAATTCACATCCAACTTTTTCTGCTAGTTAATAGGATATTCAGTGGTTTACATTTCATAACCAGTGGAAAATGTACTGAACACGTACACACATTCTCTCCCACTCTCTCTAGCTCTCAGTTTGGGTTGATATTGCTAAAAACACAGAGAAAGGGACAGACAGAAAAAGACAAGAAGAGAGGAATAAATGACTATTACATTTCCCAGAACACTCCCAACTGTTTATATTATTCACTGACCCAGTCCTGACTAATGCACAACTGTTAGTGCCAAGTGTTATCAACTCCAGTGACTAAATGTGAGCACATACTGAGTCAGGGAAGATACTATATGTCTGAGATAATCTCTCAAATCATCATCACAGCTGTGTCAATCAGAATTTCCATTAATGGACACATTTTCTACTTTTTCATCACTGCTCAGCCGGTGCTGAAATATTACGACAGCTGCTTGATGATACTCCTATTGCATAACCATAATCATCAGAAATGCTGATGGATAAGAGCCAAACGCTGAAAATTTGCAGAGCCCTTGATGAAAGGGTTTTGTGCACTGGTAACTCAAGACTGCACAGAACACAAAGCGCTGTTTCCTCCATGTAATCAGTAATGCCAACATTTGAATTGTCTGAGCTGTCAGACTGGAAGGTCAGCTATACCTTAGTTCCATTCTCTGGTCTATCACTTGCAGGCAATTTAGCTGATGAAATACTGAATTTCAAAAGGTTTGACATGCTTCTAGAAACTCAGTCAAATCACATGAACTTGTGGTCCAATCATTCACTAAGTAGGCTATCTTGAAGACTTTCCATGGTTTCCACTAAGGAAGAGTTCTCATCCAGAAGTAGTTCAACAATGCAAAACTTCTACGGCCATGAGGAAAAATTTAGATTTTCATTGACTCTGATAAAGGCAGACCAGACAAAAATGCCACTGTGTAAAACAATTGTTCAAAGTTGTTGTGCATACAGTGGAAAATCATTGTGTCAGGGAAAAATCTGGTATGGTTCAGTGATGCACTAGCCTGAACTCCAGTGCAGCCAACATATATTTGTGTCACAGACGTACATCAGTGCTTAAAGATTATCAATCTCACGTGCACACACACATAGTGAGGGCGTGGGAGAGAGGAGGATGAGAAAGAAAAAACATGGAGAAAAGTGCAAGAGAACCAGAGAGCTGAAAGTAACTCACCTCAGTCACCAACACATCTAACGCCTCAATGGAAGCCATCTCACTCAGCAGCATTTCATCCAGCCTGAAAGTCAGTTAACAGCCACAGCATTAAGGGGGAAAAAACTCTTGCTAAATGTTATACTTAAAAATAAGAAACAGCTGAAATTAGAAGTCATAGCCGCCAACCTTTAGAAGTCAAAATTCAGAAACTAGGGAATGTATGGGCTGATCTGATTTTTATCGGAAAACATATTCAACTCCCTACTGCTTCACTTAAATGAATGCGGAGCTTTACCATTTCTATCAAAGGTATATCAATCCTGTCTGTGGTCTAGGGGGCTGCCTTGACGAAACACAGAAAAACAAAAAAACAGCAAACACCAAAAAATTAACAATCCAAAAAATCCCAAGCAGTAACAATTCACACTTAACATTTTGAAGGATGTACTTTATTGGAGATACACATGGAAAATGGTCCTTACAGAAAATCGTAGGACTTGCTGAAGGTTTTGGGTCCTTCCAAGTTATCTTTTAAGTTGATATGAGCTGTGGCCATCATGTAATGAGTTACCTTGAAAACTGTCAAGGAATGAGAAAAAAAACCCACCATTTTCCACAGTGTGTTGCTGTTGACATTCACAGAACTTTATTTCAGTCTGAGTCTGCAAATATCTTACAAGCTTTGAAAAAAACAAAAATGATCCTCAAATCCAACAAATGCTACTAAATCTTGAAATCCTGGATGCTTTCACCAAACTCAGGTTTCAGGGTAATGGTTTTAAAAACAAAACAAAAGAAAAGGAAATTCCTGAAAAATTCAAGAGGGATGGTAGCTACATATCAATACTCCAAATCACATTCAGTATGAATGCGATGTTTCCTGCCAAATACTTATGAAGGAAAAAAGAAATACTCCATAACAAAAAACAAAACAACATGGAAATAATAAAACCAGCACAAATTGTTGTATTATGTTAAATACTATTTGCTAGTATGTAATAAAGCCAGTGTACAAAACAAATCTCTGTTTAAATTAAACATGTTATAAATAACATTAGGGCCTAAGCGTCACACACATGACAGAGCTTCACAAAGTCTGTTTCCTCTTGAAGAACTCACAAGCAGCAAAGTGCGCCACAAAAACAGATCTCTCTTTAGAAAAAAAGTGGATCCAAAGAGCACCCTAACACCAGGCACCCAACAGGCCATGATGTTTTTTTGTTTCTTTTCTTCTTTTTTTTTCTTTCGCTGTCCCATCTTTCGTGCATCCTCTGTGGCAGTGCATCCACGCCGCTCATTTCGACACCCCGTCCACAGCCACAGCACGACCTGGCCCACCGCATCTTCATTACCAGCAATTGAGAGGGAGCAGTCAATGTCAAGTCGTTAACAGGCAACCAACTGAAGGAGACACTGCACTGCTGCCGAGTGACTTCGGTGGTGTTCACTGGCACCTGTTCTGATCCAACATAAGCAGGACACCACCTACTAAGCCCCCACTGACCACAATAATTGGTAGCCAGTGAATTTAACCAAGTACTGACAATTCCATCACAGATCATTGTACTTCTAAGTACACACCCTTCAATCCAATTTGAAAAGTACAACCAGCTTAATTTCAAATCTTTGTCTTTTAAGGTGTGCATCTTTCAATTCATTCCACAACATAAAGCCAGATCAACCAGATCTTTATACTTGCAGACACCCACCTTTTGGTGTACTCTGAAAACCGTAAGCAAATTCTGATCTCTATGCACCATGGTACACACTAATAACTTGTCTCTTTAAAATTTGCATCAATTTCCCCTTCGGTCACCTCGCTTTGAAACTAACTTTGATTTCCCCCTTCGGACACCTCGCTTTGAAACTAACTTTGATTTCCCCCTTCGGACACCTCGCTTTGAAACTAACTTTGATTTCCCCCTTCGGTCACCTCGCTTTGAAACTAACTTTGATTTCCCCTTCGGTCACCTCGCTTTGAAACTAACTTTGATTTCCCCCTTCGGTCACCTCGCTTTGAAACTAACTTTGATTTCCCCCTTCGGTCACCTCGCTTTGAAACTAACTTTGATTTCCCCCTTCGGTCACCTCGCTTTGAAACTAACTTTGATTTCCCCCTTCGGTCACCTCGCTTTGAAACTAACTTTGATTTCCCCTTCGGTCACCTCGCTTTGAAACTAACTTTGATTTCCCCCTTCGGTCACCTCGCTTTGAAACTAACTTTGATTTCCCCCTTCGGTCACCTCGCTTTGAAACTAACTTTGATTTCCCCCTTCGGTCACCTCGCTTTGAAACTAACTTTGATTTCCCCCTTCGGTCACATCGCTTTGAAACTAACTTTGATTTCCCCCTTCGGTCACCTCGCTTTGAAACTAACTTTGATTTCCCCCTTCGGTCACCTCGCTTTGAAACTAACTTTGATTTCCCCCTTCGGTCACCTCGCTTTGAAACTAACTTTGATTTCCCCCTTCGGTCACCTCGCTTTGAAACTAACTTTGATTTCCCCCTTCGGTCACCTCGCTTTGAAACTAACTTTGATTTCCCCTTCGGTCACCTCGCTTTGAAACTAACTTTGATTTCCCCTTCGGTCACCTCGCTTTGAAACTAACTTTGATTCATGCTGACTGCTACCCTTCGTTTTTTGTATTTTGCATCACGTCTTCCGCTCGTTGTTCGTCTTCATTGCCCTGAATGTTGTTTTACCTGAAGAAGACTAACTCGCGTGTCAAGCAAGCGCCTACTAGTGCCCAACCGGAAATCACACTGCCAAAAGGCTGAGCGCCTGCCAGCGCCCGGTAAAACAGTGGCATCAATGGGCACCGCCATGTTTCTTGTTGAAAAGGAAGTCTCGCGAGAGCGTGACTTCCTTTTTCCTTTTATAATCCACTTCCGTTTGGAACAAACCAAGACTCAATACATGCCATAGTTCTTGAGTTATGATTTTTTAAAGTTTTGTGGTCGAAGTGCTGTTTTTTCACCATGGCTAACCTTGATTTCTGGCATTCTATCATGGGATTTAGTGATGAAGATGAGCTCATTTGTAGGATTTACGGCATAAGACTCAGTGAAAGTGCAGGGTAATGAAGCTGAGAGTGACCTAGATTTCAATTGGGATGACGTTATAGATATGATGGACAACAAAATTAATCATAAGAAAGTTCTGAAGAACATTTTTTTCCCCTGAATAAATGGCTCATGTGACAGTCTTCAAACTTATCATATAGCAACATATACATTTGTAGGAATTTTTAAAATTATTTTCATTTTATTATTTCCTTTCCTCTCTTTTAAATATAATTTTAAACTGGGTAACCATATTCAAATTACATAGTTACTTCTCTTGCCGTAGGTTTTCGGCGTAAGCAAGCGCATACTGAAGAGGGCTAAGAGGTCGAAATGCATCATGTTTTATCCTGCTATCTGTTCGTCTAGATTGTTTTGCAGAACTAAAGACAAACTGCATTCAAAACATAGCGGTTACCTCTTGGACGCCAGGAACCGTGAGCCCCCGGCATGCAGGAGACTGGCCACCATGCACTCTGCTTCCTCGTGACTCAGAAGCTGTGACAACATGGAGGGCAAGACGTTCACCTCATCACTGGAGCTGTTGATCAGTCGGGGGAGAAAGTTGTATGTCTCATACTGGTAGAGATTCTGGAGAAAAGAAAAGACCAAACAGATCATGTTTTTTCAAAGTTGCAGGCCAAAGAGAGGTAATTTATGCTGTTCATTCATATTGTTAAATGATATAGATATTAAATGACAATTTTCACATTGTTAAATGATACAATAACAATGAATACAACACAGGGTTCCCACAGATATCAGAAAAAAAAGTTCAAGGGGTTTTCAAGGGAATTTCCAGGGATTAGCAGCTTCATTCATGGGGTAGTAATTAACCCTTTCCCTGGTAGTCGCGACTATAGTCGTGCTGCTTTGTTTATACTGTCGACTGGTAGTCGCGACTATAGTCGCGCTGCACAGTGACGCAAATCAGCCGCTTGGGGTTATTGTTCTTGGCTTAGAAACCAGGTCAGGGGCACTACAATTTGTGGAATACAGCCTAGAGGGGCCCTGCAACCTGTATATTCAGTGTTCAGGCAATGTTTTCAGTGTCTGTGCTATGATTATACAGACTGCTTGTCGAAGCGTAAACAAAACCACCAAGATGGCGGCTGCGCGAAACGTGGATCGTGGTAGGAATGTTTTTCAGGACTTTTTCGAAGATTTTTTCCGCGATGTAGAGAATGTAGATGAAGAGGATGGTAACTTAGAAGATTTACAAGCTGTTCTACAAAATGTGATGCTTGAGGGCGACATCAGAGACATGAATCAAGCCCCAAACAACAGAGACTTTGAAGATGATGAAGATGAGTGTTGGAGTAGTGAAGGGGGTGATGGAATAATCAACATGCCGTTCGAAGGTGAAAGCCGTCTGCTTGTTGACAACTTTCCTGCCAATCCTCATCCTTTGGACTATTTTCAGCTTTTTGTTGGTGACGATATTTTGAGGTCGATCGTGGAGCAAACCAACTTGTACGCTCAACGGAAAATTGAAGCCGGCAATCTGAAGCCCAACTCAAGATGAGCCTTTTTTTTGTGCGAGCCTCTCTCTCCCTCTCCCTCTCTCTGGCAAACGCATAAACGCACACATGCACACACACCATTATTTTTTCATTTAGAATTCAGGTAAGTAAAAATGACTTTTTGTCTTTTAGATAATTGATTGCTAATGTAATGTGATGAGTGGGCGTGTCTGCATGTGCATCTGACATATGTGTGCGTGTTTGTGTGTGTGTGTGTGAGCGTATGTGTGTGTGTATGTGTGTGTGTATGTGTGTGTGTATGTGTGTGTGTGTGTGTGTGTGTGTGTGTGTGTGTGTGTGTGTGTGTGTGTGTGTGTGTGTGTGTGACAGCCCTGATATGGCCTCCGTGGTCGGCAGGGCTATAAACCCCAAGAATGAATGTGTGTGTGTGTGTATGTGTATGTGTGTGTGTGTGTGTGTGTGTGTGTGTGTGTCTACTTGACTGCTGTGGATTACATTTTTGATCAAGTTGTGCATATTGGTGTGATTCCGAATTGGATTACCTGTATTCTCCAATATAATCCAGGTGAGTGAATTACAGTTGACCACTAAATCACTAACATTGTGTTTTTCGTATTCTTTGTTCATTTCTGTACATTTTTCATTCTGGGTATATTGTTCAATATGCACAAGAAACAAGATAGAAGCCTATAAAGATGATGCACGTTTTTCTGAGAATTTCTGTCTGTTAATTCACCAGTGGCTCTTTAATATCTATAGCGAATATATACCAGGTTAAGGGTTAACAACTTTCTTGCAAAGTTATGTTTATTAAACTCTATGAGCAGCCTGTTACTATCAATCATTAACTTATCATTTCTTACCTCGTATTCATGCTAGCACAACTGGTCAGGTCCAGTAGATGAGAAGAAGAAGGCAGGTACAGCTGTCATTGTTTTCTCTGAATTACACTGTGACTTTACAGTTTAACACAACCAGCACAGAGCTGACCACCGCTTCCGTTACTAATGATAGTCTTGAGTCTGAATGCACAGGAGAATACAGTCACCTTTGCAGAAACGTTCCCTTTTGTCGATTTTTCTTCAGTACATAGAAAATATACACCTTCGGAGTTCTTCCAATACCTTACACACTTTGCACTCACATGGCAGAAAAAATAAAAGTACTTCTATAAGGAAGACAGTTATACGCAGGTCTATTAAAGAAATATCTAAAGTTGTTCTCATGTTCATGTTCCACCAACCGTTTGTGTTTCACTCCATCAGCATGACTCTTCACAGCACTGATGCCCATACCCGAGATACTAAAACTCTTCTTGCACAATGTGCACCTTGCTGAGTGTTCGTTTTCTCCACGAGCTAACCAACCTTTGAAAGCATCTTTTTCTGCCACATATCATTGAAAACGCAGTCTCCTTTCCCCATCTTGCAGGCTCAGTAACACTATTTGGCGCAAAACATCGACCGTCGACACAACCCCGATGGTAACCAAAGGGAAAGAACTCTGTTGGCTTCTACACTTACGTCTATAGTAAGTCAAACACTAGTCACTGACGAGTTACTTCCCTTCTGCTTCAGCTAGGCTGTTGTCGGTTGCTACGGGATCGGCGATCACGAAGCCACATGGAGTGACAGAGATTGCGATTTATTTCGTATAAAAAACATTTTCTTGAGTGACAGTCACTTCCTTGCTTTGAGAGGACAGATTGTGACCAATTTTGAAATTTCAAGGACTTTTCCAGGGGGGTTAGGCCTTCAGCTTATTTTTAAGTACTTTTCCAGGCCTTGAAATGGTCATGTCAAATCTCAAGCACTTTTCAAGAAAATAAGGGGGCGTACGAACCCTGACAACAATCAGAATATCTTATTCCTCATAAATTACCCTTTTAGTATTGTTTATGACATTTTGGTATTTTGCATACACTGGGCCCATTTCATCTACTGAATCTCTATTTCCACTGACCACAGACACACATACAGTAACACACACACGCACAGTACACACTCATGCTCACACAAACATCTAACTATAGAGCCAAGCTTTCGGCCAAAATGTTTGAATGGTTCTTGTTGCCTTCATGCACACTTATGTCATCTATATGCACTGCATGCATTAAAATGTCCCTGTTCATGTACACATTTTGTGCATCCAATCACTATGCAACAGCTAAACTAATTTCTATGTTGATTCATTGGCTAATGATGATTCTGATTCTAAGAAGCAACTCAAATGGACATTTTTGAAGCGACCTTTAAAACACTGACTTTTTTTTTTGACATGTAATGTTCAAGGTTGGGTAAGTCAGTGTCCTTTAATTTTGAAAAAAAAAAAAAAAGTTGCTGGTGGAAGACATTTTAAACTCAGCCAGTGTAGAATGCATTTGTAAAATTCCACACACACACCACTTACTCAAACAATCAGTTACCAGACTAGTTCTAGTCAGTGTCATGAACTAGTGATGATCCACAATGGGGTTTGTCTTGACCATATTTTCAATGCTGTGTTTACCTGCTTATAATATGATGGACCTAAAAGCTTGTGAGTCATTATATGTCACTTCCTGATGGGTATAATCCAAGAATGATAACCTTACATGGCAAAGAAGGGAGCTATGGCCATTCTGTAAGAGTATGTAGTGAAAACTCACTGACCAGTTCAAAGTCTCCATCACAGGAATCCCACAGCCCAGAGTCAGAACTGCTGGTACTTTCACTTTCTGTAACCAAAAAACATGCCACACACATCCTGAAATTCATGCCAATGCGATCATCTAGAAGAACATACCACAAGCAGACATGTCCATGTACACAGTAACACACACACACAGTTGCATCACCTCAACCACATCAGCATCACCTGCTGTAACCCCCCCCCCCCCCCCCCCCCCTTCCCCCTCCCACCGCCATCTCCAACTATTTGTACTAACAATCACCAATTAAACACAGTCAAGCCACATCAGTAATCTCAATTTTGTACAACTGCCAGACCCAGAAAGAGGTACAGTTGACCTTCCAATGTGACTGGCTCAGAGAATTCAAATGTCGGCAATACATGGACGGAATAATGTTTAACGTTCTGTGCAGTCTTGAGTTACCAGTGCACAAAACACTTTCATCATTGGTGATGACTTACCATCACAGAAAGATCAGTGCTGACTTACTATCACAGAAAGGTCGGTGCTGATTTACCTTCACAGAAAGATCGGTGATGACTTACCATCACAGAAAGATCAGTGCTGACTTACCATCACAGAAAGATCGGTGATGACTTACCATCACAGAAAGATCAGTGCTGACTTACTATCACAGAAAGGTCGGTGCTGATTTACCTTCACAGAAAGATCGGTGCTGACTTACCATCACAGAAAGGTCGGTGCTGATTTACCTTGACAGAAAGATCGGTGCCGATTTACCTTCACAGAAAGATCGGTGCTGATTTACCTTCACAGAAAGGTCGGTGCTGACCTACCTTCACAGAAAGATTGGTGCTGACCTACCTTCACAGAAAGATTGGCGCCGTCTTACCTTCACAGAAAGATTGGTGCTGACTTACTATCACAGAAAGGTCGGTGCTGACTTACTATCACAGAAAGGTCGGTGCTAACTTACTATCACAGAAAGGTCGGTGCTGACCTACCTTCACAGAAAGATCAGTGCTGACTTACCTTCACAGAAAGATCGGTGCTGACCTACCTTCACAGAAAGATCGGCGCTGTCCAACCTTCACAGAAAGATTGGTGCTGAGAGAACAGGGAAATGTTCATTCTAGCTTTTACTGACCTCAATAAATTTCGGGCAGTAAAAGCTAGAATAAACATTTCCCTGTTCTCTGACAAGTAAGACTTCAACAATGAATTAAAAATGATAATCCATCACATTTTTTTAATAAACCAAAAAATAACGATTTTTTTTACAAACATACATACTGTGTAGGATTATCCGTTTTCAATAATTTACTAAACTTTTCAGATTTTAGTTTTGTTTAATCCTGCGTTTTTCCTGATCATTTTCAATAACATCATTTTCACGCAGGCATTCGTCAAATGAGTCTCTGTCTTTCATGTGAAATAAAACTACAGTCTTTAACTGTTCTCTAAAGTCTTTTAAAACCGAGTTATATTTCTGACATAAAATCCACACACTTATTCCAGCATGTCTTCCACTGAAAGCCAGTTTTGACAAAGTGTTTCTCTTTTAACTATGTCTCTTTCTGCCGAACAGTCATCTATAATAAATAGTGTTTGCGTTCCTTTAAACGCTCTATAAAAGTATTCTAAACACTCACTTAGCTTATTGCTAGGATCAACTAAATATACGTCGTCATCTGTCCATATAAACCTTCTATCATGATATGCTTTGTTCCATTCAAGCGTTGGACAGAAAATTACAATATAATCAAAATTATAGCGATAAACTGTTTGTAATAGGTCGAGGACAAATATTGTTTTTCCACAACCAGTTGTCCACAAATCAATGAACAATGAGGAGTTTTTGTCATAAAGTTTAACTGCTCCATAGTTTTATAACAGGATTTAATCTAATCCAGTTATTATTTTTATCATACTTTCTGTCAAAACCTGTTCAGTATATAAAATCCTATGAGGCCTAAATGTGTAAGATTAATCCAATTCAGATCTGTAAGATTGTTTCTATTTAAGTCAACATTGATTTTGTTGCTTGTTGTTATGACCTTAATATCCTCACCATTGTGAAGAACGACGATGGTAACTTTAAGACGGTCAACGTCTAAGTTTTGCCAGCTAATATTAATTCCTTTCATAAGTATGTCACTAACGCCCACAACCCCATCCCTCTCCACATCTTTAAAGACAGAAATTTCAAATATCATTGTGAACGCGTCTCCTAATTTCCTGCGTGGAAAGAACTGTAATTTTGTAGAAGCTTCCTTTAAAACCGTTTCTCTTCTGTGGAGGATGTACTGTTTATTCCCATACGGCGTTATTTCAATCTCTTTCCGACTATTGTCGTCCGGCATAAGACTTACATGTAAAGGGCCAGAGTTGAATGCTTTTCTAAAACTTTTTTGACGGCTAAAAAATGTAAATGGGCTTATGAATTCAAATTTTATGTCCCATTCTAAATATGGTTCTAAGTGCCATTTGCTGTCAGGTTTTCGAAACTATTTTATATTCATACTGGCCAACATTATTTGCTTCTAGATTGCGTAGTTGTTCTAGTTTAGGAAACTTTTTGTTGTCGCCAACCTCTTTGCGTTTATAATCACCATCTTTAGTGTACTCAAAACCATACAAAGCGCCTATCTCACCGTTCTGTTCAAAGTCCGCAACGTCTGCAAGGTCTTTTAATTCTAAGGTTATACACCTTACAGGCGCTAATGTAACTCCTGATTCTTCTGGCCCCCGCGACATTATTTTTTAGAACAACTAATTATTCTATTTCCAAAACAATGTGCAGGTTATCACATTTTACGACTTTCCCCGTTTTGTCTGTGATTTTTATATTAAAGGATCTGACCCTCCCACAAGCTAATCTTTTAAACTGTAAATTAGGGAATTGTATAATTTCATAATCGCAATATGCAGCTTTCCCTGATGGAAGAGCTCTTAAAACAGTTGAGGGCCTTCCATCATATAAGTTTTCATCAGTGCTCAGTTCATCTAAATGAACATAGAGTAATGAATGTAATGCAAGATCGAGCGGACTTTCCCCCTCAAACGTAGTTTCATCTAGCGAAACACTAAAACTATGAGTGGGAAGATTGTCAGCTGCAAAGCCTAACATTTTAGCTAGCTCTCTATCAAAAATAGTAAGCTACTTCTTCAGGCTTGAATGTTAACATTGTTTTCAGATTCGCATTGTTTAAGTTTGAGAGTAATGTCAAAGTTACTCATTGCTTCTTTTAGTGAGCAAAACCCGTAATAACCATCAGGTATTGTTAACTGGCTAACTTTGGTCCCTGTTTTGTCAATTTTTTGAATCTTATTATTCTTCTTTGATTCACTTATATTAAACCATACGACTTTGTAAAAAATTTCATGGAGTGCAACCCTTTGGGTTCCGCAATTGTTATCAATAGCATGTTCTAAAAACGAAGGACGGTCTTGAGTTGTTATTGTTACAAACATTTTTTAAACGAAATAAAAATGAGTGCATTCAAATATACTGATGCAAAATATTCTGTTGGGCCGCACTACAATCTTAAAAATATAACAACTGATACTCTTGACATTTCTGTGACCCAGACTGACGCCTTTCAAGTAAAGGTGAGTACGCCATTAAACAGATATCTTAACCCTCCTATTAAAAAAGACTACATCGCGAAAGTGTGGTTCAGTCATCCGATGCAGTTTTATCAGAACCAGTTAAACTTTGCTGTGTTTTGTGCATCAACTGGGTGTGGAGTATCGTATGCTGATCACTTAAATCATCCTGATCCTTTGGTGAGGTCAGTGTACAGATTTCATTTCTATTACACCTTCAGAGTATTTTGACTGAACTGCAAGCACCATTACCAAATGACAAACCGTTTAATCCATTCAGCAACAGAATAGACATGAAGGCTTTTGAAAGGATCTGTAACGAATTCAATATTAATGTTAAGACAGACTTTAGAACAAAAGTCG
>CM031595.1:172859532-172881439 GCA_018398815.1 Conus ventricosus
CCCCCCTTGGTAATGATTTTGCATACTGTGAAAATTGGTGAAATGCTACTGTAAGCCGCATGAGCAGGTTGGCAGCTCTGTTTACCTGATGATTGAACACCTCAGTGTCTGACCAAACAGCTGACAGCCTTTGTTTCTTTACCTGATGATGAATACCTCAGTGTCTGACCAAACAGCTGACAGCCTTTGTTTCTTTACCTGATGATTGAAAACCTCAGTGTCTGACCAAACAGCTGACAGCCTTTGTTTCTTTACCTGATGATTGAAAACCTCAGTGTCTGACCAAACAGCTGACAGCCTTTGTTTCTTTACCTGATGATTGAACACCTCAGTGTCTGACCAAACAGCTGACAGCCTTTGTTTCTTTACCTGATGATTGAACACCTCAGTGTCTGACCAAACAGCGACAGCCTTTGTGGACTGCTGTGTGATGCTGTTGAGCGGCCAGACCTGATGCCCAGCCCCCTGCCAGCCAGCATGATCGTGTCTGCCCTGCTGGCCTTCATGAAGGACAACGACAAGCCTTCGTACTTTGGGTGAGTGCGTCCGCAAGTGGTGGATGGTGATCCATTCATTCTCTCTCGTTCTAGCAACGCTGGTGGTAACTTGAGCAATTATGTCTGTCGGTGATGCTTTATGGTTACTGTTGTTGCTTGATTTGTTGATTTTGTTAGTCATTTTCTTGATGATTAGTGAATTGAAGTTTAGTCTGTTTTCTTGAAATTATTCATGTATGTCTGTGTATGTGTGACAGTGTTTGATGTGTTTTTTTCACTGTCTGTGGTGTGTGTGTGTGTGTGTGTGTGTGTGTTCCCTCCCTCCCCTTGCTCATTGTGTCTTGCTTTTATCTCTTTGTCTTTGTCTGTCTTCTCTTTTTCTGTCTTGTGTCTTTTTCTGTCTTGTGTCTTTTCTGTCTTGTGTCTTTTTTCTGTCTTGTGTCTTTTTCTGTCTTGTGTCTTTTTCTCCTTTTTTCAAAGGTCATGATTATAAATAAAGCACACAACTGCGTCATCTCAGGTCGCAGTGGTTGGGCAGTGGGGTGATGTCGACCTGGCGGCCATGGTCCACACCTGTCCCATCGCACAGACCAAGCTTGGGCCGGCCCTCCTCAGACTTATGTCAATGTGATGTTGTGGAGGGGCTGGATGTTGACAAGGATTCCTTTGACAAGTTCATACCAGGTTAGTTGAGGGTGAATGGATTTTGATTTCTAGGTCTTGTTGGCCTGCTGCTTGTTTGCGTGTTTGTTCACTGTGACTATCAAACAGTCTGTTTATTTGTCTTTTATTTCAATGCTTCTCTTTTATCCTGTAGGTCAGTAATCTTATTTCAGGAAAGTACAGTATTTGTATTCATATTCAGAACCTGTTGTTTCACTGTCTGCATATGAATTTACGTATATATTTTTCCTCAAGTATGTATCATATTCATGTCTTTTAGTTTGTTTCTTTTGATGATTTTACAGACATTCGCATTTTCTTTCCATTGTAATATGTGGTTTAGATCCAGCTGACGGGCACAAATGAACCACAGGCATTCACACACTGCACATGATTACAGACACCTCAAATCAGCATATTAGGATTGCGTGGTATAAACGGTCAGTGCGACAACTAGTTGTGGAATTTATATGGCTTGTCTCTCAGGCTGTCCGTAGCGGCACAAAGCCAGTCCTGTAGTATGCTTGGTGTGACTGGTATAAATCAGACTTGCTTGTTTTTCATTTGTGTGTTCCAGCTATCCTGTATGTTATTGAATTCTGAATAGGATTCAATCAACAACAACAAAAATCTGAGACTGTCAATTCTCTTCGAGAAATCTTCAAGTTCAATGTTCTTACCCATACTCACTGTGCTGAGGATGGTATCAGAAGCACTTGCTCTGGCATCCTTTTGTTGGTATTGCAAAATCTTTTTTTGAGTTATGGGTTTACATTGCTCTTCTTCCTCAATAGCCCTTGTGAGGCAGTGCCTGTTGGGGATTAGCCTCAAAGCAGCTGAACCTGGCTCGCTGAGATGTGAAACTGTTCAGATGCTTTTCTCTCTTCAAATATTTGGTTTCACTTTCGTCTATATTGTCAGTTATCATCAACTTCAAAGAGTTTCATTCACATTGGCATATGTCTTTTTTTTCTTTTTTCTTTTTTTTTGATTTGCTGCTTCATCTCCCATGCCACTTCAGCGGCATTGCACTCATGCTGCTCATTCTGGTCTCCCACTCAAGGCCTCAGCCTGGCCTGTCCCACCACAGCCCTTGCACCAGCAGTCCCAGGGAGCAATGCTATGTCACCATGAGGCAACCAACCAGACGAGACACTGCGCTACTGTCAAGTCATTTGGTGGTGTTCAGTGGTGTCTGTTTAGATCCAACATATGCAGGACAGATCCAGATCTGCATTTTCTTGAACATAGTTAAACGAATTCTTGAAATGTTCATTAGGTAGAGAGTTAAACGAATTCTTGGAAATGTTCATTAGATAAGAGAGTTAAACGTATTCTTGGAAATGTTCATTAGTAAGAGAACTCTTCATTCAACCTTTGCAGAGGTGTGTGTTTTCCTGAGCGTCCTTGTTGTGTATTGTGGGACTTCTAGATGCAGTCTTCCGACTTGACTGTGAGGTGTTTTTGTCCAGGTTCAGGTTCAAGGATCGCCACAGGGGGGCAGCTGTTCACTGACTGTTGGGTGATGTGTTCTCTGTGCAGGGTGCAGATTGGTCAGCTGGTGCAGAAGTTGTGGTCACGAACTGACTGCCGCGTCTCCATCATCAACCAGTGTGGAACCGAGATGTTTCAGTAGGTCACAACCGGCACCATCACTTTCATATATTCTGTTGAAATTTATCAGAATGATAATGTTAACAGTTGTAATCTAAAAGTAGTGTTTATATCAGTTACTGTAGTTCTTCAAGCTATCTGCCACTTGACAGTGCCCTTTTTTTGCTTTGTTTTATTAAGGAGAGTCTGGTCATAAGATGATTTTGAACATAGAACACACTTTTTCTTCTATGTTCTGTCTAATAAGACATACCTAATCTGCTGCATACAGAACCAAACCTATTGCTCCACTTCAGGGTCTTGCCATTAGCACACTGATTTTGGAGTTTGTTAGAACTGTTCTCTTGTTTCTAATTTTTGAACAATCGGTTTGTTTCCTTTCTATTCAGAATTAGCGTTTCAGTTGGTTTGCTTGTAACCACATCTGTATACTTCAATAGTGATTGTGTGGCTGTGGATCTATGCAAGTGATTGTTGTTGTGGCTGTGGATCTATGGCAATGATTGTTGTTGTGGCTGTGGATCTATGGCATGTGAAAAGGTGTTTGTGGATCTATGGCATGTGAAAAGGTGTTTACCACAGTCATATTTTGACTTTTGTTACAGTAAATTAAAGAGTAATGTGTGTATTTCTGCAGTTTGCACATGCTGTATATCTAATACAGTATGCAAATGTATCTATGCTTGGGCACATACTATGACTATCATCTATTGTAGGATTGATACGCAGCAGATGATCCACGCTTTTAGCTATGTCAACACAGACAGTGAATGTGGCAGCAGATTCAAAGCTTGAACTGGATACCCAGTGTTATAAACCTTTCTTCTGGAGATTTTTGAATGCAGGATGATTTAGTCAAAATTTCAGGGGGAAAAACATGTCACATTGTCATTATGGTAGTTTTACCTTGTCGTTTATTTCTGGCTGCATTGAGAATTGACTACATTCCAGTTGTGAATTTTCTTATCCCCATTTTGTTAGCTTTATTTTATATCTTTATGTTTATATGTGTATATATTGTCTTTCAAGAATGTGTTTACTTCAGATGGTAATTCTTTTCCTCGTTTGAATTAGAATTAATAGTCACCTGTTTTTCTGCATGGCATTTAAAAAAAAAATTAATTGATCATTGTATTCATGGTGTGTGGGCATGTAGAATTTCCTGGACTCGATCCTGGACACGCTGTTGTACATGCTGCATGACAGCCTGAGTCGTCTGGCCAATGTCAAGAAAATCGAGACCCTCAAAGCCAATGGTAAGGGAATCATCAGACATTGACATGATAGCCTGTTGAATTGAAATACATGGCTGTTGTGGGGTGTGCCCTAGGCTTGAAATCAGCAAGTTCTGGGGGGCCGAATAGCTCAGTGGTAGAGCGCCGGACTCGTGATCCTGGGTTGCGGGTTCGAATTTCGTATAGGGGGATTTTTCCCCTCGGAGTTAACATTGGTTCTGACTCCATTCCCCTTATAGTCCTTCGAATGAGACTATAAACCGAGTTCCGTGTGTGAACGCACGCAATAACATCTTGCACACACTAAAATCCCATCACCAACTTTCGGAAGAGAAGGCCAGTTTGGCCGTTGTATGGATGACACGTGACACATAGCATGCACCTTCCCCGAAGATGAGTATGGCTGCCTTAATGCGGGATAAAAAAGGGTCATACACACAAAACTCCACTGCCTGGCTATACAGGAGTGTCCGCAGGAGTATCAGCCTGCGTACGCAGAAAGAAAGAAAAGAAAGGCAAGTTCTGGATGTTTTCAAGCAGTCCATTGCTTATAATGGTGGTGAAATAAAGTAGAATTTCGGGAAATCTGCTTGAAAATGATCAAATAAGCATTCGCATCGATAGGGCAAGTGAAAAGAGAATAGTGGGGAGGGAGGAATGGGAAGATTTGCCATGAAATTTTAGAAATGAAAGTTAAGATGGGAGGGGGGGGGGGGGGTGTTGTTTTTGTTTATCTGTTTGACATAGACCCAGAAAATGCGATTTTTTCAGTATCTAATTTCGTTTTGAGGTGTTGTTTACTCCTGTCTTGCAGCTGTTTTCTTTGTACATTTTTGTCTTCTCTTAATCTTTCTCTCTCTGTTTATCTTCTGTCCCCACTCCCCTTTCTCCCTTCTCTGTTTCTAGACTAGGAAACCCTTAGGAGTTGTCTCTTCTTTCATTTATTTTTCTTTTGGGTTTCTTCTTCCATCTGCAAAAGACTGTAATCTAAATAACAGAATTTATACAAAATGTTACGTCTGTCTCTTGTTTTAGTTGCATCTGATTCCTGTGTGTAGCGTGTTGGGCACTGATGACGGAGAAAAGTTTGGTTGTTGTGCAGAGGCGAATGGAAAGCCCTGTCCAGAAGGCAGCAAGCAGAGAAGGAGCAGTTCCTGAGGAATGAGGAGAGAGTGGGCTCCGGATTTATGAGACAGGTGAGTGAGCCAGCTGCTACAGCACAGTGTGCAGGTCAACTCTGTGCCGTGAGGTGACGTCATCACCCTTGTCATACCTTCCCCTCCTCCTCCTCCTCACCCTTCTACCTTCCCCTCCTCCTCCTCACCCTTCTACCTTCCCCTCCTCTTCCTCACCCTTCTCCTACCTTCCCCTCCTCCTCCTCACCCTTCTACCTTCCCCTCCTCTTCCTCACCCTTCTCCTACCTTCCCCTCCTCCTCCTCACCCTTCTACCTTCTCCTCCTCCTCCTCACCCTTACTACTTCCCCTCCTCCTCCTCACCCTTCTCCTACCTTCCCCTCCTCCTCACCCTTCTACCTTCCCCTCCTCCTCCTCACCCTTCTACCTTCCCCTCCTCCTCACCCTTCTACCTTCCCCTCCTCCTCATCACCCTTCCCTACCTTCCCCTCCTCCTCCTCACCCTTCTCCTACCTTCCCCTCCTCCTCCTCACCCTTCTCCACCTTCCCCTCCTCCTCCTCACCCTTCTACCTCCCCCTCCTCCTTCCCTTCTACCTTCCCCTCCTCCTCCTCACCCTTCTCCTACCTTCCCCATCCTCCTCCTCACCCTTCTACCTTCTCCTCTTCCTCACCCTTCTCCTACCTCCCATCCTCCTCACCCTTCTACCTCTCCTCTTCCTCACCCTTCTCCTACCTTCCCCTCCTCCTCCTCACCCTTCTACCTTCTCCTCTTCCTCACCCTTCTCCTACCTTCCCCTCCTCCTCGTCACCCTTCTGCTACCTTCTCCTCCTCCTCCTCACCCTTCTCCTACCTTCCCCCCCTCATCACCCTTCTCCTACCTTCCCCTCCTCCTCCTCACCCTTCTACCTTCTCCTCTTCCTCACCCTTCTCCTACCTTCCCCTCCTCCTCGTCACCCTTCTGCTACCTTCTCCTCCTCCTCCTCACCCTTCTCCTACCTTCCCCCCCTCATTCACCCTTCTCCTACCTTCCCCTCCTCCTCCTCACCCTTATCTACCTTCTCCTCTTCCTCACCCTTCTCCTACCTTCCCCTCCTCCTCTTCACCCTTCTGCTACCTTCTCCTCCTCCTCCTCACCCTTCTCCTACCTTCCCCCCCTCATCACCCTTCTCCTACCTTCCCCTCCTCCTCCTCACCCTTCTCCTACCTTCCCCTCCTCCTCACCCTTCTCCTACCTTCCCCTCCTCCTCTTCACCCTTCTGCTACCTTCTCCTCCACCTCCTCACCCTCCTCCTACCTTCCCCCCTCATCACCCTTCTCCTACCTTCCCCTCCTCCTCACCCTTCTCCTACCTTCCCCTCCTCCTCGTCACCCTTCTACCTTCCCCCCCTCATCACCCTTCTCCTACCTTCCCCTCCTCCTCCTCACCCTTCTCCTACCTTCCCCCTGCTCCTCCTCACCCTTCTACCTTCCCCCCTCATCACCCTTCTCCTACCTTCCCCCCCTCATCACCCCTTTTCCTACCTTACCCTCCTCCTCTTCACCCTTCTGCTACCTTCTCCTCCTCCCCTCACCCTTCTACCTTCCCCCTCATCACCCTTCTCCTACCTTCCCCTCCTCACCCTTCTCCTACCTTCCCACCTCCTCACCCTTCCTCCTACCTTAACCCTCCTCCTCCTCACCCTTCTCCTACCTTCCCCTCCTCCTCCTCACCCTTCTCCTACCTTCCCCCCTCATCACCCTTCTCCTACCTTACCCTCCTCCTCTTCACCCTTCTACCTTCCCCTCCTCCTCATCACCCTTCTCCTACCTTCCCCTCCTCCTCATCACCCTTCTACCTTCCCCTCCTCCTCATCACCCTTCTCCTACCTTACCCTCCTCCTCCTCACCCTTCTCCTACCTTCCCCTCCTCCTCTCATCACCCTTCTCCTACCTCCCCCCTCATCACCCTTCTCCTACCTTCCCCTCCTCCTCATCACCCTTCTCCTACCTTCCCCTCCTCATCACCCATCTCCTACCTTACCCTCCTCCTCATCACCCTTCTACCTTCCCCTCCTACTCATCACCCATCTCCTACCTCCCCTCCTACTCATCACCCTTCTCCTACCTTACCCTCCTCCTCATCACCCTTCTCCTACCTTCCCCTCCTCACCCTTCTACCTTACCCTCCTCATCATCCATCTTCTACCTTACCCTCCTCCTCATCACCCTTCTACCTTCTCCTCCTCATCATCACCCTTCTACCTCCTCCTCATCATCACCCTTCTCCTACCTTCCCTCCTCATCACCGATCTCCTACCTTACCCTCCTCCTCTTCACCCTTCTACCTTCCCCTCCTCCTCATCACCCTTCTACCTTCCCCTCCTACTCATCACCCTTCTCCTACCTACCCTCCTCATCACCCTTCTCCTACCTTCCCCTCCTCCTCATCACCCTTCTCCTACCTTCCCCTCCTCATCACCCATCTCCTACCTTAACATCCTCCTCACCCTTCTCCTACCTTCCCCTCCCCCCTCCTCACCCATCTCCTACCTTACCCTCCTCCTCATCACCCTCTACCTTCCCCTCCTCCTCATCACCCTTCTCCTACCTTCCCCTCCTCCTCATCACCCATCTCCTACCTTACCCTCCTCCTCATCACAGCCCTGATATGGCCCTTTGCGGTCGGCTGGGCTATAAGCAACATTATCTTATCTTATCTCCTTCTCATCACCCTTCTACCTTTCCCCTCCTCCTCATCACACCCATCTCTACCTTACCCTCCTCCTCATCACCCTTCTACCTTACCCTCCTCCTCATCACTCCATCTTCTACCTTACCCTCCTCCTCCTCACCCATCTCCTACCTTCCCCCTCCTCCTCGTCACCCTTCTACCTTACCCTCCTCCTCATCACCCATCTCCTACCTTCCCCTCCTCCTCATCACCCTTCTCCTACCTTACCCTCCTCATCACCCATCTCCTACCTTACCCTCCTCATCACCCATCTCCTACCTTACCCTCCTCCTCATCACCCTTCTCCTACCTTACCCTCCTCATCACCCATCTCCTACCTTACCCTCCTCCTCATCACCCTTCTCCTACCTTACCCTCCTCCTCATCACCCTTCTCCTACCTTACCTTCCTCCTCATCACCCTTCTCCTACCTTACCCTCCTCATCACCCTTCTCCTACTTACCCTCCTCCTCATCACCCTTCTCCTACCTTTCCTCCTCCTCACCCTTCTCCTACCTTACCCTCCTCCTTATCACCCTTCTCCTACCTTACTCTCCTCCTCATCACCCTTCTCCTACCTTACCTTCCTCCTCATCACCCTCTCCTACCTACCCTCCTCATCACCCTTCTCCTACCTTACCCTCCTCATCACCCTTCTCCTACTCTTCCCTCCTCCTCATCACCCTTCTCCTACCTTACCCTCCTCCTCATCACCCTTCTCCTACCTTTCCCTCCTCCTCATCACCCTTCTCCTACCTTTCCCTCCTCATCACCCATCTCCTACCTTACCCTCCTCCTCATCACCCTTCTCCTACCTTACCCTCCTCCTCCTCATCACCCTTCTCCTACCTTACCTTCCTCCTCATCACCCTTCTCCTACCTACCCTCCTCATCACCCTTCTCCTACCTTACCCTCCTCATCACCTTCTCCTACCTTTCCCTCCTCCTCATCACCCTTCTCCTACCTTACCCTCCTCCTCATCACCCTTCTCCTACCTTTCCCTCCTCCTCACCCTTCTCCTACCTTACCCTCCTCCTTATCACCCTTCTCCTACCTTCCCCTCCTCCTCACACCCTTCTCCTACCTTACCCTTCTCCTCATCACCCATCTCCTACCGTACCCTCATCATCACCCATCTCCTACCTTCCCCTCCTCATCACCCTTCTCCTACCTTACCCTCCTCCTCACCACCCATCTCCTACCTTACCCTCCTCATCATCACCCATCTGCTACCTTACCCTCCTCCTCCTCACCCATCTCCTACCTTACCCTCCTCCTCACCCATCTCCTACTTACCCTCCTCATCATCACCCATCTCCTAACCTTACCCTCCTTCTCCTCACCCTTCACCTACCTTCCCCTTCTCCTCATCACCCTTCTCCTACCTTACCCTCCTCCTCCTCACCCTTTACCTACCTTACCATCCTCATCATCACCCTTCTCCTACTTCCCCTCCTCTTCCTCACCCTTCTCTACCTTCCCCTTCTCCTCATCACCCTCTCCTACCTTACCCTCCTCCTCATCACCCATCTCCTACCTTACCCTCACTCCTCCTCACCCATCTCCTAACCTACCCTCCTCCTCCTCACCCTTCTCCTACCTACCCTCCTCCTCCTCACCCTTCACCTACCTACCATCCTCATCATCACCCTTCTCCTACCTTACCCCCTCCTCATCACCCATCTCCTACATTACCCTCATCACCCATCTCCCTACCTTCCCCTCCTCATCTCACCCTTCTCCTACCTTACCCTCCTCCTCACCACCCTCTCCTACCTACCCTCCTCATCATCACCATCTCCTACCTTACCCTCCTCCTCCTCACCCATCTCCTACCTTACCCTCCTCCTCACCCATCTCCTACCTTACCCTCCTCATCATCGCCCATCAGCCCTGATGTGGCCCTTTGCGTCGGCTGGGCTATAAGCAACATTATCTTATCTTATCATCGCCCATCTCCTACCTTACCCTCCTTCTCACCCTTCACCTACCTTACCCTTCTCCTCATCACCCTTCTAACCTTACCCTCCTCCTCATCACCCTTCTCCTACCTTACCCTCCTCCTCATCACCCTTCTCCTACCTTACCATCCTCACCCTTCTCCTACCTTCTCCTCCTCATCATCACCCATCTCCTACCTTACCCTCCTCCTCCTCACCCTTCAACCTCCCCCTTCTCATCACCCATCTCCTACCTTCCCCTCCTCCTCATCACCCATCTCCTACCTTCCCCTCCTCCTCACACCCTTCTCCTACCTTCTCCTCCTCCTCATCATCACCCTTCTACCTTCCCCTTCTCCTCATCACCCCTTTCCTAACTTCCCATCCTCACACTGGATGTGTCTGGTCCATGTGTCAAAATGCGTAAGGCCTCTGGTCGTTTTCAATGTTAACTCACTGCATGCTACCAATTTTTCCCCAGTCTGTCACCTCATAACTTTCCCATTTGTTACTCACCGTAAACAAGATGTGTTGAAGTCAGACTGAGACAGCGAAAGTTCTGGAATGGATTAGAAGCGTGTCCATGGACTAAGTGAAGAACTACAGACCTTCTTATCTCCAGACTTCATCTTCTGGAGGCTGGCAGAAAGTAGACATAAATTGCATTCCAGTATGGATAACATAAAATCAGAGACAGCTGTATTATTCACACTAACAAATTTCATGTAAATTAGTTTGCTTCACCATTGGATGGTTGAAAACGTGATTTTAAGCTGTAAACATTGTGATTAAGCAAATGAAAGGACCACTACAACATAATATACGTGAGCCAGATTTCTGGATTTGCATCTTCATTAAATGTAATTTGGATAGAATGTTCTGTTTGCAAAGTGTGGTGACTGCAGTGGAAATCTAAACAAATTTTAAAAAATATTCATAAGGCTCTGCTGAAAAATGTAGCAAAGGAGTCCACAAGACAACACGCGATGCGTTTCGACCTATTAGGTCTTCTTCAGGCAAGATACACAACACTCAGGAAGTTGTTGTCCTGGAATGTTCTGATGGAGAAGGTTAAATTTGACTTCCTTCATTCTTGAGTACTTCTAACTACGCAACATTGCTGAGTCTTTTGTGTGGCTGGGCAGAAACTAGGAACACAGACACTTCACCAGCTTTTAAGGGTCTTTCTGAAAGTTTACCAATTGAAAAATATGAGTGCTCTTTACATTCATTTTTCTTAAAAACAAAATAACCTTTCATTGGTCAATTCAGTTTTCTGTGCATATCATGGTCAGTTACCCTCTTGAAAATTTCCCATATGTGACATTTTTGCCGTTTCAAAAAAAGTATTTCAAAAATGTTTTGGGGTATGATATAGTGCCTTTATTGTTATGGTTTTTACACTGTCTAACATTGATATGGCAAGCCAGGATATATGAGACGAGATGCTGCTTACAGTCAAGGCTTGTTTTTTTGTTTGGTAGGCTTGTTGTTTTTTGTTTTCTTTTTGATCATTTGTTTATGTTCTTAAATAGGTTGTAAATCAGATCGTTCAAGTGTTGCTGGTCAGCATTGATTATTATGAAATATGTCTTCACCAAGTTACCATGTGGTTCTCACATGAATGTCTTGGGAAATTGTTAAGTCTTGGGTTTTTTGTGTGTGTTGGTATTTTGGTTTAACCTCAGGAACCCCTCCCAAAATTGGTCTTGGTAGTTAAAAATGTATCAGCTTGAATTGTGAATTAGCAAAATTTTGAATGTGTTCCAAATAAGGGACCTGGATTAGCCCAAGAAACGTTGACATAGCATCTGTTCAGATTAACAGCATCTGTTCAGGTAAACAGAATCTGTTTCAGGTTAGCATTTGAGCACACTGTCACAGATGTTGTGACAGCAGAGTCATGGACTGCTTCAAGTTCAGATTGCCATCACTTTGTGATTCTGCAAAATAACATTCTCTACTCCACCCCCACCCCACTCACACCCCAGGAAAACTGCCGCTCAAAAATTTCTTGCTGTTATTTTTAAGATCAAGTAGGTTAGGGTCTCCAATATGAGCTGGCATCATGTTTGGGCACACTGAACGGACCCTAACCAGCATGATCATGTGAGTTATAGCAGTAGCTGTAGCTGTAGTAGTAGCAGCGTGTGTGTGTAAGTGTGTATGTGCATTTGAAGGATTTTGCCCTCAGCATTTTTGATGCTCTGACTGGTTAATCAAATCAACAACCTTTCACAAGTCAACAAAATCATTAGCTGATTGTTGAACGTCAAGTGAAGGAAGGAGGAACACTTTGCAGGCTGATGCTCTTGATGTTCACTTGAATATGTGATGTTGAATTAACAATAGCTGTGCTTGGTTTGGCAGGCCAAGAAGACGTTGAATGTCCTGAATCTGGTCAGCCAGTCGGAAAGGTTGCCCACTGCTTCACCCGCCAGCCCCTCGCCACCAGGGCGGCTTCCACTGTGAGAAATGCTTTTATTGATTACTTATTTATTCATCTGCATTTCATTTCTTTTTTGCTTTTGTTTATGTTCTTATTTATTCATGTACATTTTGTTTCTTTTTTGCTTTTATTTATTTATTTATTCATTCATCAACATTTTACTTTTTTGCTTTTATTTTAGACGATGTCATTTAACGAGATGTGTGAAAGTTGTTTTTTTTTAACGTGGTGACAGCCCTGATGTGGCCCTCTGCGGTCGGCTGGGCTATAAGCAACATTATCTTATCTATCTTGCTTTTATTTGTTTACTTATTTATTCATGTACATTTCTTTTTTGCTTTTATTTATTTACTTATTTATTTATCTACATTTTGTTTTGTTTTTTCTAGGAAAGGCAAATCAAATAACATTGAATTGGATTTCCGCTTCGCCTTCCGTATTTTAACGTTGAGATTTCTCTCACACTGTCTTTCATGACTCTCTTTGTACCAATGTGTCCTGTTTGTGATCACAGTGTGAATTGAAAGAAAATGTTCAGTTGCTGCTGTGAAGCCACCCTCCGTAGTAACCCCTGCCACGCTGACTCCATGTTTTTGTATAAAAAATTAAAACAGCGAATGTCCATGCTGTGAAAAACACACACACACACACACACACACACACACACACACACACGCACACAATGTATGGTGAATGTGAGTTGGTTTAGGCAAAAAAGTGGGGAAAAATAGGACGGTGGCTGCCCAAGTTAAACTATAAAAAAAAAAACAAGAAAAAGAAAGGAAAGGAAAATGTGGGAAGAAATTGGAGGACCCACAAAACAAAACAAAGAAGAGAAAAAACAAAAAACCCACTCCGTGTCTGTAGAAATCCCCTGTTAATCCCCTGTACTAATGACGATGAATGCTACATGATAAAGAAAGATCGAGAATGAATTGCTTTGTGGTGGAGAAAGAGTGACAATGATTGCAAAATGGTGGAGAAAGAGCGACAGTGATTGCTACATGGTGGAGAAAGAGCGACAATGATTGCTACATGTGGAGAAAGAGTGACAATGATTCTTTGTGTGGAGAAAGAGCGACAATGATTGCTACATGGTGGATAAAAGTGACAGTGATTGCTACATGGTGAAGAAAGAGCGACAATGATTGCTACATGGTGGAGCAAGAGCGACAATGATTGCTACATGTGGAGAAAGAGCGACAATTATTGCATACATGGTGGAGAAAGAGTGACAATGATTGCTACATGGTGGAGAAAGAGCGACAATGATTGCTACATGTGGAGAAAGAACGATAATGATTGCTACATGGTGGAGAAAGAGTGAGCGAGTGTCTTTCTGGATTGTAGTCCTCCTACACCCCTCATGTAACATTTTGATGAAAATGTCAGCTGACCACTTGTACAAAACTAATCACAGGAACGTTGTGGCGGGACATTCAGGATTTGTGTCAAGCACTGCGCTGTGTTGGAGAATATCTGACAATGATAACTGAAACAGAGAATGAGAAATTGATAGAGATGTATGCTTGCTCTTGGAATTCATTTGATAATCGAAAGGCGGTTGTCAAAAGTGTTCACTGAAAGTTTTTATAAGCAGTATATGTGGTTTGATATGCAGTATATGTGGTTTGATAACAGTGTTAATTTCTTTTTTTCTCTTTCAGGTTTACTTCCCACTTTTTCATGTAAAAAGATATTGTTTCAAGGAAAATATGATTGTAGCACATGATTGTAAAGAAATAAAAGCTGATGAAAATGTCACTTTTAATTAACTTGTTAAAGGCTTTGTAAACAAAGCACTCAGGAAGAACGGAAGCCAGCTTGGCACAATAGTTCGTTTTCTTGTAAGGGAAATCATATTTGTCATTGTTTACAGCAGCAATTTAAATTCTCTCTCTCTTCTTTTTTTTCCCCATTCATAGATTAATGGCTTCCTGGATTCACTGTGTGGTGCCAAGGCCAAGAGCTTCAATGTCAAGGACAAGGCAAAGTGAGTTCACCAGAAAGGATCTTTGGAAATGAAAGATTTTGGATTTTTCATATTACATACAACAGAAATTCATACAGTGATTTGGAATGATTGAAAGGTATAGTGAATTTTTTTTTAAAGGAAGGTAAATGTATGAATTGGTAAAACAGTGAGAATGAGCAGACAATATGGTTAGTGAGTGACTTCAAATCTGTGGATTCTTTTTTTTTTTCGCTTTTTTTGTTATAAACACATACATACTCTATGATTTCCATATGTGTGTGTTGTGTGTGTGTGTGTGTGTGTGTGTGTGTGTTCACACTGCCAGGTTATCACTTATCTGTCTGCCTCATTTGCTCTTTTCCCACTCTCTCTCTCTCTCTCTCTCTCCTCTCTCTCTCTCTCTCTCTCTCTCTCTCTCTTTTCCTGCAGTTCTCTCATACTACCCCTTCCCGCAACCCCACTTCTTGCTATTTAACCTTTCTACCCCCGTTCCGCCCTATTCCGCCCGACCCCTCAGGCTCCTGATCCGCCCTATACCGCCCGTTCGTCAGTAGGCTGATTGTCTCGTGTGCCTAACTTATTTGGGTTGACTACAGTAATAAGACAAACCGGTCGTTATCCGGGCCTTTCACACCTTCTTCAGCGCCATTTGCAAGAGCGGTTTGTGGCTTTTTTCGAATTTTAATCGATTATTTTGGTCATCCCATCGACTTCCGACGACGTTCAAATGTCGAACTCTGACAGTGATAGTGACATGAGCTTGACTGTGGACCAAATGTTCAATATGAATGTGTTGCCGACCGATAATAACGACTGGAATGAATCGACATTGATCTCGACTCTGCAGACAGCGACAGGACTAATGAAGTTGCAGAAGGAGTGAATGCGAGTAGTGACAGTGACTCGGACTCGGACATAGGCGACGCAGGTGACGCAGGTGCTACTGATGTCGGTGGATGTGCACAGTCATCGCAGTGGTCAAACGACGACTTTCGGACTGAAGTTCGTGTGTTTGATGCATACAGGGGCCCCCCACGTCCACAAGTGAATCTTCGAACACCTTTTGAATTATTTTTCACTTGTTTTTCCTTTGGACGCATTCCATCTCATGGCCAGGGAAACCAACCTGTATGCAAGACAAACGCTCACGGCTGCTGGTCTTCCTGAGGATAATTTCAGCCAACCACTGTGGATGAAATCAGAGCTTTTGTTGGTCTTCTCATGTTTATGAACATGGCCCCTGTTCCTCATCGTGATTTTTATTGGAAAGATTCTTCTCCTTCTTCAATGTTTGGGTGTCAAGTGTCTGTCGAAGAACAGTTTGAACAGCTGAACCATATTTTCACCTCGCTGATACTACTCAGTTTGTTCCCAGAGGTCAGGCTGGGTATGACCCCCTGTTCAAAGTCAGACCTCTCATTTCCATGACACAAGAATGTTTTGCTAGCAGTTTACTACCTGGGCAAAACATCACAGTAGATGAGCAATGATCAAGTTCAAGGGTCGTTGTGGTTTTTTCTGCAGTACTTGCCTGCAAAACCAACGAAGTGGGGCCTCAAGTGTTGGGCTTTGTGTGATGCCGATTCTTTTATATGCTGAATTATTCAGTAATATACTGGGAAGACCAATGATGTGCCTGCTGGACAGGTGATGCCCTAGGGATCGTGTTGTCAAACACTTGTCAGAACCCCATATTTCAAGTGGCACACCATCTACTTTGATAATTATTTCACGTCAGTCCCCCTCATTCAGTATCTGTTTCAGAAGAAAACCTTGGCATGGGACTGTGCGAAATAACAGGAAGGGTCTGCCACAGGATATGAAGCCAGCAAAATGTGTCAAAAAGTCTGGGGACACAAAGCGCTGTTTCGTGAGATTGGCTATGGTGATTTGAAGGGCAAGCTTCAGGCTGTTGCTTGGTTTGACCGTCGTAAGGTCACCCTTCTTACTTCTGTCCATGATGGAACCGATGGAGAGCTTGTCAAAAAGGTGCAGGGGGTGTTGAAAAAGCCAGGTATTCTAGGCCCCTGGCTGTTGCTGATTACACCAAGAACTACAACGGTGTTGACAAGCATGATCAATTGCGATCATATATTGTTCCAAGCAGAAATTCATGAAGTGGTGGAAATATGTGTTCTTCTTCTGCCTGGACACTGCTGCAGTAAATGCCTTTGTAATCTACAAAAACTCTGCAGATGCCCCACTGAAACTGCAATGTGGATTTTCACACTGAGATTGTCATGGCATGTGAATGGTTTCAAGGGTCGAAAACGATCGGCCGTCCCGTCGTTCATGACAATCCAGACAAAGCACAAACACACTCCTTCCAAAATCCAGTCTGCCAGAGCAAGAAGGACTGTGTCTGTTGCAAGAAGGAAGGCAGGAAAACCCCAGCAGGCAATGCCATCCAGTCACACATGAGTGTGTGATGTGTAAGGTGGCTTTGTGCAAGGATCGTGGCTGCTTTTTTTCTTTCACCAGCAGTGAGTAGGTTCCTACACACTCATTCCTAGCAGTACACCTGATACATTGACTAAATCAAGGACTGGACTTTGTCATTTTTGTTTTGTACAGACTGTTTTTGGGTTGACTAAATATTGAAAGTGCCACATACAAAAGTACTGGAATTTGTGCATGTAAGAAAAGTGCACAACGGAAAGAAAATTTCATGTCGGTGATCTGTGGTGACAAAAGTGATCAAAAGCAAGAACATTTCCAGTGATTGTGTTGTTTGTGTGTGATCACATTTGGATTATATAATTCATTACATCTGGAACCATATGGTGAGTACAACAAAAATATTTGAGTGTTGTTTTGTGTTGTGATGCCTGCCTCTCTTCCTTCCTACTAACACCTGTATAATAGTTAGAAATATTATCAGCCACAGGAATTCTTTTTCTCACAAACACAAACTAACTCATGCAGATCAACAAGCATGCACTCCAATACATTTTCAGTAAATATGGTATGATTTTGACTTCTTATTTTTTTATTTTATTTTTTTCCTGCTATGTAACTGCTATGTGACTTAAAAGCGCACAAAAATTTCGCGTATATTCCTAGCTACCTGTGTAAACTACTAACACCTCACAACACCCATCAGTTCTTTTCAGATGGTGAACCTGACCACTTGCCACCAAAAGGTAGGTGTTATAAATTGATGGGTGTTGTATTGCCTGTCTGTCACCTATTTCACTGACGTAGGTGTTTTTCCAGGTAAAATCAGGTGTGTGAGTGTTGAGCCATAAAAATATTTTCACATCCCCTTAAAATAACAATGCAAACCAAAGTTCAGCTTTCCATAGATTTTTTCTGAAATTTGAAGTCTTTTTATCCATTAGTTTTTTTTTACAATTTTTTAAAGTCAGTACCCCAATTCGGGCAGCAAATTCCAATATAAACTTAGTAGTCTGGGCGAATTCTGTCATACGAAACACAGGACAATGAAGGTTAAGAAAACATTAGTGACAGTATTTTGGCATGAAATTAGTTTCATTTCAGTGTGTGCTTTCACCTATATGTGTGATGGGACATTGAACTCAATTCCACGACATTCAAGTGCTCAACAACATTCACTGTAACCATTATCAGATACGAGTTCAATCCTGTGGAGCTGCTGCTGGACATAGTGAACAGCATTCTAACGCATCACCCTGGAAGACGTGTCTCCAACAGACGGCTACCTGGTTTCCATGGTGAAGGACCCTGACTTTGAGTTGGCCAATTTGAAAAGCGAGTCGTCATCGTGGGCAAAGGATTTGCCTCGGAGGACACCACTGACAAAGTGGCTCAACTGGTGGAGCAGTGAACGCATGTTTCCATCTGTTTTGTATGTTGGTGTATGCTGGCTGAGATGGTGCTACGGACAGACAGGGTTGGGTCTGCAAGTAGTGACAGTCACAGTACAGTCAGTGTCTGATCAGTGAATGTATGTGACGCTGCAGTAGATAATGAGCATTGACATGTGCAGTAGAGGATGTTCAGTGTCAAAGAAGGAAGTGATTGAAAAGATGCACACAAAAAAATGTTGAAGGGTTGTGTGTGTGTGTGTGTGTGTGTGTGTGTGTGTGTGTGTGTGTGTGCTATTAGTACGATTGAAGACTGGTATGTGCGCACAATTCAGGTTTTAAGGGAAAAAAACCATTTCAAGTCACATATGCAGGAGGAGGGGGGGGGAGGGAATTGCAGAAGAAAGCGGGATGGAACGAGCTATCCTGTGTACAATTGATTTATGTGAATGTCCTTAATGCTATCCAGCCGAGAGCGGCACGGACGGCACGATCCCTGCTGCCGGCAACGCCTGGTGCATAGCGCTCAGTCCCTGCCCGTCGCACATATTGGCCTTTTAAAATTTAATATTTAACGGTAGCTAACAACAACTGACAGTCTTGTGTTAGGTGCACAGGAAAGAACGAACACTCAACTAATCGAACACAAGTAATTCAAATCATTTTACTTCAATGTGTACACACAACTGTGCGTTGAAAAACATGTCTGACAAGTAGAAATAATGCTATTGTTTCCATTCTATTCCGTTCATTTACAACACCAAATCAGAAGATGAAGGGATGGCTGCATCTTCAAACAATTCACTTTCCTCTTCTCTTTCAGAGTTTTCTATCTCTCTATCACTCCCCTCATCAGTAGATCCACTTTGTAATATGATTTCAAGCGCTTCATTGAGTGAGAAAACGCTACCCACCCCTTTCCGCCTGACCGACAATATTTCTGGCACAGGAAATATGTGCCGTGCGCCAGTGCCGCCAGTTTCTTTGTTTCAAAGCTCCTGGGTCAGCCAAGTTCACAATAGGCCACTGAAAGTATGGTCTACAACTCGCTACAACATCCCCAAGACTAGTTACAGAGCTTATTTCCCTTGGATCATTTTCTGGAAAGTGTAAGAATTTTTATGTTCCCATCATGCGATAGTGGATGACACGGCAGAATGTACTGCGTCTGTCCGTCAGCCAGCCTTGCATGACTCTGCACAAGAGAAAGAATTCCTGTCACGCTCTATTGGCTGACATGGCTGGTAAAGGTTAAGGAGATATGATCAGTCATGTCTTGGACATGAAACAGCAAAGTAAGTGCACATTCAGTTCTAAATTACCTCTGTCCCTGATGGTGCGAATCCCACATTCTGGCGCTGGTGAAAAATAATTTCAAATGCCTGTCTTTAAATCTTTATGTTTGGGTTTCGTTTTTAACCTTTGACAAAAATAATTCTTGGAACATAAATTGTGCCATTTTTTCTCTAAATGCCTGCCGCCTATTTAATTCATCTGTCACTTCCTCTGTTCAGTCATTGATCATCTTGTTATATTTTTTATGATTAGTGAATCTCAAGCACTCTTAAAGTGTCTCAATCCCTGTTGTGGCTCAGGCAGTAGACATCTCCACTTATTTGCAGAAAAATGCGGAAAACACATGCACATGCAGGCGCGCGTGCGCACACACACACACACACACATACACTGATCCTTGGAACTAGTATCAAGACATGAATTTCAAGCAAATGCTTTCCAAGGGAGGTAACTCGCGCATCACAGAAATGGTTTCTCTTGTGTATGGCATCTGCCATTTGTGAGAAACATTGTTAAGGCAACAATGGTCAGTGGTATGTTGCTCTTGGTGATAGTGATGTAGGGATAAGGATCCATTGGTGATGTGAATGGCTGCATGATAAGCAAGGTGAATAATATTCTCAGTGTTTTGAAAAACTCAAATGGGCCAAGCCAAATGCGAACACTGCCATGCTGAATTGCTTGTTACAAATCCGGCATACTGTGAATACGTTTGTGAGATCATGTTTGTGTGTGTGTGAGGGTTAGAGTCTTATAGATAGAATCTGATTCAATATACCTGTGAATTCAAAGGTGGTAAGAAGTGACTGATTTTTGTTTTTGCTTTTCTTGACAGTTTTTACATAACGTACAGAATCTAGAATGAAAAATTGAATATGATGATCAATGAAGTCTTAAGGAAAAATGTTGAAAAACTGAAAGTGTATGAAATTAACTCCAAACCTTCATCTTCTGGGTGCTTTGCCCCCAGACCCACGCAAGGGGTGCTGCCCCTTGACCCCACAGGGTAGCTATTCAGCCAGCCTCACCACCTTTTTCCTGGAAACTCTCTCTTGCTTCTGTGTGTGTACTGCCCGGTGTCTGGAAATATTCAGCAGGCACCAGGCATTTCATCATTGCCCACTGATGTATGTGATGGACACTCGCCATCAAGACCACTGGCTTCATGCATAAGATAAAGATGAAATAATGTTGCTTATAGCCCATCCGACCGCAAAGGGCCACATCAGGGCTGTCACCAACAAAATCAACTCGGCAGTAATTCATTCACACAATTCTTTAAAATATATTTTTTTAAACCCATCCGAAAGTTTGTTAAAAATCTTTCCACTGTAAAATCTCAGATCCGATGAAAAATTTTTAACTCTTTCAAGAACTCAAAGATCGCGTCAGGCGGGACATCTCTGAACAAGTTTTTCATGGAATCTGCTGTAAAATTTTTTGTCTCACATGGTGCAAGTCCCAACACTCTAAAAGAATATGTTTCATGTGAGTGGCACATGACATGGAATGCACCACGGCGCTTCTTCAACCCTTTAAAAAGGTACGAATGGGTAAAATACAAATGGCCGGTGTGCAGCCGGCACAGAACTGTTACTTCTTACGACCACCAGACTAGATGAGAGGAACTCCTTGGACGGATCTGAAAGAGTTCGTTATCCGTCTGTGTGTTCCAATCCTCCTGCCAGAGGTCTCTGACATAATCGGCTTCATGCATGTGTTTGTGGACAGTACCTGTCACCAGTGGGGTGACATACATTGATTGTAGTGGTAGCAGTACTTTATTTAGGTCTTTTCACAAAATTAAAGTGGTGTTTGACATACAATGACTGTGTAGGTGCGGAAGCTGGCAGCAGAGCACTGCCCGGTCTTACCGTCATTAGGGGACGACGAGAACACTGGGGAGATGCCTTCGTCGACCTGGAGATCGACGAGGAGGAGCTGGAGAAGGAGTACACGTCCACCATGCAGGATCTGCGCTTCAGCTGTGCTCGCCTCCAGGAGTCCCACTGCTTGATCAGCAAGATGCAAGGAGGCTTCGACCCCAGGTCAGGGGACGTTGAAGGCTGCTCTTGTCGTCACGATTGTGCTGTACTGTACTTTACTGGGTTGTATTTTACTGTACTGTACTGTGCTGTGCTGTACTGTACTGGCTGCACTGTACAATGCTGTGCTGTACTGTGCTGCACTGTACTCTACTGTGCTATACTTTACTGGGTTGTACAGTACTCTACTGGCATACTTTACTGGGTTGTACTGTACTCTACTGTGCTGTACTTTACTGGGTTGTACTATACTTGTGCTGTACTGTACTTTAAATGGGTTGTACTGTACTGTGCTGTGCTGTAACTGTACTTGACGTGATTCATTGTGTTGTATTGCATTGTGCTGTGTTTGCCGTGCGTTTCATTGGGATGTGTCGAGTCGATTACAGTACCTCCTTTGCTTTGGATTGTATTGGATTATATCTTATTCTTTTCTATGACAGCATATTACTTTCTAAATCACAGGAGACATTCTGTTTGAAGTTCAGGTCAGTTTTTTTAGGGGATCATGATGTCCAGGCCACACTTCGTATATTTGATTTTGTTTGTCCGTTTTT
>CM031595.1:172882439-172977439 GCA_018398815.1 Conus ventricosus
GATCATCTACGCTGCTCAAAGTATTTTTCATAGCTCTTAACTGGTTCTGCCTTTTGGAGGCACAGCCCTCCGGGGGGTTGCGACCTTGTCGTGGTCGCGAGGGTTTGCCGTGGTCGTGATCACTTAGGCTTTGCTGGCGGGCGGCATCAATACTTGGAGATAGGCTGTTTTTTTCACATGTGCTTCTAGGCCTGAGAGGTTGCAGATGCTGTTTGGCCTAAGCGTACGTGTTAGGATGTTGATGCCCCTGGTAGGGCTTCCCATGTAGTTAGGCTAAGTGTTGAGGAATCCTGACTAAGAGTAACACGCCTTTCTCCTTTTCTTGTTTTCTGACCCCTTATTTGCTTTTTCATTCTTCGTCTCCCCTTCAAGTCTTCACTTTTCCACACTCCTTTTATCTCTGTGGTCTCCTTTAAGAATCCGCCGCGTTTGCCGTTGCGGTGCGACCTGTGTCGGAGGGGTATGGGAATGGTGCATGGTGATTGAGTGGGCCAGCGCTCTCAACACATCAATTTGGACTCGGACCTCTCCTAGACAGGGAGTACACTTTGGCCTGGGTGTTATAATCGGCTTCCCTTCTTGGGGTTTGGGTCAAGAGGGCAGTCCCTGTGGCCAAGTAAACCCCTGCATGCTCAGCTCTCTGTTCCGGGAGCTTGGCATGATCAGGGGGGGTTAGGGTTGGTTGCTTCTTCTTGTCGTTATGTCTCTACCGAAGCCCGGAAGGGGTCAAGACATTGGTTTCTGGCCTGGCCCTTAGTTGGACTCTAGGTGGGTGGGTAAGGGAGGGATGAAAACACAATTCACTCTATATGGTTTTTCTAAACAACCATCCCCAAAAAAAGAGGAAGGGCAAGCATCCCTATTTCAGGGGATTTCGGATTCTGACAGCGATTGGATATGGAGGTACGGACTGAAGACAGGTTTTTGGGCTTCCTGGCTGATATGGAAGGAACGGACAGCAAGAACGACCCTTTCAGCTTTGAGCCCTTTTGATATCCAAAAGGGCTTTCAAGGTATATAGCAGTTGTGACCTGGTTCATCAAGAGGTTGAGGATTGGTTCCTTTCTTATTCAATGTAAGTCATCAAAAGCATCTGAACAGCTGCTGGAAGGCCAAAGAAACCTTGTGGGACCGGTGAGATCAGGGTTTAAACTACACAAACAATTAAATTCAATCAAAAGGAAGTGATTCGCTGCTGGGAATTATCAGGTGTTTCTGAGGCAGAAGATCCCCCCCAACGGTAGCTGGATCCCAGGGTGTGACGGAGGTACGCCAGGGTGACAGTAAAGAAGTAGTGCAGGAAAGACGTGGACACCAACAACCTCTTTCTGACTTTCTGACAACCCTGTGCTGCTCCGGTTCATTCAAAGTCGGCTACTGATTGTCCGGGTTATGTTGTTAAGTTCCGTCACCGTTGAGGTGCTTCCGAGTGCCAGAAGTTTGGGCCTTGTCAGAGGACCGTTGTTTGGGCAGGAGGCTGTGTGGGTATTTGCTGAAAGGCGACCCATGTTGAAGCCGTTGTAATGATCAGGCACATTGTGCAAACTGCGGTTGGGGGGGGGGACCATCCCTCTCTTCACAGGAATTGCCCTCTGGGATTCTGGAATTGCATACAAAGGATTAAGAACAGAAAGAAGATCTCCTTTTGAAGCACGCAAGCAGGTTGTGGGCAAGTCTGTCGCGTCAGCTTCTTAGTATTGCTTCTCGGCCGTAATAAAGAACGTTCACAGTTCCAACTCGGTCAGTCTGCTGTCAGGATGATAACTTTACGTTTTCGAAGACATTCAAGGAATACTGTCAGCTATGGTAGAGCAGGTCCACATCCTCTCATCCAAAGTGAGTGCCCCGTGGTGGAGGCCAAAAATCGCCACCCCTCGACTGCCCAGCAGTCTACTACATCTGCTGACTGGGCTGATTAAATATCCCAGCACCCCGACTCGAACTCTCTGTCCAGTGACCATGCGGGCAAGGGAGTTCAACCAGTGTGGAGTTGGTGGAGATAAGGAAGAATGAAACCTTCCAAAGTCTCCAAAAAACCAGACCTACTTTCACCCTGTTGGCAAGTCTGCCAGCAGGTCTGCAGGTTGTCCAGTGTTAATTAAGTAACAAATTTACAGGCTTTAGCGCAGATGTTGAGGAGGAGATGACCTGATCTCTCTCCTTTCGCCCTCTTGCACCATGAGAGTATTCTATATTACATTGGAATATCAGTGGTCTAATTTCCAACTTCGAGGAGCTGCAGCTTCTGTGTCAGTCTCTAAAACCTTCTGTGCGGCCTTCTTAAGAACTCAAATTCAAGCAGAAGACCTTTACTCTTTCTGGCTTTTATATTCTTTCGAAACCTGCAACAACCATCCACGTTGGGACTGTCGGGCGGTGTTGCCTTCTCCTACACAAAACTTTGTTGTATAGTACTGTCACTCTGTATACCTCCTTCAGATGTAGCTTCGAGAGTCACTCTCCACATGACTGTGACAATCTGTTCTTTTTATCTCTCACCCTTCTGTCCCGGTTGTCTGTCAGGAACCTTGTCAGTCTTGTTAGAGGAACTCCTCGGACACTTTTTTGCGCGTTGGGTGACATTAACGGTCACAACCCTCTTTGGGGTAGTACGGTTCGTTCATCCAGAGGTCCTTGCTGATTGAGGATGTCCTTTAGGATTTGGATTTGTGTTGTCTGAACGACGGATCTGCAACTTACCTCATTCTTCCACAGGTTCACTTTAGTTGTTTAGATTTCGTCGGTTTGTGACCATCGATGGTCCTGGACTTTGAGTGGTCTGTCCTGCGATTATGCACGGATGTGACATTCCTGTCCTTCTACAACCTGTAATATACTGAACACGTCTCTGTTCTCTCAGCATTTAAATTATAAGAAAGCAAACTGGGCGGATCTTTTTGCAGCTCTCTTTACAAGGAGTTCCAGGACACTGATTTCTTCAGAGTCCTGACCCAGCTGAATCACTGACTAATACTATGATTATAATGTGCTAAAGCCTGTATTCCAGTGTCTTCCGACAAACTTTCAAATGCCAAAAACACCTGGTTTGATTCAGAATGCCATAACAATTTCCAAAGTTAGAGTAAAACGGGCCGCAGGACTGTATACCAACGACCTTCGGGTCCACAACGCTCGAAGCAATCAGAAAATACTCCGTGCTATCATAGACTAACTTTTTAAAATCAGTAAACGTACGGTCCTGGAGAAGCTTCTGCTCCAGGCTGACATCACAAATTCTAGAAAAAAGTGTGGAAACATCATTACGAAAAATCAAGGGTATGAAACCTGATCACACTGTGAACCATCCAAGATTTCGGATTCTTTAATAACAGTGAAGAAAGCAGTTGCTAATCTGCTTGCTTCAACCATTGAAAAGAATTCCTCCTCTTCTAATTAAGGCGGTCACTTTTGCAAAAACAAAGCCCTAAGAAAAATCACCCTGCAATTTTTCATCGTCAACAGGAAGACTACAATCTTCCTTTCACATTGAAACGAGCTGAAATTCTGACTTACTCTCTTGCAGCGTTTACCTCTCCAGGTATAGATGACATTCATTATCAAACTATTAATACTTCTTAGCCAAGAAGAGTCTGAACATCCTGTTAAGGTATAAAACCTCGTGTGGGACTACAGTGTTGCTTTCCACCTTTGGCGGACAGCCCTCATTATTCCCATCCCCAAACTGGGGAATAGATCTTTTAATCCAACTCTATCTACCGTCCCATAGCTTTGACCAAGATGTGTCTGTAAATTGATGGAAAAATGGTCAATGCTAGGCGCATGTGGGCAAACGCGAAACCGATGGCCTTTGGCGAAAAGAAACAAGAATCAGTGTGGTTTCACGCAAACTTCGTATAGTACAGTTGACCATAGGATTCGTCTGGAATCTAACTTAGGAACCTTTTTTAAACAGACAGCATGCAGTGGCAATTTTCCTTTTTTTTTTGACTTGGAGGATGGGCCTACGTACCACCTTGAAAGTCGGGGATACTTCATGGATCTCTCGTTCTGGTTTTCGAGGTCATCTTCGCTTTTTATTCAAAATATTTTGGCAGAAACGAACAGTTTCAGTCAGGGTTGGCACCCTCTCTCTCTGATGTCCTCGAGCAGGAGTGGGGTGTTCCACAGGGGTGCATACTATCTCATGCCCTCTTTTTATTAGATCAACAACATTGGGAAATCAGTTCAGCAGGTTCAGGATGCTCATTGTTTGTGGAATTGATTTTGCTGTCTACGCAACTGGATGCAATGTACCCGTGTGTTCAGCGCAGGCTCCAGCTTTGCGTAGTTAAATACCATCGGTGGGCGGATGAAACGGTTTCAACTTTTATGCTACTACAAAAACCCAGTGTATTCACTTCCATCATCTCCGTCTGTTTTTTTATTCGAATCCGGAAAACCTTCAAGTAGCGGTATCTCCCATTCCAGCTGTAAAAGAGGCATACTCTTATGGGAGTCCATTTTTGACCAAAAATTAACTTTCTCAGCCATATTAAAACTCAAAACTGCTTGCCAAAAGGCACTGAATATTCTGCGGGTCGTAGCACACACCGGACTGGGGCGCTGTTATGGGAAAAAACTTTGTTGCACCTCTACAGAGCACCTGAGTCCGTTACTAAACTGGACTACGGTTGTTCGGTGTAGGGTCTCGCAAGTCATATTACCTCAACTCTTGGCCCTATTCCACATCAAGGGCTTCTTCTCTGTCTTGGATGCGTTCCGCACCAACCTGTGTACAGCCTGTACGCAGAGGCAGGTGAACTTCACGGTCCAATCGCAGGATGAAAATTGTCTTTGATATTATTACATACGGATGTTCTCAGAACCGCAGATTCCTGCATGACTGTGTTTTGGACCCTCCGTTCCTAAAGTAAGTTGAAACAAACCCGAAATGTTATTCCGCCGTTTTGGGCTTCGTATGCAGCATCACGTGCGGAATGCAGGTATGACCTGGGAGTTTTCTGATTTTTCAAGTTTTCCGGATCAACCTCCATGGACCTTTTTCACATCAGAGATTGTTTTGATCTCGAAGCTTTCGTTAGGAGTCATACTGCTCTCTGGGTACAAGGATCTGTACGCGAGCTCTGTTCAAATTCTCATATATCAAAAAGTTTTCAATGACGGTTCCCAAGTTGATGGATGGAAGTGGGGCTTGTGCAGGCCTACTGGCCCTGGGGCTCCTTCTCAGATATTGTTGGAACATATACATTCTGATGCTTCTGTCTATTCTGCTGAACTTACTGCTCTAGTACTGGCTTTGAAGATAATCTCCCTTTCTTCGCAGGAGGGACTTTCTGGTTCTGTCGGATTCGCTGTCATGATTTGGAGGCCATTGCTGGCCGCAACTTCAGCATACCAGATCTTTTTATTTTTTTTGAACTTTTGAGCAAGTGAAGGCGGCACGGTTACACAACATTCTATTGCTTGGGTTCCTGGCATGTTGGCATCGGCTGGGGAACGAAAGGGTTGTTCGTTTAGCCAGAACACCACAATGAGAGAAACTGTTCAAACACTTATATCCTGCTCAGATGTGAAACCCAAATTTAACGATTATGTGAGAGACCTCTGGCAGGAGGATTGGAACACACAGACGAATAACAAACTCTTTCAGATCCGTCCAAACCTTAAAGACTTCCTCCCATCTACGTCGGGTGGTCGTAAAGGGGAAACGGTTCTGTGCCGGCTGCACACCGGCCATTCGTATTTTACCCATTCTTACCTTTTAAAGAGTGAAGAAGCTCCGTGGTGCATTCCATGTCATGCACCACTCACAATGAAACATGTTCTTTAGAGTGTTGGGACTTGCACGATGTGAGACACAAACATTTTACAGCGGAGTCCATGAAGATCCTGTTCAGGGATGTCCCGCCTGACGTGATCCTTTGGGGTTTTTGAGAGAAATTAACATTTTTCTGTGATAGTAAGTCAGCACTGATCTTTCTGTGATGGTAAGTCATCACCAATGATGAAAGTGTTTTGTGCACTGGTAACTCAAGACTGCACAGAAGGTTAAACATTATTCCGTCCATGTATTGCCGACATTTGAATTCTCTGAGCCAGTCATGTTGGAAGGTCAACTGTACCTCTTTCTGGGTCTGGCAGTTGTACAAAATTGAGATTGCTGATGTGCTTGACTGTGTTTAATTGGTGATTGTTAGTACAAATAGTTGGAGATGGCGGTGGGAGGGGGAAGGGGGGGGGGGGGGGGGGGGGGGTTACAGCAGGTGATGCTGATGTGGTTGAGGTGATGCAACTGTGTGTGTGTGTTACTGTGTACATGGACATGTCTGCTTGTGGTATGTTCTTCTAGATGATCGCATTGGCATGAATTTCAGGATGTGTGTGGCATGTTTTTTGGTTACAGAAAGTGAAAGTACCAGCAGTTCTGACTCTGGGCTGTGGAATTCCTGTGATGGAGACTTTGAACTGGTCAGTGAGTTTTCACCACATACTCTTACAGCATGGCCATAGCTCCCTCTTTGCCGTGTAAGGCTATCATTCTTGGATTATACCCATCAGGAAGTGACATATAATGACTCGCAAGCTTTTAGGTCCATCATATTATAAGCAGGTAAACACAGCATTGAAAATATGGTCAAGACAAACCCCATTGTGGATCATCACTAGTTCAGGACTGTGACTAGAACTAGTCTGGTAACTGATTGTTTGAGTAAGTGGTGTGTGTGTGGAATTTTACAAAGGCATTCTACACGGCTGAGTTTAAATGTCTTCCACCAGCAACTTTTTTTTTTTTTCAAAATTAAAGGACACTGACTTACCCAACCTTGAACATTACATGTCAAAAAAAAGTCAGTGTTTTAAAGGTCGCTTCAAAAATGTCCATTTGAGTTGCTTCTTAGAATCAGAATCTTCATTAGCCAATGAATCAACATAGAAATTAGTTTAGCTGTTGCATAGTGATTGGATGCACAAAATGTGTACATGAACAGGGACATTTTAATGCATGCAGTGCATATAGATGACATAAGTGTGCATGAAGGCAACAAGAACCATTCAAACATTTGGCCGAAAGCTTGGCTCTATAGTTAGATGTTTGTGTGAGCATGAGTGTGTACTGTGCGTGTGTGTGTTTACTGTATGTGTGTCTGTGGTCAGTGGAAATAGAGAGATTCAGTAGATGAAATGGGCCCAGTGTATGCAAAATACCAAAATGTCATAAACAATACTAGAAGGGTGATTTATGAGGAATAAGATATTCTGATTGTTGTATTCATTGTTATTGTATCATTTAACAATGTGAATATTGTCATTTAATATCTATATCATTTAACAATATGAATGAACAGTATAAATTACCTCTTTTTGGTCTGCAACTTTGAAAAAACATGATCTGTTTGGTCTTTTCTTTTCTCCAGAATCTCTACCAGTATGAGACCTACAACTTTCTCCCCCGACTGATCAACAGTTCCAGTGATGAGGTGAACGTCTTGCCCTCCATGTTGTCGCAGCTACTGAGTCACGAGAAAGCAGAGTGCATGGTGGCCAGTCTCCTGCATGCCGGGGGGTCACGGTTCCTGGCGTCCAAGAGGTAACTGCTATGGTTTGAATGCAGTTTGTCTTGTGTACCATTTTTTTTTAAAAAGAAAAGTTATTAGTTCTGCAAAACAATCTAGACGAACAGATAGCAGGATAAAACATGATGCATTTCGACCTCTTAGCCCTCTTCAGTATGCGCTTGCTTACGCCGAAAACCTACGGCAAGAGAAGTAACTCTGTAATTTTGAACGTAATTTGAATATGGTTACCCAGTTTAAAAATTAATTTAAAAGAGAGGAAAGGAAATAATAAAATGAAAATAATTAAAAAAATTCCAACAAATATATATGTTGCTATATGATAAGTTTGAAGACTGTCACATGAGCCATTTATTCAGGAGAAAAAAATCTTCTTCAGAACTTTCTTATGATTAATTTTGTTGTCCATCATATCTATAACGTCATCCCAGTCGAAATCTAGGTCACTCTCAGCTTCATTACCCTGCACTGTCACTAAGTCTGATGCTGTAAATCCTACAAATCAGCTCATCTTCATCACTAAATCCCATGATAGAATGCCAGAAATCAAGGTTAGCCATGGTGAAAAACAGCACTTCGACCACAAAACTTAAAAAAAAATCATAACTCAAGAACTATGGCATGTATTGAGTCTTGGTTTGTTGCAAACAGAAGTGGATTGTAAAAGGAAAAAGGAAGTCACGCTCTCGCGAGACTTCCTTTTCTACAAGAAACATGGCGGCGCCCATTGATGCCACGTGTTTTACCGGGCGCTGGCAGGCGCTCAGCCTTTTGGCAGTGTGATTTCCGGTTGGGCACTAGTAGGCGCTTGCTTGTCACGTGAGTTAGTCTTCTTCAGGTAAAACAACATTCAGGGCAATGAAGACGAACAACGAGCAGAAGACGTGATGCAAAATACAAAAAACGAAGGGTAGCAGTCAGCATGAATCAAAGTTAGTTTCACAGCGAGGTGACTGAAGGGGGAAATTGATGCAAATTTTAAAGAGACAAGTTATTAGTGTGTACCATGGTGTATAGAGATCAGAATTTGCTTACGGTTTTTCAGAGTACACCAAAAGGTGGGTGTCTGCAAGTATAAAGATCTGGTTGATCAGGCTTTATGTTGTGGAATGAATTGAAAGATGCACACCTTAAAAGACAAAGATTTGAAATTAAACTGGTTGTACTTTTCAAATTGGATTGAAGGTGTGTAACTTATCATTTTCTTTTCAAGATCTTATTGAGACACTACCTACAATGATCTGTGATGGAATTGCCAGTGCTTGGTTAAATTCACTGGCTACCAATTATTGTGGTCAGTGCGGGGCTTAAAAGGTGGTGTCCTGCGTATGTTGGATCAGAACAGGCCACTGAACACCACCGAAGTGACTCGGCAGCAATGTAGTGTCTCCTTCAGTTGGTTGCCTCTTAACGACTTGACATCGACTATTCCCTCTCGATTGCTGGTGATGGAGATGCGGTGGTCTGGGCTGTGCTGAGGCTGTGGACGGGGTGTCGAAATGAGCGGCGTGGATGCACTGCCACAGAGGATGCACGAAAGATGGGACAGCGGAAAAAAAGAAGAAGAAAAGAAACAAAACAAAAATCATGGCCTATTGGGTGCCTGGTGTTAGGGTGCTCTTTGGATCCACTTTTTTCTAAAAGAGATCTGTTTTTGTGGCACACTTTGCTGCTTGTGAGTTCTTCAAGAGGAAACAGACTTTGTGAAGCTCTGTCATGTGTGTGACGCTTAGGCCCTAATGTTATTTATAACATGTTTAATTTAAACAGTTGTTTTGTACACTGGCTTTATTACATACTAGCAAATGGTATTTAACATAATACAACAATTTGTGCTGGTTTTATTATTTCCATGTTGTTTGTTTTTTGTTTTTTTGTTATGGAGTATTTCTTTTTTCCTTCATAAGTATTTGGCAGGAAACATCGCATTCATACTGAATGTGATTTGGAGTATTGACATGTAGCTACCATTCCTCTTGAATTTTTCAGGAATTTCCTTTTCTTTTGTTTTGTTTTTAAAACCATTACCCTGAAACCTAAATTTGGTGAAAGCATCCAGGATTTCAAGATTTAGTAGCATTTGTTGGATTTGAGGATCATTTTTGGTTTTTTCAAAGCTTATAAGATATTTGCAGACTCAAACTGAAATGGAAGTTCTGTGAATGTTAACAGCAACACGCTGTTGAAAATGCTTTTTTTTTCTTTTCTCATTCCTCGACAATTTGCAAGGTAACTCATAACATGACGGCCACAGCTCATATCAATTTAAAAGATAACTTGGAAGGGCCCAAAACCTTCAGCAAGTCCTACGATTTTCTGTAAGGACCATTTTCCATGTGTATCGCCAATAAAGTACGTCCTTCAAAATGTCATGTGTGCATTGTTACGGCATGGGATTTTTTGGATTGTTAATTATTTTGGTGTTTGCTGTTCAGTTGTTGTTTTTTTCTGTGTTCTCTTCAAGGCAGCCCCCTAGACCACAGACAGGATTGATATACCTTTGGCAGAAATGGGTAAAGCCCCGCATTCATCAAGTGAAGCAGTAGGGAGTCAAATATGTTTTCCGATAAAAATCAGATCAGCCCATACATTCCCTAGTTTCTGAATTTTGACTACTAAAGGTTGGCAGCTATGACTTCCAATTTCAGCTGTTTCTTATTTTTAAGTATAACATTTAGCAAGAGTGTTTAAGTATAACATTTAGCAAGAGTTTTTTCCCCCTTAATGCTGTGGCTGTTAACTGACTTCAGCTGGATGAAATGCTGCTGAGTGAGATGGCTTCCATTGAGCGTTAGATGTGTTGGTGGCTGAGGTGAGTTACTTTCAGCTCTGTGGTTCTCTTGCACTTTTCTCCATTTTTTTCTTTCTCATCCCCTCCACCCACGCCCTCACTGTGTGTGTGTGTGTTTGAGATTGATAATCTTTAATTAAGCACCGATGTACGTCTGTGACACAAAATATATGTTGGCTGCACTGGAGTTCAGGCTAGTGCATCACTGAACCATACCAGATTTTCCCTGACACAGTGAATTCCCACTGTGTGCACAACAACTTTGAACAAGGTTTTACACAGTGGCATTTTTGTCTGGTCTGCCTTCTTTTTTCTTTCTTTCTGCGTACGCAGGCTGATACTCCTGCGGACACTCCCTGTATAGCCAGGCAGTGGAGTTTTGTGTGTATGACCCTTTTTAATCCCGCCATTAAGGCAGCCATACTCCATCTTGGGGGAAGGTGCATGCTATGTGTCACGTGTCAATCCATACCAACGGCCAAACTGGCCTTCTCTTTCCGAAAGTTGGTGATGGGATTTACGTGTGTGCAAGATGTTATGCGTGCGTTCACACACGGAACCTCGGTTTATAGTCTCATTCGAAGGACTATATGGGGAATGGAGTCAGAACCAATGTTAACTCCGAGGGAAAAATCCCCCTATACCGAAATTCGAACCCGCAACCCCAGGATCACGAGTCCGGCGCTCTACCAACTGAGCTATCCGGCCCCCCATCTGGTCTGCCTTAATCAGAGTCAATGAAAATCTAAATTTTCCTCAGGCTGTAAAGTTTTGCATTGTTGAACTACTTCTGGATGAGAACTCTTCCTTTGTGGAAACGATGGAAAGTCTTCAAGATAGCCTACTTAGTGAATGATTGGACCACAAGTTCATGTGATTTGACTGAGTTTCTGGAAGCATGTCAAACCTTTTGAAATTCAGTATTTCATCAGCTAAATTGCCTGCAAGTGATAGACCAGAGAATGGAACTAAGGTATAGCTGACCTTCCCGTCTGACTGGCTCAGACAATTCAAATGTGGCATTACTGATAATAGATTACATGGGCGAAACGGCATTTTGTGTTCTGTGCAGTCTTGAGTTACCAGTGCACAAAACCCTTTCATCAAGGGCTCTGCAAATTTTCAGCGTTTGGCTCTTATCCATTAGCATTTCTGATGATTTATGGGTATGCAATAGGAGTATCATCAACAGCTGTCGTAATATTTCAGCACCGGGTGAGCAGTGATTAAAAAAAAGCAGAAAATGTGTCTGTTTGTGGAAATTCTGATTTGACACAGCTGGGATGATGATTTGAGAGATTACTCAGACATGATATAGTATCTTCACTGACTCACATATATTCACTGGAGTTGATAACACTCGGCACTAACAGTGATGCATTAGTCAGGACTGGGTCAATGAATAATATAAACAGTTGGGAGTGTTCTGGGAAATGTAATAGTCATTTATTCCTGTCTTTTTCTGTCTGTCCTCTTCTCTGTGTTTTTAGCAGTATCAACCAAACTGAGAGCTAGAGAGAGAGGGAGAGAATGTGTGTATGTGTTCAGTACATTTTCCACTGGTTATGAAATGTAAACCACTGAATATCCTATTGACTAGCAGAAAAGTTGGATGTGAATTTTGCATGCTGATTCTAACCCAATATTTCCAAGAATAATTATCACACTGTGGTGTGTGTGTGTGTGTGTGACTGTGTGTGTGTGTGTGACATGGTGAGAGAGAGAGAGGGGGGAGGAATGGGTTAGCCATGCATTTTGCATGAATTTATGTGCATGTTTATATATAATTGTGTGTGTGTAAGAGAGGGAGAGAGAGAGAGAGAGAGAGAGAGAGAATGGCTTGTGGTTACTTCTTGTTGGGAATAATATTTTTAACTCATATTAAACTTACAAAGCATCTGTCAGGCATTTGTTTGTAAATCTTAATTTTCTCTCCATTGCAGGCAAAGTTTGGAGACTGCCTTGCCACAGTGTTGGCCAAAGAAACAGAAGACGCAGTCAAACATAGTTTGGTAAGATGTCAGTTGGAATGAATGTCAGATAGCCTGCTGTATGATGTGTATCTCTCTTTTAGTTTGATTAGTTTACCTCATCTGTGTGTGTATATAGTCTACTGGTTTGCTTGCTTTATTATTTGTTAATCATGCTATTTATTATTTTCAAGATTGTGTGGAACATTTCTTTGTTTCATCTCAACTGTTTTGTGTTTCATCGTAAAAAAAATCTTTTAAAATGTGTATTTAGAAAAGGAAGACCTTACCAGATGCCAGTCAGAATTTACTGCTGATTTATGGAACATGAACGTATAATCTGCTGAATAATTCTTAATTAACCATCATTTGCCGAGCAAGGTTGATGGGGAGTAAAAGATATGAATGTTTGAAGTCATGTGTTTGATGAGTATGTATTAGAGGCTGACGTACTTGTCAAAATAAGTGTTGTTTGAAAGTAGAAATTTCCTTCTCTTTGGGGGGTGGGGGAGGGTTGGGGAGAGGGGGAGAGAGTGTGTGTTTAGTGTTTGTGTGTGTCCGTGCTCATGTGTTTGTTACAAAGAACTTTATGTATTTTTCTTTTTTCTGTTGTCATCATTTTTAGGCAGATTTCTCAAATGATCGGGATGTTTCTGTGACAATAATGAATATTCCTGTAAAGAGAATCATGTCTGTGTCAGGGGAACTACTTTCAAGAGCAGTCTGCTCTGTCAGAGTTGCTGACCATGAGCACCATTCCAGGGACGGCGTCTGGACGCCAGAAGTACCAGCCCCCTCAGGCAGCGCTGGAACCCTTCCGCAGTATGCGAAGCTATCCCAAGCTGACCCACGATGACATCAACACTGCACAGGTAACACACGTCATGATCTGGAACAGTGGTGAGGAAGTTGTATGTCCAGGGTGTGAGTGGAATCCTCTCAATGTGAATATTGCTTGCTTGAAGACTGGTGTCGGTGTCACACTAATGCATAGTTAGAGCATATTGGATAACTTTGTGTGTGTATGTGTGTGTGTGTGTGTGTGTGTGTGAATCTTGTGTGTAAAGACATGGTTCGTACGCTCCTTGAAACTCCTTGAATTCTGACAGGGAATTTCAAGACCTTGAAAACTGAAAATCAATAAAATGTGGTTCTGTTGACCAAACCTCCTTGAAAACCTTTGAAAATCTAGCCATCAGCTCCAAAAATCTTTAATCTGACAAAAAGACATGGCAGTTTGATTTTTCTGCGTTCAGGTTAATGAAAAACCATTTAAAAACAAATCTTTACAAACATCATCACGATCCTGGATCGTCTGTGATTTTACCAAGGGAGATAATTTGTAACTTCATCAAAATTGATGAAGTTACAAATTACCTCCCTTGGTTGAATCGCGACGACAATCCAGGATCGCGACAATGTTTGTAAAAATGTTTAAAAAAGATTTTTTCATCAACCTGAACGCAGAAAAATGAAACTGCCATTTTTTTTTCAATTTTTACACAAGTAGTGTCGAGATGTGGCACGAAAATTTGACCATTTTCTTTCAAAAATCGTGTTTTGGGTTTTATATATTTTTGTTCTCAAGAAAGTCTGTTGAAACCATCTGCGGTGTTCATTTTGTCTATTTTCACATTTTTCTTAGTAAAAAATGAATTTATTTGAAGGAGGTGTGTGTGAATATTGCTTAACTTCTTTATTTTCAAACGCTGTTTTCTCAAAATCACTTTTTTCAACAATGGTTGATGTGCAAGGAGTACAATATCTCTGGATCCAGACTAGATAGCTTGGTAATTTTTTTTCTTTTGATCAGAAATGATTTCTGCATGCAGTTATAGTTTATTTATAAGTTAAAACAGCACGTATCATTTGCTATTTCTATTGGAATTTATTTCTATTGGAATAATTCGAAAGCAATGAAACGCGAAGCCTGATGGCCACCATATGGAAAAGGTAAGATAAGATAATGTTGCTTATAACCCAGCCGACCGCAAAGGGCCACATCAGGGCTATCATATGGAAAAATATTGGGAAAAAAAGCAGTTTAGTTATATAAAATCCTTTTGTAATTGCATTAGTTTAGCTCAGAAAACAATACATAAAAATCCTTTTGTAATTGCATTACTATAGCTCAGGAAAACAAGAAAAGTCATGTTTCAAGTGCCTAACATAACATGTCTGCTGTGATACGAAAGCAGTTCTTGTTATGAACCTTTTTTTTTCAAGGTTCATAATTTTGCCCCCATTTGTGGTCCCCAAATCACACAAGAGCTTTGAAATCACCCAAATATGTTTTTTCCATGTTTTTTTTAACATAAACAATAGAAAAAAATAAAGAAGTTTGAAAAGAACAATGGTTTAATTTTCGTGCCACCTCTTGCCTTGAAATGAAATAAACGCTCCTTGAAAACTTGAATTTTGTTCTTGGGAGTCTGTAGGAACCCTGAAAGAGAATAAGCTGTCACTACTACAGTAACAGATGAAGGTGGTGTGTGTTTTTATGTATGCTCTTTTTCGTTGTTGCTTTGCTGATTTTTTTCTGAAATGTCCATTGTATTGTCAAAGCGTGATGAGGGTCAGTGTGTTTAGATGTGGCTGTATATTGCCGTTATTGGGCTGCGGAATGCAAAGTCTAGCAACAATGCCTCTGACTGTCTGAGGTGTGCAGGAGTTGACACAGCTTCTGTGGTTGGCTCGGCCTAAAAACTGCGTGATCTAATTTATAGATTCTACACCTGTTTTGTGCTGAATATGAAAAGATGAGTGGTCACTCGTTCTTCGTTTTCATTGTCATAAATGTTTTTTGTTTTGCCTGAAGAAGACCTAAGTGGTTGAAATGCATCTTGTTTTATCCTGTAATCTGTCTGGATTGTCTAGGGGATAACTTTCCTTTTTAAAATTTGCATATAGTTATGCTGCATGTTTTCAGCTAGAATTGCAATATACAATTAATAATGATTATTATCATTATTATCATTTTTTTTAAAAAGAAAAGATATCATTTCCTCCAGACAGTACAGACTACAGGGCATGTCCTGTAACCTGTCTGTACTGTCCTGCGGAAATGTTATCTTTTCTTTTTAAAAATTTTCTTCAATTTCTGCTTTCAGTCACTTCACTGTGAAACTAATGTTATTCATATTGTTTTTATTATTGTTATTATTGTAATAATAATATTGTCATGAATATGTATGTCCTTCCAGATGATGATTCAGAAAGGCACACGGCGGCTGCGGCAGCTGGTGTACAATGCCATGCGTCGGGTGGTGAGCAACAAGGCAACGCGTGAAGTTGGGCTGTCGTGGCTGGCCACGCTGATCAGTCTCAACGAGCTGCGTGTGTCCTCCGTCCTGCAGGAGAACTCTGAAGCCCAGCCCGTGTGCTCTGATGGTGCGTGGTTTTTGTCAGATCTTCTCGGTGTGTTGTCAATTCTTGCACTTTTCTACACGAATGTGTCAACCTGGGTTCGCCTGATTCTGTTATTTTTTTTTTCTTAATTTTGTGTATAGCGGAAGCATTACAGAGCAGGGTATTGTTTTAAGCTGTGTTTATGTGCTTGTATGTCTGTCTGTCTTGTCTTTCTATTGGGAAGATAATTTGAAAACTGATAATATATAGAACTTATTCAAATGTTAAGTGGGTGATTATGAGGTTGGCTGGTTTTTAGTTTTTTTGTGTGTGTAAAAGTGACAAAATTTGAATGAAAATAAAACGTTCATAAGCGAGAAAGAAAACCCATAATTGATAATCATGCATGTTTTCATTTGTGAAAAGGGTAATGATAGAGTACAGATTTACTCTACAGGTATTCCTACCTGCTGTGATCAGTATTTTTTCGGTGATAGTTTGTGTGAACAAAGCTCATGAGCATAAGGATGCCAAGAGAAGGGGGTTAAATGCTGTTAGTCACTTTGTCTCAGTTTCCGTCAGTCTCTTTTGCTGACCTCCCTTGAATGACTTGCTTCCTTTCCAAACGGGGAGTTTCTGTTCATTTCTTTTCTATTGTGAGCGAGTGTAGATGTGAGATTGAAATGTTTAGGGGATACAGTGCTGTTTGGGTATGAGGCATTTTTTGATTTTCAAATATTCGTAAACTTTGGCCATGCAATAATTTCAATCTGACGTTCAAACTTTAGAAAAACATTTAGGTTTTAGAACATGTGTTGATGATGCAGTGTGTTGTGGCAGGGTTCAAGGTAAATGTGTGTTGATGATTCGGTGTGTTGTGGCAGGGTTCATGGTGAATGTGTGTTGATGATGCGGTGTGTTGTGGCAGGGTTCATGGTGAACGTGTGTTGATGATTCGGTGTGTTGTGGCAGGGTTCATGGTGAACATGTGTTGATGATGCGGTGTGTTGTGGCAGGGTTCATGGTGAATGTGTGTTGATGATGCGGTGTGTTGTGGCAGGGTTCATGGTGAATGTGTGTTGATGATGCGGTGTGTTGTGGCAGGGTTCAAGGTAAATGTGTGTTGATGATGCAGTGTGTTGTGGCAGGGTTCATGGTGAACGTGTGTTGATGATGCGGTGTGTTGTGGCAGGGTTCATGCTGAACTTGTGTGCGGTGTTGTTGGAGTTGTTCCTGCCCATCAGTCAGAGCCTGGAGAAGCTGGAGAAAGTGGACCTGGGCTACTCCTCCTCGGCAGCCTGTCGCCTCACCTACGACTTTGAGCCCTGTCTAGCTGGCGGGCAGATTGGTCAGGTTTTTTTATTTACTTTCTATGAAACTGAAATTTGTCAGATTGGTCAGTTTTTGCTTTTATGCTTTTCTATGGTTTATTTACTTTCTATGAAACTGAAATTTTTCGGATTGGTTAGTTCTTGGTTTTGTGGTCTTGGATGGTTTGTTAAACTTTCTATTCAACTGAAATTTTTCAGATTGGTTAGTTCTTGCATTTGTGATCTTGTTTGGTTTATTTACTGTCTGTTAAACTGGTATCTTTTCTGTTGACGTCATCAAAAGTCCTGTGAGGCTGTCTGTCATCTCAGTCCTTGCTTTGATGAGGTATTGGGTGTGGTTGGATATTTGTGAGAACGGAGCACAAACATGCATCAGTGACGGGGAATAAACGTATATTTTGAGCACAAAAAGCATTACCTTTGCACAGCCTACCCCTCAGTTGTTCACCATCCCACGCACTTGCATTTATTCACACGTGCACACGTACGCGCACACAAACACATGCACACATACACATGCAAACACACATACACCACAAACACACACACACACATGCACACACACACACACACACACACACACACACACACACACACACACACACAACACATGCTGTCATCAGTTGTCAAGGCCAAAACCATGTTTATATACATTTTTCTCGTTTGCACTTGTAAACTTCAGTGTTATACATGGTGAAAATCAAGTAGCAATTTGTAAATGGCACCTGATTTCAGTGTTATACATGGTGAAAATCAAGTAGCACTTTGTGGGGGTGAACACTGTTAACCGGGTGAGTCGGACGTCTTTTTGACAGCTCTGCTCTTGATTAACTTATTTTAGTTAATTAAACAACCGATCGGTCACCAAGAATGCCACGAAGTTAACAGTGTATCTACTGCCCACCTCCATCCGAGTTTTTGGAACTTTTGGTCAGCGTGATGTGAAGAAATCGTTGCTGAAATGACTGTCCGTGTGTTGTCAGTGTGCAATGTTATGGCCCGCCATAAGAAGAGAAAACAGCGTACGCAGACTGGTGAAGGTTCAGGCTCTAGTTCCTCCAACAACTCGAGTGTTAACAGTGACAAAGACACCCCAAAGAAACAGAAGGTGGAAACTAGTACTCCACTGTCCGGGCCAGTGAAAGAGACTCTTTCTAAATTTGTTTTTCGACCGCGAGAGGACAAAATGGAGGACAAGGGGAACGACTCGCTCCCAAACCAATCAAACGAGTTGGACATTGTTTTCTCCCTACTCGCGATTCTCACCGGCAAAAAGAACCCCAGCAATGTACGAATGCCGATCTGATGGCAAAGCTCTGTGCCAACGGAGCAGAACTTGCCAGGCGGCTCTTGCGGTGGAGGAGCTGAGGGCTGCCCTGTTCTCAGTCCAGACTGAGAACGAGAAGCTTCGTCGAGAGCTGACCGATGCCCGGAAGCGAGAGGAGCAGACAGCCACCCAGCTTGCCGAGGTTCGGCACCTTGCAGAGCTGGCGATCGTCGTACCGAGGACGTTTCCGCCTACGTACGGAGGAACAACCTTCGTATCTACGGGATGCAGGAAGCGGAGAGTGGGGGCGTCGAGACGGGGTACAGTGTGAGGAGAAGGTGCTTTCTCTGTTCAACCGTAAACTGAACATTGAGGTGAAGAGAGAAGACCTTGAGGCAGTGCATAGGGTCGGTTCCAAACAGGGTTCCAATGCGTCTAAAAACTCTTGCCCCGGGATTATTGTTCGTTTTGTTTCCGTCGAGTCAGGGACTCTGTGCTCTACGCGCGCAAGAAATTGAAAGGAACCGGGGTCACTATGGTGGAAGATCTGACCCCACGGGCCTATCAGCTGCTATGTCAGTGCGGAACGAGAGGGACATTTGCCAGCAGGCGTGGACGAAGAACGGTGCAGTGGTGGTGAAGACGGTTGTCCGGACGAATCTCGACAGTAAAATCTCTTGCCGATTTTAGGCACTACTGCGTTAGTTTTGTTTCTTTCCTCTTTTGTGTGTCACGCCGTTACTTCCACCTTTGCTTTGACATTGTGTCGTCTGCTCGAACTGTAAGTAGACCAAATTATTTTAACCAGCTGCGATTATTTTCTGTTCAAAATCGTGAAAGTTCGTGAATTCTTAAAGGTTTGTAATTTGGAATCTACTTGATGTAATTTCTGTATCTGTGCGCAATTTTTTTTTTTTTTTTATACATATAACGACTTTGGCGATTCTTTTGTTGTTGTTGTTATTGTTTTGTTTGGGTTTGTTTCCCTTCCACTGGACGTGTTTACATCTGGGGGTGAAGGTCTTTTGGGATTGGCAAGTCGGGGAGCAGTCCATGCGTCGAAGGTAGTAGTGTACAAAAGTAATGAAAGAAAACCGAGCCTTGTGGTACTATTCTTGTTTTTTCCATATATTTCTTCTTCTTCTTTCCTTTGGTGCCCACGATCATGAGGATGATCATTCTGGCACATATTTGTATTTGGTCTTTGCCCACAGACAATGTGATTGTATGGAGGGATAGTAAATTTTTGATCACGTATAAGACAGTCATACAAGATGACCATGACACGAGTTGTTTGAAGGCGTTTTCTTTTCTTTTCTTTTCTTTTTTTTTTTTTCTTCTTCCATATCATTGCGCTAGATTTTGTAGTAGTAGTTGTAATAGTTGGCATCAATGCTCGTTTGGAGCAGGGGCGGTGGGTCCTTATATAACAGGTTGGTGTGTGTATGTATGTGTAGTTTTATGTCATTGCTTTGTAAGCTGGTCTTTATGTTATACATTACTTTTTCATTTTCTTCATATCAAGGTGATAGGCTTGTGTGTGAGAGTGAGATTGTAACTGGGTCATGTACACTTTATTTGTGCATTTATAAGATGTTGATATTAATGATGGGTGTGAAAATCTTGCCTACTATTACATTGGAAGGTTGAGGCTGAGGTAGCTTCTGTTAAACTTTGGGATGTGCAACATCACTGTATTTCAAAAAGTGTGTCTCTAGTGTTTAGCAACACTTTGAGTATTTCTTACTTTTTTCTTTTGTAGACCTTTTTATATATATGTGTGTGTATGTGTGTATGTATATGTATGTATATATGTGTATATATGTATGTATATATGTATATATGTGTGTATATATATATGTATATATATATATATTTTTTTTTTTTTATTGCTATTATCTGTTAACTACTTTAACCTTTCTTGCCAGAACTCAACATGGCACAGGATAGTTCATTTAAAATTTGTTCTTTGAATTGTAATGGTCTAAATAATAATAAAAAAGAAAAGATGTATTTGATTTTCTTAGAAAAAAAGCAGCTCATATTTATTGTCTTCAGAGACACACTTAAAGGAAGACTCTGAGAATTTTATTCGAGCCAGCTGGGGATTAATGTATGGCTGTGTGGTACGGAAACTAATAAAAATGGTGTTGCTGTTCTGTTTAATAATAACTTTGAGTACAAGATACATGATGTTATAAGAGACCAGCATGGGTGTTACATTGTTATGAATATTCAATTCTTAAAAAAAAGGTTTACTTTGGTGAACTTATACGGGCTAGCAGTGGTGATAGCCCCGAATTTTTTGATAGTGTTTGTGAACTCATTGAGAGCTTTGGCAACCAACATGTAATTATAACTGGAGACTGGAATTGTGCCCTTAATTTAAAATGGATGTTAGAAATTATACAAGTGTCACCAATCGGCCAAGAACCCGAGCAAAAATCAATGATATGATGACAAAATACAATCTGTTCGATGTTTACAGAGAATTATACCCCGAGAAAAGAAACTATACATGGCGGAAATTTCACTCTTATAAACAAGCAAGACTTGACTACTTTATGATCACTGAAGGATTAATGATGGAGTTAATGATGTTTGCATCGACCCTGGATATCGATCCGATCATTCTCTTGTCACATTGCTTTTAAAAAAAGATAATTTCAAACGCGACAGACCTTTTTGGAAATTCAACAATAGTTTATTAAGAGATAAGCAATATGTTTCAAAAATTAGAGAGCTGATCAGCGATACCAAGAAACAGTATGCATTACCTGTATACAACTTAGATAATATACATAAAATTAGTAATGAAAACCTCTTTTTTCAAATTGATGATCGTTCTTTTTTGAGACATTAATGATGGAAATAAGAGGCAAAACAATCTCTTATAGTACTTATAAGAAAAAAATGGATACTCAAAGAGAAACATGACATAGAAACAAAAATAAAAAACATTGAACAGAATTTACAAGAGGAAACTATTCCTCATTTAGAAAACCTAAAAACAGAATTGCAAGAAATCAGGAATCACAGACTTGAAGGCATGGCAATGCGCTCGAGAGTTCACTGGCTAAGTCAAGGGGAAAAGGTGAATAAATATTTTTGCACTCTTGAAAATCGAAGTTTTATGATAAATCTATCCCTTTTTAGAAAAAGAGGATGGTTCAGTCATTTCTGAACAAAAAAGTATCCTCCTTGAGATAAAAAATTTTTATGAACAATTATACAGCTTTAGAGATGTAACTGATATGAATATTTCTGAAGAGCTTCGGATGCTCCTGCATTATCTGAGGAGGAGAGCTCCTCCACTAGAGGGTTTGATAACACTGGAAGAGGCTGCTACTGTTTGAAACGGATGAAAAATTTGAAGAGTCCTGGGCCTGATGGGTTTTACTGTTGAATTTTTTAAGTTTTTCTTTGTAGATATTGGAACTTTCCTTGTACGTTCTATTAATGAAGGTTTTGCTAAAGGCCAGTTATCAACTACCCAGCGACAGGGAACCATAATATGTATCCCCAAGGAAGGGAGGCCGAAAAGATTTGTGAAAAACTGGCGCCCCATCTCTTTGTTGAATACTACATATAAGATAGCTTCTGCTTGTGTTGCTAATCGATTGAAAAATGTTCTTCCAAACATCATACATGAGAGTCAAAGAGGTTTTTGAAGGGCAGATTTATTGGAGAAAATATAAGGTTGATGTATGACATGTTATTGTACACTGATAAGGAAAATGTTCCAGGTATGCTTTTTTTAGTTGACTTTGAGAAGGCGTTTGATAGCGTCTCATGGTCATTCTTACATAACTGCCTGAATTTTTCAAGTTTGGACCTCACTTAATTAATTGGATAAGAACATTTTATTCACAAATTTCTACCAATATTTATGTCAATGGCCAGTACTCCCCATGGTTTCCGATTGAGAGAGGGGTGAGACAGGGGGACCCATTATCTCCTTACCTATACCTAATTTGTGCTGAGGTTCTGTCATTAATGATTCGTTCTAATGAGCATATTAAAGGAATTAAAGTTGTTAACAAGGAAAACTTACTGTCACAATTTGCTGACGATACTAGTTTATGTCTAGATGGTTCAGAGAGATCTTTTACCGAGGCGGTATCTGTCCTTACTAAATTTTTACAAATTTCAGGTTTAAAAATCAATTTTGACAAGTCACAAGTAATATGGTTGGGGAGTAGAAAGAATTGTGGAATTAGATTTATGAGGAGCAAAAATTTTGTTTGGGATCCAGGTACTTTCAAAATTCTTGGTATCAAATTCTCCACTAACACAAATATTATTGTACAGATTAACTTTGAAGATAAACTTTTTGAAATAAAAAGAGTCCTAGCTTTTTGGAAAAAAAAGAAATATAACTCCTTTCGGAAAATAACTATTATTAAAACTTTGGCATTTTCTAAAATTGTTCATTTATTGATTAATCTACCAGACCCCCAGAGGATTTTATTGTTGCTTTGGAAAAAGAATTGTATAGTTTCTTATGGAACGGTAAAAAAGTAAGATTAAAAAATCTGTGGTTCGAAAGCAGTACTGTGAAGGTGGATTAAAAATGTTAAATGTAAAAATTTTATTTCTTCTATGAAGGTAAGTTGGCTGAGAAGATTAATGTATGAGTCGGGTTGGCGGGAATTTTACCATTAATATGTTCCCTAAGCTGGACAATATAAAAAACTTTGGTGCTGAATTTTCTAATGTTATTATGCAAGATGTCAATAACCCATTCTGGAATGATGTGATGAAACACTACAAGAAACTGTGTTCAAAGTGCTGTCCGACTACAGTACATGATTTCATGTCAGAGTGTATTCATTACAATATTAAATTTTAAGAGATAAAAAAGTTATTTTTGTACAGGAATGGTGTATTTATGGCATTTTTTTCATTAAACACTTGATAAATGAAAATGGGCATTGGATGACCTTCCATGAATTTTTAATTGAATATCAAGGTATAAGAACAAACTTTCTCTTGTATGAAGGCATAATAAATGCTATTCGCAACTATTGCCAAAAGCTTAATATTATCACAACTAACCAATATAAACTCTTAGACCAAAAAGTCTGGTTTTGCATTAAAAGAGGCAACAAATATGTACAAAAAACTTTAAATGAAAATAATGCCTCTCCCGCTGCTATTAATAAATGGAATAATCTATTTGTAAATCTGAATTGGAAACAAATATTCCTTCATAGTTATAAAGTTTCTACTGACGTCCAGCTTAGATGGTTCCAATGTCGACTTCTACATAGATTGCTGCCAACCCAGAAATACCTGTTTCAGTGCAAAATTGTGGATTCACCATTATGTAACTTTTGTGATCAGGAACAACAGACGATTACACACATGCTTTTCGACTGTAATATTGTGCAGCGGTTTTGGAGAAATCTTCAAAACCTGCTAATGGAGAAATGTCAGCACTGCGCTAATCTGTTTTTTGAGAAAGAGTTAGTTCTGTTTGGAATGAAACAAAATGTGGAAACTGACAAAGTTCTTAACTTTATTCTGTTGTTTGCTAAGTTTTATGTTTACAAATGTAAACTACAAAATAACCACCCAGACCTTCATGTTTTCCTAACAATCTTAAGCTATAGATTTAAATTGGAAAAATACTTAGCCTTTCTGAACTATGATTCAGATCAATTTGAAAAACCTGGTTTCCCTATTCCTCTATCATTTCCTAGCATGATTGTGACTTTTTTTTTTTTTTTTTTTTGACAAATCTTATGTACACATGGTCCCAACTTGAGTATCCCAACCTAGATAATGCTACATAGTTGAGAATGGTAAACGCTGGTATCTTTTACATAACTAGCCATCCCTTCTTTTGTTGTAATTACCCATCTTAAATTTTTTTTTTTTTTTCTCCCTCTCTCTCAGCCTCTCACCCATTGCCACCCCTTGGTATTTTCCTAGTTTTTGAGGTTATTTGTATATGTGTGTGTGCAAGTTTATATATCCTGCTTACAATTCATGTAATGATGGTTTTTTTTTGTTTGTTTGTTGGTTGGTTTTTTTTTTGGGGGGGGGGGGGGATATGCGTGTTTGTTCTTTTATTGTGTCTGACTTCTTTTGGGTTCTTTGGTACAATTATTATGATACGTATGTCTTTTTGTGTGTGTGCGTGCATGTTTGTTTAAAAACAAAAAACCTCTTTGCTAATACTTTAATAGCACAATTATACAATTCCAAATACATGGGGTCAGTTATTTTAACTCATTCTCCCATTCATTCCTTCAAACACAAAGAACACCATGTCAAATGTCATAGGATATTTTGATTTGAATTCTTTATTGCAACTACATTTATATCTGTACATACATGAGTTTATAATTAATTTGTTTTAAGTAAGTACCTTGCCAGTTTATGTGAGGGATGAATGTGTGAGAAATGAAGGAATTGTTGAGTGGAGGGATGAGAGAGGTGACATTAAAAATGCGGAAAAAAAAAAAAAAAAAAAAGTAGCACTTTGTAAATGGCACCTGCACCATGGTTGAGTGGTCCATGGTGAAGAGCATGGTGGCATGTTGAAAATGATTTCAGTGTCAAGTAAAGGGCTGCAGGGCTGGAAGCTTGTGCACCACCCCCCGCACTGCAGGGCCAGCACAACTTCATCACAGAGTGCTTCCACCTCACACAGCGTGCCCTTGGCATCACGTTGTCCCAGCATCAAACACTCAACAGATGCACAGGTAGGTGGGACAGATGTGGCAAAAATGTGATAGGGGGCAATGCTCATGCACAAGACATGCATGCCACACAGACAAGCTCACACATGCATGCATGCAAATGGACATAGACACAGACACATTTACACACACGCGCCCAAACAGAGGTACACATCATACACATACGCACGCACGCACACACGCACGCACGCATGCATGCGCACGCACGCACGCATGTATGCACACACACACACACACACACACACACACACACACACACACACACACACACACACACACACACACACACGCACACACACACAGAGAAAATCATACACATGAGCTACATATTCATATGAAAAATATTCACACACACACACAGAAAATCATACACATTATAGCTACATATTCATATCAAAAATATTCATTGAATGATGCATGGGTGAATCACTATTTGCCAGTTGGTGTGAAGGATTAGGGGGTCAAAGTGATGGGAGGAAATATAGGCATAGGCGCATATACACATACGTGCACACACACACAGACACATGCACAGAAATACACACACTTGCACACACATGCACACGCGCACACACACGTATGCTCACAAACACACACAGACACATGCAGGCGCTTAACCCTCTTGCATTTGCATTTTTCAGCCCCAAACTGCTCCTAATATTTGGGTTTTTTGTTGTTGAGAAATCAGTGGAGTGCGGTCAGTTCATGACCCAACTTCTTGTGAATGAATCATTTCCCACACCCCATACTACTGCTAAGATTTCACTGGACAACTCTCAAGGACGCCCATTTATTTTTGGCCAGCCTTGACTTACAAGGTTGCCGTGTGAGGGAAAGTAACCGCACGGGGTTTCGTAGCGTTTGGGAAAGTTTGGGGGAAAAAAAGATGTTTTTTTCCAGGCCCTGGAAAGTCTTTGAAAATAGAAAAAACATGAATATGGTTTGTGAAAGTTTGTGAATTTAGAGTTATGTCACCAATATAAAATACCCAAACCCCGAAAAAATCGGGGCATGAAATTTTAACATAAAGAGAAAAACTTTTAAAATATAATAAATGCGATCGGATGAACCGCGCGAATTGAGTAGCGACGAACTCTCGTTTTCAAGTGCAACGCGAGTTACTTCCCTTGAATATCCGGGTCTCTCAGAGAAACAAAATGCCGGACCGTGCGTTTTCAACGAGCTGTGGCTCGAAAATTCGACTTACAACGATGGCTGCGGAAAATGTGGCAACAAGTGGGTCTGCGTACTGTGCAGCGTGCAGAAAAAACTCGATTTTTGGATCGATGGGTGAAGGAGCCCTCATCAGCCATAACGGCGGTTTAAATCAAAACAGTTGTTTCATCGCGTGGGGTCACCCGGTCCATTTCTTGGTCACAGGAAGAAAAATGAGACGAAGACGGAAAATGATTTTTGGTGAACCCTTTTGGTTCAGTAGTTAGCCAAGCTTTTCCAAACGCTCTCCCATCAGCCGTACCTCAACCTACTTGATTTTTTAATTTTTTTTACGTTGTTCAGGTTGCCGTTTTTGCCCTTTAAAAGAAAGAAAAAAGAATGTGACCATGTGACCTGCGCTTTGAAGGAAACACTGTTTCAATTATTGCCAGAATTTGCAAAATGGTGATTACCTCATGCTCTACTGCAACTACTACTAGTACTACTTCTTTCTGTTCTAATACTGCTTCTCCTAGAACTTCTGCTCTGATATATTATACTACTACTAGTACTTACGCTGTTTACTACACCACTGCTACCACTATTTTCATTCATTACTATTTTTAATTATATTTTTAAAAGGTTGGGAACAATACTAATAGGAAATATTCATGTGAACTTATAATCATGTTATAATTAATACTAATGTGAAATGAAGATAGTATTTTCTTTCCATATAGAGAGTACATAATTGTAATGTAATAGTGATTTTTTTTAAAGTTATACCATTAATAGCATTGATATAAAACAGTAAGTTATATGGTATTTATTTCACAATAACAAGAACATTCATTTTAATTAATATTTAACAGTATATTGACAGAATTTTATAATGATCAATCATATTTACAATTTTTTATAAAATTTTGATACAGATATAGCAGTAACATCATTACACTCTCTTTAAACAATGTTAAGACATATAATTGTGACAATAATTAGGATGATAATGATAATAGTGATAATGATTGTGATGATTATAAAGATTTTGCCTACTAGTAATAATAAATTGATTTGATGATAAACAAGAACGATTTTTGGTGTCTTGATTAAAACTTTTATAAACACAAAGAAAATTTGTATTTCAGGTGCAAAGCACAAGAAGAATGTGGCTTCCATTGACAATAGTGGTTGCACCATTGGTGACTTCATGGGCATCACAGCAAGAAGTCTTCCACAACCAGCTCCTCCTCTGTTGCACCAGTGACATCTTCAGAGGTTCCGTCTCATCAGCTGCAACGCAGAAAGAAAAACAGTGTGGTTAGTTTGGCATCGTAGTGTCTGGCACAGAAGTGTTGAAAGCGAGGTGTTGTGGGCAATGAAGTGCATTAACATCCATTACAGTATGAAAATCATGTGATGGCATGAAACAGCTGTTTCAAGTCATGTTCCTGACTGCAACTTGCTGCAGCGTTTTCCTGTGGAGAAGCAAAAGCAAGATATTTGTGTACTTTTGGTCTTGGGCCATATTTTTCATCCGAGCTTACAAAACAAATAAAGGCAGCAGAAAACTATGTGCTTTCTTTTTGATGAACGCTGAACCAGAATCTCCAGGAAAAACGTTGGATGTGTATGTCAGATTCTGGGACCGTAATTGTGTTTTACAAGATACTTTTGACTCCAAATTCATTGGTGTGAAAACGAGGAACTGTTCTATTAAAAGGTAATCTCACAACACATTGGCTGCCTTTGGAATTGACAGTTGTTGTAAGTCTTGTGACTATAGGACAGAATCCATTGATTCATTTTTCAAACAACGGCAGTGCATGTGGCTGAAAAAAAAAGTAATATAATAGTTTACATTTTCTGTGGGTCATCACAAACGACAATAATAGGCTAGAAGATTGGTGTGATAACATAGGAACTGTTCTATTAAAAGGTAATCTGTCTGTCTGTTGTGTTTGTGCTTATTTACATGTCCCTTTTATCTACCTAACTTCAGTTTTAGGGCTGCTTAAATAAAATAAAGGTCTTTGAAAATCCAGAAAGTGGTTTTGAAAGTTTGGGAAAAGTTTGGGAATTTTGGGATGCTCTTAGGCTATGAACCCTGACGCAGCACATGCGGCTGGTTGTGGCTGTAACGAACCACCAGGGGAGTCGAACAGAGCAGCCAAATATGGGCGAAACAAATGCAAGAGGGTTAAACAGCAGACACATGCACGCACACACACATACGCACACACACACACACACCAGAGAAATCCTAGACATTTTGTTATTATTTTTTTATGACAAATATACGTTGTGATTAAAGGGATCAACTGTGTTAAAGACGGGGCTTTTCAAATCCACTTTTACCAGTTGTGTCCCAAGACAGAAGGTCAGAGTGATGAATTATTTACTCTGCAGAAGTCATAAAGAGATATACAAACACCAGCCACTGTGGCAAAGTGGTTAGCATCGCAGACTTGGGGCTGGGAGGTGGTGAGTTCAATTCCCATCAGAGCCATTTGTTTGTAGGATTTTTCTGCCTAAACTGGCTCCTACCCAGAGCTGAGTTGTACTGGCTCAGTTTGGAAGACTGGGACACATGGTCGAGTTTCATCCACTTAATGGTATGTGAGTCTGAGTGTTGTACAGATTTCTTGACAGGCGTCTGTATCTCTCAGGCCGATACACATGGCAGAAAATCTGACAGCAGTTGATTGTTTAGGTAGATGGTGGTTGGTTAGACACCATGCACCCTCAAGGGAAGAACTGTTTGGGATTTGAGTGAGGGCACTCCAGAGAGTCTGCAAAGGATAGATCTTGCAGCTTGGATTGTTTGGGTGGCTGTGTTGCTCAGACAGCTACACCCTTAAAAGTGAACTTTTCATTTCTCTCTGGTTTGTATTTATAAAAAAAAAAAAGGGGGGGGGGGGGGGGGGGGCAAGATTTCAGGATAAGGACAGTGAAACGAAGAATATCTATCTGTATGTATGTTTATTGCTTACTATGTTTATTGAGGAAGAGCAGGGAGACTAATCTCAGAGATGGGATTTTTCTGCGATTGGCGGATTTCCGTCTTTTTGATGGCCCCCTGGGTCGTTTTTGAGATCAGTGTAAATCCGTTGAGAAAATTGGGGGGGGGGGGGGGGGGTAGAGGTAGGTTTGTGATGAAGCTAATGTACGGCGAGAGGTCGATCGATATTGTGTTCTGAATTGATCCGTTCGCAAATGGATGTTTCGGTTTCTGCTTGGGCCGGTCGAGACTGCTGTCTTTGTTTTCATTCTGCGGTTGACCGAAACCATCAAAGCGGAAGTTGATGTTTGAGAACGCGGCAAACTGTTTGCGAATTTTTTTCCCGACGCCATTTCTTTCGGTTTGCGAGAGTAGCGAAAAACCGAATGTTCGTCAGATAGCAGAAAGCGAGAAAGTTCTTGCGAAGCAAGTCGATGCTTCAGTTAAAACAAATGGACTTGGAAGTGGTTGGAGGAGGAAGTGAGCGCAAAAGTGATGCTGTCCAGTTCCAAAGGCGCCGTCAGCCACAGTGTGATTTCAGATGAAAGACTGCATGAGGAAAATCACCTATCAGGACAAGCAGTCTGCACATGGTGTAATGACGCGATCAAGTATGGCTCACGGGGCAAGTCAGCATTGATCAACCACGTTCTTGCTGAAAAAGCACCTAGCAAGAGTGAAAGATCGTCTTACAACGAGGACTCTTGGATCGTTTGGAGCATCGGCAAGTCTACCCACCACCCCCACTCCCACCCGTCTCTCTCTCTCTCTCTCTCTCTCTCTCTCTCTCTCTCTCTCTCTCTCTCTGTGAAGAGTAATGCTATTTGTTTTGTTGAAGTAATTATATTAATAATATTGCAGGTTATCTCCAGATAGATGTAATGCCTACAATCATCAAGCTGATTATTTTGCAATGAAGGTTCTCTTTGAAAAAAACAGGTTACATTCAATGTCACAGTATACACAATTGTGAAGTCAATATTTTACGTAATAAATAGCATACAACAAACTATTTTAGTGAGAGAGAGTATCAAAACAAAAAAATTGCAAGGGTGTTATTGACATTTACAGACAAGCAAACAAAAACATAAGTAAACAAACAGATAGTACGGAAAAAAAAGTCATAGTAGTAGTAGTAGTAATATAATAAGAATAATGTTTTTTACGTTTACCACCGCGTCACAAAATCTTTTCTTTTCTGGTATAGATATCATGGGGGGAAAAAATCAGTTACACCATTCATACAAACGAGCAGACGGCAGTATGCATGCATACTTATACTCTGGTGACTAGATTTAGCAAGTGACATCATTAATGTTGAGGAGTATCAGAAGTGTGAAAGTGTTTTTTTTCTTATTGTAATAGAGATGGATCAAATTGAAAGAAAAAAAAAAACTGCTTGTGGGCACACAATGAGTTAAACCTTACAATTTGTACATTTGAATATGATCCTTAGTCAACTCTCTCACTTATATTATTCTATAAAGGAATCGAATCCTCCGTGGTATTTTGTAAGGACAACTATAAGAAATTATTGATTGGTGTTCAGGTAAACTTTTTTAATAAGTATTTTGAAGGATGGCTATTACTATTAGAAACTAAATGCTCGCTGAAATGTGGTGATGTGAAGGACAGTAATGAGAAACTGACTTGCAACTGCTGGAAAATTGTGTGGATATTAGCAACTGGAAAATCACCAATCCTGTGTCAATGGTTTCATGATTTCCTGACAGACATCAATGGCGAAGGTGAGAAAGTCTTTTTTTGTAGGATCAAGGTTATTAATACTTTTGAATACTTTGGGTCTCAGATGCTGATTTTTGCAGGTTAAATTCTAAAAAATCTTCAGCTTCAGGGGGCTTCGCCCCTGACCCCCACAGGGGCCTTGCCCTGGACCCCACCGGGGGCCTTCAGCGGCCCCGGACCCCGCCTTTTTTTTCCTCCTTTTTCACATTATGAGAATCCATCTCTGATCTTCTTACAGGGACATAACTACTAAACCTGTTTGCAAATTGATAGCCATCTGTCAATGGTGTTCCCGACATTCGGTTTTCTTGGTGCTTTGGATTGGCCTCCCTTTTCAAAGGAAGTGTGCTCAGGACCCCTGGGCGTTCCTTTTTGATGTTAGATGACAAGTATGAGAAAAGGAATTATCCTATGTAAAGTAGTTTTTAGGTATATTTACCTGAGACTTACCTAAACACTAGGATTCACAACATATTGCTCATTATGAGGAAAATAAAGAACCTGATGGGTCATGAGTTGGTAACAACCTAAACTTTAAGGGAGATCACTTTGAGAATGCAAGTGTCAGGTGATAATTAGGGTATGGATTTGGCTCCCTTCTCCTTAAAAAATCTGTTGGGCATACTGATTGGCTTCAGCAAGATTATCGCCAGGTAGGGAGTGAGTACTTGTTTAGACAGGTAAGTATGTCTAGAAAACGCATTTATTCAGAAAATTACTTTTCATTTTGTGTTGATTAATCTGTGTATTTATCATTCCTTGTAGAGTGATCTCTTGCATTTTTCCTACCTCATGTTCATACTGGGCTATTTTTTTGTCATTACTACGGTATGCTTACAATGGTACTATGGTACGGTATCTTTACCTTGTAGTATTCATTGGTGTTAAATTGTTTTCCTCTTTGACAGTCATTTAGCAGCATGATGGAACAAGTGAAAGACATCAACGAGGCTAAAGAGGAAGAAGTCCGTAATCAGCATGTGGTATGTATTCATGTCTGTGCGTGCGTGTGTGTGTGTGTGTGTGTGTGTGTGTTGTGGTGTGTGTGTGTGAGTGAGTGAGTGATTGTGTGTGTGTGTGTGTGTGTGTGTGTGTGTGTGTGTGTGTGAGTGAGAGGAGTGACAGAGAGAGAGAGAGAGAGAGTGTGTGTGTGTGTGTGTGAAAACGTGTGTTAGTGTGAACATGAAATATGTCTGTGGAAGTGTGTGTGACTTCATGTACAATTGTATATTACATGTGTGTGTGGGTGTGAGAACATGTGTAAGTGTGAACATGATACGTGTCTGTAGAAGTGCGTGTGACTTTATGTACAATTGTATAGTGTGTGTGTGTGTGTGTGTGTGTAACTGTGGATGCAAGGATTATATTTGTTCTGAAAACTATGTTAGTTTCCTGGTCCTCTGTTTTTCTCTTTTAAATACATCTTTTGATGGAAGGATGAATGCACTTAACCTAACACCCACGACTCGCCTTATCAACAGCTCATAAGTGCCCATGACTTGCCTTATCAACAGCTCATAAGTGCCCATGACTTGCCTTATCAACAGCCCATGACTTGCCTTATCAACAGCTCATAAGTGCCCATGACTTGCCTTATCAACAGCCCATGACTTGCCTTATCAACAGCTCATAAGTGCCCATGACTTGCCTTATCAACAGCTCATAAGTGCCCATGACTTGCCTTATCAACAGTCATAAGTGCCCATGACTTGCCTTATCAACAGCTCATAAGTGCCCATGACTTGCCTTATCAACAGCTCATAAGTGCCCATGACTTGCCTTATCAATAGCTCATAAGTGCCCATGACTTGCCTTATCAACAGCTGATAAGTGCGTGCTGGGAAACCTGTCTGTTGGACACTGAACTGGTCTACAGCATCACCATGTTCTACATCAGCCAGGCCAAGCTCCTGCTGAGGACTGTGGACAGCATCGCTGAGGTGAGACTGACGGACGTGCAGACGCATGGTCACTATCTGCTGACCTGCCATGTGTGGAATGTACAAGTGCAAAAGGAAAAAATTGGAAAAAGTTAGAGGTTGGAGGACAAAAAAGAAAAAAAAAGTACATGCTACAAGATGTAGTGATCAGTCAGATGCTGAGATAGACTGTCCATTTTGTCATGGTATGTTTAAGAATGAATACCTCTTCTACTTTGTTTGCCTTGCCTATGACGATTTGAGAAAAGAGTCATACCTGAGATGTATGCCAGTCATCAATCCCTGTTCCAATTATCAAATCTTCTAATGGCAGAAATAGTAATCCGGTGCAAATGGTTGCATTTTTTGTGTATAAAGCTTTTAACAGACGGACATATTTACTAAATGGATAAAGAAAGGTAACTCTGAAATCTGTATCCTGCCGCACTCTTTGATGCAAGTGTTCATCATGTGTATTGGCCTACAGTCTAACATTAAAAACATATTGTCACTATCATTCTTATTAGAAAAAAAAAAAGATGTAAAAATGCATGTATAGTCAAGTATGAAAATGGATCAGTGATACATGTAGAACTGCCCCTTTCCAAGTTCAGGCCAGAAATCCGCTTATAGGCCCAGAGAAATGTTGTGGTGTTCATTCACGCTGAGAGAAATGTTCCTCTTTCTCTTGAGGTGCCACTTTTCAGGCCCTGGCTGGAAAACCAGCCGGTAAAGAATCTGAAAATAGCTTTTTGGTGGAGTCGTTGATGGTTGGCAAACTGGCTTTAACATTATCCTTTCAAGGGCCCAATTTTTTTTTTTCAGCTTGTAAACAATTGAGAAGTTACTGACTTGCACACAAGTTCAGATTGGTGGAAACTTGAGTTTAGCCATTGCTATGAACATCTGTTCTTTCGCACTATATGCTCTTAGGTCTGTGGTTCGGTCACATATCAGCAGGTACGGACAGTGTTGATAAATTTTAAGAGAAGACTGAAGATGTTTCCTTCTCAAGTCAAAGATGAAGGGTGGAGAAGTGGTCTGTGGCTTATTGAGTGTTATGATCAAGGAATCAAGAATAGATTTGGAATAAGGAAATGGCACAGATTGTCATCTGGTTGAACCCCCCTCCCCATCTTCCCCCTCAGCTTGTACAAACATTTGGAAGATCAGTGTTCCCTTCCACCACCACACCACCCACCCACCCTTTCCCCTTGCCCACTTGTACTTTCCAGCTGAAAAATGTGGAAAATCAGTTTGCACACACACATGCATGCACGCACACAGGCAAGCACGCACGCGCGCACACACACACACACACACACACACACACCACACAACACACACACACACACACACACACACAATAACAGGGGTTAACTTTGGCTGTTTTTTGTGAAATTTGTTTTGGTTTGGCCAGTTCAGGAACTGGTAGCACAATGTTTTGTTGTCTGCAAGGAACATTAATCATGAGTAATTTTCCGTCAACCTTACCCCTCTCGCATCCCCTATCCACCCTCTTTCTTCTCCTTTTCTGCCCCCCCCCCCCTCCATACACACAGGCATATGTACATGTTATACATACACACATTCTTTCTCGCTGTCTTGCACTGTCACAGGATACATTATAAAAAAAAAGTCTCTTTAAAAAGGCTGAAGAATGAATTTACAGTAGTTAGTTCTTCCATTTTTTTCTCCTTTATTTCACACATTTCTGCTTAAAAAAATAAATAAAAATAAAACATGCATAAGATGTCTATAACTTATCTTTTTGATGCACTTCCTCTTCAAAGATATTAGCAAAGTTGATACATTGCATTTTCTTCTCTCTCATTCTCTCTCGCTCTCTCTGTCTCACTCTCTCGCTCTCTCTGTCAGTCTCTATCTCTCTCTTGCTCTCTCTCTCTCTCTCTCTCTTTTCAAGATCTGACCAGCGTGTTGAGCTAATGCGTAGGTCAAACATCTGCTAAGTCGTAGCCATGAGACCTTCATTAATTCATTTGTCCATCAGCTTTAAATCACGTGCAGTGTGGTGTCAAAATTAGCGAATGTGGTGAAGCGTATATGGACTAATCCACACGCAGTGACGCCTCCTTGATAGAACTGAAGCTCTCTCTGTGCACAGAAGCATGGGAGGAATGAGGAGGAGGCGCAGAGAGCCCAGCAGAAGGCGTTGTCGGTGGTGCCAGAGTTCTGCATGAAGGACATGGCCCAGTGGTTCACCTTCCTGGCCAACACTGTGCTGCGAGTCAAGCCCAACGCCACCAAAGGCATCACGGTGCGCACTGCTGTGCTGGATCAGTGTTGTCTGTGATGGTCCATGTGTTGTCTGATGTCTCTGATGGTCCATGTTGTCAGTGATGGTCCATGTGTTGTCTGTGATGGTCCATGTATTGTCTGTGATGGTCCATGTCTTGTCTGTGATGGTCCATGTGTTGTCTGTGATGGTCCATGTGTTGTCTGTGACGGTCCATGTCTTGTCTGTGACGGTCCATGTCTTGTCTGTGATGGTCCATGTCTTGTCTGTGACGGTCCATGTCTTGTCTGTGATGGTCCATGTCTTGTCTGTGACGGTCCATGTCTTGTCTGTGACGGTCCATGTCTTGTCTGTGACGGTCCATGTCTTGTCTGTGATGGTCCATGTGTTGTCTGTGACGGTCCATGTGTTGTCTGTGACGGTCCATGTGTTGTCTGTGACGGTCCATGTGTTGTCTGTGATGGTCCATGTGTTGTCAGTGATAGTCCATGTGTTGTCAATGATGGTCCATGTGTTGTTAGTGATGGTCCATGTGTTGTCAGTGATGGTCCATGTGTTGTTAATTATTGTTCATGTGTTGTCAGTGATGGTCCATGTGTTGTTAATTATTGTTCATGTGTTGTCAGTGATGGTCCATGTGTTGTTAATTATTGTCCATGTGTTGTCAGTGATGGTCCATGTGTTGTTAATTATTGTCCATATGTTGTCAGTGATGGTCCATGTGTTGTTGATTATTGTCCATGTGTTGTCAGTGATGGTCCATGTGTTGTTAATTATTGTCCATGTGTTGTCAGTGATGGTCCGTGTGTTGTTAATTATTGTCCATGTGGTGTTGGTGATGTTCCATATGTTGTTAATTATTGTCCATGTGTTGTCAGTGATGGTCCATGTGTTGTTAATTATTGTCCATGTGTTGTCAGTGATGGTTCGTGTGTTGTTAATTATTGTCCATGTGTTTGGTGTCGTATACTATACCATGTCAGACCATAGCATTCCACGGCAGTTAGCTCTGAAAGGCCGCATTTTTTGTGGCTAATGCAGTGATAAGACAGTCACGTGACGGACACAAACATGCGTGCGCGCACACACACGAACCACTCGCACACACACACACACACACACACACCACTCACTCACACACATACACACACACACACACACACACACACACACACACACACACACACACACACACACACACAAACACCCACTTACACATACAAACACACACACACACGCACACGCACACGCACACGCACACGCACACACACACACACACTTATCTGAATACACATCCAAACATTCTTAACACTTGCATGTTCACACACATGCATGCTGTAATTTGTGAGGTTGGCAGGTTGTGTGTGTGTGTGTGTGTGTATGTGTATGTGTGTAAGCATGCCCCTGAAGCACTTTTATCAGTGGAAGACTTGAAACATCTTTGGCAAACATATGCAGTCTTTAAAAAACATTGGGTTTTGCTATTCATGAGCTCTGTAAACTTATGTCTATGTAATCTAATTGTTTTAGCAGTTCAGCTAGTGATTGGCAGATGTGAATGTTTCCACAATGTCGAATTACTGATTTATCTGTAGTGTTTGTGTCTATGTTTGCTTGTTCTATTATTTTCACTTACATTTGAGGGATTTAGTTGCAAAGTGAGTCGATCGCAGGCAGAAATCTAAACAAATCTTAAAAAGTTTGTGTAATAAATCCACCAAACATGAACAAATGAATCACAAGATGACACGACGCGTTTCGACCTCCTAGATCTTCTTCAGGCAAGACAAACAATGCTCAGGACTGTGAAAGTGAAGAAAGAGCAATCGTAGATCTTGTGCCGAATTTGACTAGGTAAGTGATTGAGCATTCTTCATTTTCGTTGTCTTGAGTGTTGTTTATCTTGCCTGAAGAAGACCTGAGAGGTCAAAATGTGTCGTGTTTTGTATTGTAATTCATTTGTTCATGTTTGGCGGATTTAATGCTTTTTTTTTTTTTTAAGATTTGAAGGATTCATTGTTTGATTTGCTATTTACTTTGTTTCTTTACCTGATAATTGAATACCTCAGTGTGTGACCAAACAGCTGACAACCTCTGTTTCTTTACCTGATGATTGAACACCTCAGTGTGTGACCAAACAGCAGATAGCCTTTGTTTCTTTACCTGATGATTGAACACCTCAGTGTCTGACCAAACAGCTGACAGCCTTTGTTTCTTTGCCTGATGATTGAACACCTCAGTGTCTGACCAAACAGCTGACAGCCTTTGTTTCTTTACCTGATGATTGAACACCTCAGTGTCTGACCAAACAGCTGACAGCCTCTGTTTCTTTACCTGATGATTGAACACCTCAGTGTCTGACCAAACAGCTGACAGCCTTTGTTTCTTTACCTGATGATTGAACACCTCAGTGTCTGACCAAACAGCTGACAGCCTTTGTTTCTTTACCTGATGATTGAACACCTCAGTGTGTGACCAAACAGCAGATAGCCTTTGTTTTTTTACCCATAGCTGCCAACTGCTACGATATCGCCGTAGTTTGCTACGCCAAGAGAATGCTTGCTACGACACTACTACGATCATTAAATTGCTACGGCGAAACAAAAAAATTCGAAGATACTTTCGTTTTGTTTGGACAGCGCTAAGTAACGTCTCTATCGGTCTGTCGGAACTGCATTTCCGCTTTCTGTTTTACTGTAGCACGTGATCATTTCGACCAATCAATGGCGACTTCCTTCTTGCTCAGTTCGCAACAATGGCGTCCAAGAAGCGAACGGAGAGCGCGTCTCCGGGAGAAAAAGAAAGTGGTGTGAAGCGCCCAAGACATAGCTGCCAGAAATATCGTGCGGAGTATACAGAGAAATACCCATGCATTCTGAGATGCCCTACCGACCTCACTAAAGTACAGTGCAAATCGTGTGAGCTTGATTTTTCTTGTGAGCCATGGAGGACTGAACGACATAAAGCACCACGTCGCCACGTGGAATCACAAGAAGAAAGCGGGGGAAAAAACCAAACACGAAGCTATCAAGCTTTGGCTTTGTTCCTGGAGGAAGTTCTGTGGATTATGCAGCGATTAGAGCAGAGACCTTTTTTGTGAGTTTCTTGGTTGAGCACAACCTTCCTCTGTCGGCAGCAGACCATGCTGGTCCACTCTTCCGAAAAATGTTTCCTGACAGCAAGACAGCACAAGAGTTCAAGTGTGCTCATACGAAAGCAACAGCAATAACCAAGTGCTTGGCGAAAGAAGCTATGGAAAACTGTGCAAGCCACATGAAAACTGGACCATTTGTGATAGGCACAGATGGCAGTCAAGAGGGAGGAGAGAAAAACTACCCCATAGTCGTGAGATTCTGTGATGCCAATGGGTACATCCAAACGAAACTTCTTGCCAACCCTACATCCACTGACACCTCTACTGGAGAGAATATCTTCAACTTGTTGGACCAGACTCTGAGTGGATTTGGAATTGATTGGACCAAGTGCTTGTCACTTGTGTGCGACAATGCAGCTACCATGACCGGGGTGAACAAAGGTGTGATCAGTTACATTAGACAGAAGGTCCCAAACATTTATAGATATACTAAGAGTACTGTAGCTTTAATGTGGTCCGTAAAACTGGTTATAGGCCTGATTTCTTTTTAGAACGCGCGCAAAATTAAGTTGCTACTGTCAAATTGGAAATGCTACTGTGAAAATTGTGAAATGCTACTGTAAGCCGCATGAGCAGTTGGCAGCTCTGTTTACCTGATGATTGAACACCTCAGTGTCTGACCAAACAGCTGACAGCCTTTGTTTCTTTACCTGATGATTGAATACCTCAGTGTCTGACCAAACAGCTGACAGCCTTTGTTTCTTTACCTGATGATTGAAAACCTCAGTGTCTGACCAAACAGCTGACAGCCTTTGTTTCTTTACCTGATGATTGAAAACCTCAGTGTCTGACCAAACAGCTGACAGCCTTTGTTTCTTTACCTGATGATTGAACACCTCAGTGTCTGACCAAACAGCTGACAGCCTTTGTTTCTTTACCTGATGATTGAACACCTCAGTGTCTGACCAAACAGCTGACAGCCTTTGTGGACTGCTGTGTGATGCTGTTGGAGCGGCCAGACCTGATGCCCAGCCCCCTGCCAGCCAGCATGATCGTGTCTGCCCTGCTGGCCTTCATGAAGGACAACGACAAGCCTTCGTACTTTGGGTGAGTGCGTCCGCAAGTGGTGGATGGTGATCCATTCATTCTCTCGTTGCTAGCAACGCTGGGTGGTAACTTGAGCAATTATGTCTGTCGGTGATGCTTTTATGGTTACTGTTGTTGCTTGATTTGTTGATTTTGTTTAGTCTATTTTCTTGATGATTAGTGAATTGATGTTTAGTCTGTTTTCTTGAAATTATTCATGTATGTCTGTGTATGTGTGACAGTGTTTGATGTGTTTTTTTCACTGTCTGTGTGTGTGTGTGTGTGTGTGTGTGTGTGTGTTCCCTCCCTCCCCTTGCTCATTGTGTCTTGCTTTTTATCTCTTTGTCTTTGTCTGTCTTCTCTTTTCTGTCTTGTGTCTTTTTCTGTCTTGTGTCTTTTTCTGTCTTGTGTCTTTTTCTGTCTTGTGTCTTTTTCTGTCTTGTGTCTTTTTCTCCTTTTTTCAAAGGTCATGATTATAAATAAAGCACACAACTGCGTCATCTCAGGGGTCGCAGTGGTTGGGGCAGTGGGGTGATGTCGGACCTGGCGGCCATGGTCCACACCTGTCCATCGGCACAGACCAAGCTTGGGCCGGCCCTCCTCAGGACTTATGTCAATGTGGATGTTGTGGAGGGGCTGGATGTTGACAAGGATTCCTTTGACAAGTTCAATACCAGGTTAGTTGAGGGTGAATGGATTTTGATTTCTAGGTCTTGTTGGCCTGGCTGCTTGTTTGCGTGTTTGTTCACTGTGACTATCAAACAGTCTGTTTATTTGTTTTTTATTTCAATGCTTCTCTTTTATCCTGTAGGTCAGTAATCTTATTTCAGGAAAGTACAGTATTTGTATTCATATTCAGAACCTGTTGTTTCACTGTCTGCATATGAATTTACGTATATATTTTTCCTCAAGTATGTATCATATTCATGTCTTTTTAGTTTGTTTCTTTTGATGATTTTACAGACATTCGCATTTTCTTTCCATTGTAATATGTGGTTTAGATCCAGCTGACGGGCACAAATGAACCACAGGCATTCACACACTGCACATGATTACAGACACCTCAAATCAGCATATTAGGATTGCGTGGTATAAACGGTCAGTGCGACAACTAGTTGTGGAATTTATTATGGCTTGTCTCTCAGGCTGTCCGTAGCGGCACAAAGCCAGTCCTGTAGTATGCTTGGTGTGACTGGTATAAATCAGACTTGCTTGTTTTTCATTTGTGTGTTTCCAGCTATCCTGTATGTTATTGAATTCTGAATAGGATTCAATCAACAACAACAAAAATCTGAGACTGTCAATTCTCTTCGAGAAATCTTCAAGTTCAATGTCTTACCCAGTACTCACTGTGCTGAGGATGGTATCAGAAGCACTTGCTCTGGCATCCTTTTGTTGGAGTTGCAAAATCTTTTTTTGAGTTATGGGTTTACATTGCTCTTCTTCCTCAATAGCCCTTGTGAGGCAGTGCCTGTTGGGGATTAGCCTCAAAGCAGCTGAACCTGGCTCGGCTGGGGATGTGAAACTGTTCAGATGCTTTTCTCTCTTCAAATATTTGGTTTCACTTTCGTCTATATTGTCAGTTATCATCAACTTCAAAGAGTTTCATTCACATTGGCATATGTCTTTTTTTTTCTTTTTTCTTTTTTTTTTGATTTGCTGCTTCATCTCCCATGCCACTTCAGCGGCATTGCACTCATGCTGCTCATTCTGGTCTCCCACTCAAGGCCTCAGCCTGGCCTGTCCCACCACAGCCCTTGCACCAGCAGTCCACAGGGAGCAATGCTATGTCACCATGAGGCAACCAACCAGACGAGACACTGCGCTACTGTCAAGTCATTTGGTGGTGTTCAGTGGTGTCTGTTTAGATCCAACATATGCAGGACAGATCAGATCTGCATTTTCTTGAACATAGTTAAACGAATTCTTGGAAATGTTCATTAGGTAGAGAGTTAAACGAATTCTTGGAAATGTTCATTAGATAAGAGAGTTAAACGTATTCTTGGAAATGTTCATTAGGTAAGAGAACTCTTCATTCAACCTTTGCAGAGGTGTGTGTTTTCCTGAGCGTCCTTGTTGTGTTTGTGGGACTTCTAGATGCAGTCTTCCGACTTGACTGTGAGGTGTTTTTGTCCAGGTTCAGGTTCAAGGATCGCCACAGGGGGGCAGCTGTTCACTGACTGTTGGGTGATGTGTTCTCTGTGCAGGGTGCAGATTGGTCAGCTGGTGCAGAAGTTTTTGGTCACGAACTGACTGCCGCGTCTCCATCATCAACCAGTGTGGAACCGAGATGTTTCAGGTAGGGTCACAACCGGCACCATCACTTTCATATATTTCTGTTGAAATTTATCAGAATGATAATGTTAACAGTTGTAATCTAAAAGTAGTGTTTATATCAGTTACTGTAGTTCTTCAAGCTATCTGCCACTTGACAGTGCCCTTTTTTTGCTTTGTTTTATTAAGGAGAGTCTGGTCATAAAGATGATTTTGAACATAGAACACACTTTTTCTTCTATGTTCTGTCTAATAAGACATACTAATTCTGCTGCATACAGAACCAAACCTATTGCTCCACTTCAGGGTCTTGCCATTTAGCACACTGATTTTGGGGTTTGTTAGAACTGTTCTCTTGTTTCTAATTTTTGAACAATCGGTTTGTTTCCTTTCTATTCAGAATTAGCGTTTCAGTTGGTTTGCTTGTAACCACATCTGTATACTTCAATAGTGATAGTTGTGGCTGTGGATCTATGGCAAGTGATTGTTGTTGTGGCTGTGGATCTATGGCAAGTGATTGTTGTTGTGGCTGTGGATCTATGGCATGTGAAAAGGTGTTGTGGATCTATGGCATGTGAAAAGGTGTTTACCACAGTCAATTTTTGACTTTTGTTACAGTAAATTAAAGAGTAATGTGTGTATTTCTGCAGTTTGCACATGCTGTATATCTAATACAGTATGCAAATGTATCTATGCTTGGGCACATACCTATGACTATCATCTATTTGTAGGATTGATACGCAGCAGATGATCCACGCTTTTAGCTATGTCAACACAGACAGTGAATGTGGCAGCAGATTCAAAGCTTGAACTGGATACCCAGTGTTATAAACCTTTCTTCTGGAGATTTTTGAATGCAGGATGATTTAGTCAAAATTTCAGGGGAAAAACATGTCACATTGTCATTATGGTAGTTTTACCTTTGTCGTTTATTTCTGGCTGCATTGAGAATTGACTACATTCCAGTTGTGAATTTTTCTTATCCCCATTTTGTTAGCTTTATTTTATATCTTTATGTTTATATGTGTATATATTGTCTTTCAAGAATGTGTTACTTCAGATGGTAATTCTTTTCCTCGTTTGAATTAGAATTAATAGTCACCTGTTTTTCTGCATGGCATTTAAAAAAAAAATTTAATTGATCATTGTATTCATGGTGTGTGGGCATGTAGAATTTCCTGGACTCGATCCTGGACACGCTGTTGTACATGCTGCATGACAGCCTGAGTCGTCTGGCCAATGTCAAGAAAATCGAGACCCTCAAAGCCAATGGTAAGGGAATCATCAGACATTTGACATGATAGCCTGTTGAATTGAAATACATGGCTGTTTGTGGGGTGTGCCCTAGGCTTGAAATCAGGCAAGTTCTGGGGGGGCCGAATAGCTCAGTTGGTAGAGCGCCGGACTCGTGATCCTGGGGTTGCGGGTTCGAATTTCGGTATAGGGGGATTTTTCCCTCGGAGTTAACATTGGTTCTGACTCCATTCCCCTTATAGTCCTTCGAATGAGACTATAAACCGAGGTTCCGTGTGTGAACGCACGCATAACATCTTGCACACACGTAAAATCCCATCACCAACTTTCGGAAGAGAAGGCCAGTTTGGCCGTTGGTATGGATGACACGTGACACATAGCATGCACCTTCCCCGAAGATGGAGTATGGCTGCCTTAATGGCGGGATAAAAAAGGGTCATACACACAAAACTCCACTGCCTGGCTATACAGGAGTGTCCGCAGGAGTATCAGCCTGCGTACGCAGAAAGAAAGAAAAGAAAGGCAAGTTCTGGATGTTTCAAGCAGTCCATTTGCTTATAATGGTGGTGAAATAAAGTAGAATTTTCAGGAAATCTGCTTGAAAATGATCAAATAAGCATTCGCTCGATAGGGCAAGTGAAAAGAGAATAGTGGGGAGGGGGAGAATGGGAAGATTTGCCATGAAATTTTAGAAATGAAAGTTAAGTGGGGAGGGGGGGGGGGGGTGTTTGTTTTTGTTTATCTGTTTGACATAGACCCAGAAAATGCGATTTTTTCAGTATCTAATTTCTTTTGAGGTGTTGTTTACTCCTGTCTTGCAGCTGTTCTTTTTGTACATTTTTGTCTTCTCTTAATCTTTCTCTCTCTGTTTATCTTCTGTCCCCACTCCCCTTTCTCCCTTCTCTGTTTCTAGACTAGGAAACCCTTAGGAAGTTGTCTCTTCTTTTTATTTATTTTTCTTTTGGGTTTCTTCTTCCATCTGCAAAAGACTGTTAATCTAAATAACAGAATTTATACAAAATGTTACGTCTGTCTCTTGTTTTTTAGTTGCATCTGATTCCTGTGTGTAGCGTGTTGGGCACTGATGACGGAGAAAAGTTTGGTTGTTGTGCAGAGGCGGAATGGAAAGCCCTGTCCAGAAGGCAGCAAGCAGAGAAGGAGCAGTTCCTGAGGAATGAGGAGAGAGTGGGCTCCGGATTTATGAGACAGGTGAGTGAGCCAGCTGCTACAGCACAGTGTGCAGGTCAACTCTGTGCCGTGAGGTGACGTCATCACCCTTGTCATACCTTCCCCTCCTCCTCCTCCTCACCCTTCTACCTTCCCCTCCTCCTCCTCACCCTTCTACCTTCCCCTCCTCTTCCTCACCCTTCTCCTACCTTCCCCTCCTCCTCCTCACCCTTCTACCTTCCCCTCCTCTTCCTCACCCTTCTCCTACCTTCCCCTCCTCCTCCTCACCCTTCTACCTTCTCCTCCTCCTCCTCACCCTTCTACTTTCCCCTCCTCCTCCTCACCCTTCTCCTACCTTCCCCTCCTCCTCACCCTTCTACCTTCCCCTCCTCCTCCTCCCACCCTTCTACCTTCCCCTCCTCCTCACCCTTCCTACCTTCCCCTCCTCCTCATCACCCTTCTCCTACCTTCCCCTCCTCCTCCTCACCCTTCTCCTACCTTCCCCTCCTCCTCACCCTCACCCTTCTCCTACCTTCCCCTCCTCCTCCTCACCCTTCTACTCCTCCCCCCTCTCTCCCTTCTACCTTCCCCTCCTCCTCCTCACCCACCCTTCTCCTACCTTCCCCTTCCTCCTCCTCCTCACCCTTCTACCTTCTCCTCTTCCTCACCCTTCTCCTACCTTCCCATCCTCCTCACCCTCTACCTTCTCCTCTTCCTCACCCTTCTCCTTCACCTTCCCCTCCTCCTCCTCACCCTTCTACCTTCTCCTCTTCCTCACCCTTCTCCTACCTTCCCCTCCTCCTCGTCACCCTTCTGCTACCTTCTCCTCCTCCTCCTCACCCTTCTCCTACCTTCCCCCCCTCATCACCCTTCTCCTACCTTCCCCTCCTCCTCCTCAACCCTTCTCACCTTCCCTCTTCCTCACCCTTCTCCTACCTTCCCCTCCTCCTCTCACCCTTCTGCTACCTTCTCCTCCTCCTCCTCACCCTTCTCCTACCTTCCCCCCCTCATCACCCTTCTCCTACCTTCCCCTCCTCCTCCTCACCTTCCTCCTACCTTCCCTCCTCCTTCCTCACCCTCTCCTAACCTCTCCCCTCCCCTCTTCACCCTTCTGCCTACCTTCTCCTCCTCCTCCTCACCCTTCTCCTACCTTCCCCCCTCATCACCTCTCTCCTACCTTCCCCTCCTCTCCTCACCCTTCTCCTACCTTCCCCTCCTCCTCACCTCTCTACCCCTACCTTCCCCTCCTCCTCTTCACCCTTCTGCTACCTTCTCCTCCCCTCCTCCTCCTCACACCTTCCCCCTCTACCCTTCTCCTACCTTCCCCTCCTCCTCACCCTTCTCCTACCTTCCCCTCCTCCTCATCACCCTTCTCCTACCTTCCCCTCCTCATCACCCATCTCCTACCTTACCCTCCTCCTCATCACCCTTCTACCTTCCCCTCCTACTCATCACCCATCTCCTACCTCCCCTCCTACTCATCACCCTTCTCCTACCTTACCCTCCTCCTCATCACCCTTCTCCTACCTTCCCCTCCTCACCCTTCTACCTTACCCTCCTCATCATCCATCTTCTACCTTACCCTCCTCCTCATCACCCTTCTACCTTCTCCTCCTCATCATCACCCTTCTACCTCCTCCTCATCATCACCCTTCTCCTACCTTCCCTCCTCATCACCGATCTCCTACCTTACCCTCCTCCTCTTCACCCTTCTACCTTCCCTCCTCCTCATCACCCTTCCTACCTTCCCCTCCTACTCATCACCCTTCTCCTACCTTACCCTCCTCATCACCCTTCTCCTACCTTCCCCTCCTCCTCATCACCCTTCTCCTAACCTTCCCCTCCTCATCACCCATCTCCTACCTTAACATCCTCCTCACCCTTCTCCTACCTTCCCCTCCTCCTCCTCACCCATCTCCTACCTTACCCTCCTCCTCATCACCCTTCTACCTTCCCCTCCTCCTCATCACCCTTCTCCTACCTTCCCCTCCTCCTCATCACCCATCTCCTACCTTACCCTCCTCCTCATCACAGCCCTGATATGGCCCTTTGCGGTCGGCTGGGCTATAAGCAACATTATCTTATCTTATCTCCTTCTCATCACCCTTCTACCTTTCCCTCCTCCTCATCACCCATCTTCTACCTTACCCTCCTCCTCATCACCCTTCTACCTTACCCTCCTCCTCATCACCCATCTTCTACCTTACCCTCCTCCTCCTCACCCATCTCCTACCTTCCCCTCCTCCTCGTCACCCTTCTACCTTACCCTCCTCCTCATCACCCATCTCCTACCTTCCCCTCCTCCTCATCACCCTTCTCCTACCTTACCCTCCTCATCACCCATCTCCTACCTTACCCTCCTCATCACCCATCTCCTACCTTACCCTCCTCCTCATCACCCTTCTCCTACCTACCCTCCTCATCACCCATCTCCTACCTTACCCTCCTCCTCATCACCCTTCTCCTACCTTACCCTCCTCCTCATCACCCTTCTCCTACCTTACCTTCCTCCTCATCACCCTTCTCCTACCTTACCCTCCTCATCACCCTTCTCCTACCTTACCCTCCTCCTCATCACCCTTCTCCTACCTTTCCCTCCTCCTCACCCTTCTCCTACCTTAACCCTCCTCCTTATCACCTTCTCCTACCTTACTCTCCTCCTCATCACCCTTCTCCTACCTTACCTTCCTCCTCATCACCCTTCTCCTACCTTACCCTCCTCATCACCCTTCTCCTACCTTACCCTCCTCATCACCCTTCTCCTACCTTTCCCTCCTCCTCATCACCCTTCTCCTACCTTACCCTCCTCCTCATCACCCTTCTCCTACCTTTCCCTCCTCCTCATCACCCTTCACCTACCTTTCCCTCCTCATCACCCATCTCCTACCTTACCCTCCTCCTCATCACCCTTCTCCTACCTTACCCTCCTCCTCCTCATCACCCTTCTCCTACCTTACCTTCCTCCTCATCACCCTTCTCCTACCTTACCCTCCTCATCACCCTTCTCCTACCTTACCCTCCTCATCACCCTTCTCCTACCTTTCCCTCCTCCTCATCACCCTTCTCCTACCTTACCCTCCTCCTCATCACCCTTCTCCTACCTTTCCCTCCTCCTCACCCTTCTCCTACCTTACCCTCCTCCTTATCACCCTTCTCCTACCTTCCCCTCCTCCTCATCACCCTTCTCCTACCTTACCCTCTCTCCTCATCACCCATCTCCTACCGTACCCTCATCATCACCCATCTCCTACCTTCCCCTCCTCATCACCCTTTCTCCTACCTTACCCTCCTCCTCACCACCCATCTCCTACCTTACCCTCCTCATCATCACCCATCTGCTACCTTACCCTCCTCCTCCTCACCCATCTCCTACCTTACCCTCCTCCTCACCCATCTCCTACCTTACCCTCCTCATCATCACCCATCTCCTACCTTACCCTCCTTCTCCTCACCCTTCACCTACCTTCCCCTTCTCCTCATCACCCTTCTCCTACCTTACCCTCCTCCTCCTCACCCTTTACCTACCTTACCATCCTCATCATCACCCTTCTCCTACCTTCCCCTCCTCTTCCTCACCCTTCTTCTACCTTCCCCTTCTCCTCCATCACCCTTCTCCTACCTTACCCTCCTCCTCATCACCCATCTCCTACCTTACCCTCCTCCTCCTTCACCCATCTCCTACCTTACCCTCCTCCTCCTCACCCTTCTCCTACCTTACCCTCCTCCTCCTCACCCTTCACCTACCTTACCATCCTCATCATCACCCTTCTCCTACCTTACCCTCCTCCTCATCACCCATCTCCTACATTACCCTCATCACCCATCTCCTACCTTCCCCTCCTCATCATCACCCTTCTCCTACCTTACCCTCCTCCTCACCACCCATCTCCTACCTTACCCTCCTCATCATCACCCATCTCCTACCTTACCCTCCTCCTCCTCACCCATCTCCTACCTTACCCTCCTCCTCACCCATCTCCTACCTTACCCTCCTCATCATCGCCCATCAGCCCTGATGTGGCCCTTTGCGGTCGGCTGGGCTATAAGCAACATTATCTTATCTTATCATCGCCCATCTCCTACCTTACCCTCCTTCTCACCCTTCACCTACCTTACCCTTCTCCTCATCAACCCTTCTACCTTACCCTCCTCCTCATCACCCTTCTCCTACCTTACCCTCCTCCTCATCACCCTTCTCCTACCTTACCATCCTCACCCTTCTCCTACCTTCTCCTCCTCATCATCACCCATCTCCTACCTTACCCTCCTCCTCCTCACCCTTCAACCTTCCCCTTCTCATCACCCATCTCCTACCTTCCCCTCCTCCTCATCACCCATCTCCTACCTTCCCCTCCTCCTCATCACCCTCTCCTACCTTCTCCTCCTCCTCATCACCCTTCTACCTTCCCCTTCTCCTCATCACCCCTTTCCTAACTTCCCATCCTCACACTGGATGTGTCTGGTCCATGTGTCAAAATGCGTAAGGCCTCTGGTCGTTTTCAATGTTAACTCACTGCATGCTACCAATTTTTTCCCCAGTCTGTCACCTCATACTTTCCCATTTGTTACTCACCGTAAACAAGATGTGTTTGAAGTCAGACTGAGACAGCGAAAGTTCTGGAATGGATTAGAAGCGTGTCCATGGACTAAGTGAAGAACTACAGACCTTCTTATCTCCAGACTTCATCTTCTGGAGGCTGGCAGAAAGTAGACATAAATTGCATTCCAGTATGGATAACATAAAATCAGAGACAGCTGTATTATTCACACTACAAATTTCATGTAAATTATGTTGCTTCACCATTGGATGGTTGAAAACGAGATTTTAAGCTGTAAACATTGTGATTAAGCAAATGAAAGGACCACTACAACATAATATACGTGAGCCAGATTTCTGGATTTGCATCTTCATTAAATGTAATTTGGATAGAATGTTCTGTTTGCAAAGTGTGGTGACTGCAGTGGAAATCTAAACAAATTTTAAAAAAAATTCATAAGGCTCTGCTGAAAAATGTAGCAAAGGAGTCACAAGACAACACGCGATGCGTTTCGACCTATTAGGTCTTCTTCAGGCAAGATACACAACACTCAGGAAGTTGTTGTCCTGGAATGTTCTGATGGAGAAGGTTAAATTTGACTTCCTTCATTCTTGAGTACTTCTAACTACGCAACATGCTGAGTCTTTTGTGTGGGCTGGGCAGAAACTAGGAACACAGACACTTCACCAGCTTTTAAGGGTCTTTCTGAAAGTTTACCATTGAAAAATATGAGTGCTCTTTACATTCATTTTTCTTAAAAAACAAAATAACCTTTCATTGGTCAATTCAGTTTTCTGTGCATATCATGGTCAGTTACCCTCTTGAAAATTTCCCATATGTGACATTTTTGCCGTTTCAAAAAAAAGTTATTTCAAAAATGTTTTGGGTATTGATATAGTGCCTTTATTGTTATGGTTTTTACACTGTCTAACATTGATATGGCAAGCCAGGATATATGACGAGATGCTGCTTACAGTCAAGGCTTGTTTTTTTGTTTGGTAGGCTTGTTGTTTTTTGTTTTCTTTTTGATCATTTGTTTTATGTTCTTAAATAGGTTGTAAATCAGATCGTTCAAGTGTTGCTGGTCAGCATTGATTATTATGAAATATGTCTTCACCAAGTTACCATGTGTTCTCACATGAATGTCTTGGGAAATTGTTAAGTCTTGGGTTTTTTGTGTGTGTTGGTATTTTGGTTTTTAACCTCAGGAACCCCTCCCAAAATTGGTCTTGGTTAGTTAAAAATGTATCAGCTTGAATTGTGAATTTAGCAAAATTTTGAATGTGTTCCAAATTAGGGACCTGGATTAGCCCAAGAAACGTTGACATAGCATCTGTTCAGATTAACAGCATCTGTTCAGGTAAACAGAATCTGTTTCAGGTTAGCATTTGAGCACACTGTCACAGATGGTTGTGACAGCAGAGTCATGGACTGCTTCAAGTTCAGATTGCCATCACTTTGTGATTCTGCAAAATAACATTCTCTACTCCACCCCCACCCCACTCACACCCCAGGAAAACTGCCGCTCAAAAATTTCTTGCTGTTATTTTTTAAGATCAAGTAGGTTAGGGTCTCCAATATGAGCTGGCATCATGTTGGGGCACACTGAACGGACCCTAACCAGCATGATCATGTGAGTTATAGCAGTAGCTGTAGCTGTAGTAGTAGCAGCGTGTGTGTGTAAGTGTGTATGTGCATTTGGAAGGATTTTGCCCTCAGCATTTTGATGCTCTGACTGGTTAATCAAATCAACAACCTTTCACAAGTCAACAAAATCATTAGCTGATTGTTGAACGTCAAGTGAAGGAAGGAGGAACACTTTGCAGGCTGATGCTCTTGATGTTCACTTGATATGTGATGTTGAATTAACAATAGCTGTGCTTGGTTTGGCAGGCCAAGAAGACGTTGAAGTTCCTGAATCTGGTCAGCCAGTCGGAGAAGGTTGCCCACTGCTTCACCCGCCAGCCCCTCGCCACCAGGGCGGCTTCCACTGTGAGAAATGCTTTTATTGATTTACTTATTTATTCATCTGCATTTCATTTCTTTTTTGCTTTTGTTTATGTTCTTATTTATTCATGTACATTTTGTTTCTTTTTTGCTTTTATTTATTTATTTATTCATTCATCAACATTTTACTTTTTTGCTTTTATTTTAGACGATGTCATTTAACGAGATGTGTGAAAGTTGTTTTTTTTTTAACGTGGTGACAGCCCTGATGTGGCCCTCTGCGGTCGGCTGGGCTATAAGCAACATTATCTTATCTTATCTTGCTTTTATTTGTTTACTTATTTATTCATGTACATTTCTTTTTTGCTTTTATTTATTTACTTATTTATTTATCTACATTTTGTTTGTTTTTTCTAGGAAAGGCAAATCAAATAACATTGAATTGGATTTCCGCTTCGCCTTCCGTATTTTAACGTTGAGATTTCTCTCACACTGTCTTTCATGACTCTCCTTTGTACCAATGTGTCCTGTTTGTGATCACAGTGTGAATTGAAAGAAAATGTTCAGTTGCTGCTGTGAAGCCACCCTCCGTAGTAACCCCTGCCACGCTGACTCCATGTTTTTGTATAAAAAATTAAAACAGCGAATGTCCATCTGTGAAAAACACACACACACACACACACACACACACACACACACGCACACAATGTATGTGAATGTGAGTTGGTTTAGGCAAAAAAGTGGGGAAAAATAGGACGGTGGCTGCCCAAGTTAAACTATAAAAAAAAAAACAAGAAAAAGAAAGGAAAGGAAAATGTGGGAAGAAATTGGAGGACCCACAAAACAAAAAAAGAAGAGAAAAAACAAAAACCGACTCCGTGTCTGTAGAAATCCCCTGTTAATCCCCTGTACTAATGACGATGAATGCTACATGATAAAGAAAGATCGAGAATGATTGCTTTGTGGTGGAGAAAGAGTGACAATGATTGCTAAATGGTGGAGAAAGAGCGACAGTGATTGCTACATGGTGGAGAAAGAGCGACAATGATTGCTACATGGTGGAGAAAGAGTGACAATGATTCTTTGTGGTGGAGAAAGAGCGACAATGATTGCTACATGGTGGATAAAGAGTGACAGTGATTGCTACATGGTGAAGAAAGAGCGACAATGATTGCTACATGGTGGAGCAAGAGCGACAATGATTGCTACATGGTGGAGAAAGAGCGACAATTATTGCTACATGGTGGAGAAAGAGTGACAATGATTGCTACATGTGGAGAAAGAGCGACAATGATTGCTACATGGTGGAGAAAGAACGATAATGATTGCTACATGGTGGAGAAAGAGTGAGCGAGTGTCTTCTCTGGATTGTAGTCCTCTACACCCCTCATGTAACATTTTGATGAAAATGTCAGCTGACCACTTGTACAAAACTAATCACAGGAACTGTTGTGGCGGGGACATTCAGGATTTGTGGTCAAGCACTGCGCTGTGTTGGAGAATATCTGACAATGTTGAACTGGAAACAGAGAATGAGAAATTGATAGAGATGTATGCTTGCTCTTGGGAATTCATTTGATAATCGAAAGGCGGTTGTCAAAAGTGTTCTCTGAAAGTTTTTATAAGCAGTATATGTGGTTTTGATATGCAGTATATGTGGTTTTGATACAGTGTTTAATTTCTTTTTTTCTCTTTCAGGTTTACTTCCCACTTTTCATGTAAAAAGATATTGTTTCAAGAAAATATGATTGTAGCACATGATTGTAAAGAAAATAAAAGCTGATGAAAATGTCACTTTTAATTAACTGTTAAAGGCTTTGTAAACAAAGCACTCAGGAAGAACGGAAGCCAGCTTGGCACATAGTTCGTTTTTCTGTAATGGGAAATCATATTTGTCATTGTTTACAGCAGCAATTTAAATTCTCTCTCTCTTCTTTTTTTTCCCCATTTCATAGATTAATGGCTTCCTGGATTCACTGTGTGGTGCCAAGGCCAAGAGCTTCAATGTCAAGGACAAGGCAAAGTGAGTTCACCAGAAAGGATCTTTGGAAATGAAAGATTTTGGATTTTTCATATTTACATACAACAGAAATTCATACAGTGATTTGGAATGATTGAAAGGTATAGTGAATTTTTTTTTTAAAGGAAGGTAAATGTATGAATTGGTAAAACAGTGAGAATGAGCAGACAATATGGGTTAGTGAGTGACTTCAAATCTGTGGATTCTTTTTTTTTTTCGCTTTTTTGTTATAAACACATACATACTCTATGATTTCCATATGTGTGTGTTGTGTGGTGTGTGTGTGTGTGTGTGTGTGTTCACACTGCCAGGTTATCACTTATCTGTCTGCCTCATTTGCTCTTTTCCCACTCTCTCTCTCTCTCTCTCTCTCTCTCTCTCTCTCTCTCTCTCTCTCTCTCCTTTCCTGCAGTTCTCTCATACTACCCCTTCCCGCAACCCCACTTCTTGCTATTTAACCTTTCTACCCCGTTCCGCCCTATTCCGCCCGACCCCTCAGGCTCCTGATCCGCCCTATACCGCCCGTTCGTCAGTAGGCTGATTGTCTCGGTGTGCCTAACTTATTTGGGTTGACTACAGTAATAAGACAAACCGGTCGTTATCCGGGCCTTTCACACCTTCTTCAGCGCCATTTGCAAGAGCGGTTTGTGGCTTTTTCGAATTTTAATCGATTATTTTGGTCATCCCATCGACTCCGACGACGTTCAAAATGTCGAACTCTGACAGTGATAGTGACATGAGCTTGACTGTGGACCAAATGTTCAATATGAATGTGTTGCCGACCGATAATAACGACTGGAATGAATCGACATTGATCTCGACTCTGCAGACAGCGACAGTGACTATGAAGTTGCAGAAGGAGTGAATGCGAGTAGTGACAGTGACTCGGACTCGGACATAGGCGACGCAGGTGACGCAGGTGCTACTGATGTCGGTGGATGTGCACAGTCATCGCAGTGGTCAAACGACGACTTTCGGACTGAAGTTCGTGTGTTTGATGCATACAGGGGCCCCCCACGTCCACAAGTGAATCTTCGAACACCTTTTGATTATTTTTCACTTGTTTTTTCCTTTGGACGCATTCCATCTCATGGCCAGGGAAACCAACCTGTATGCAAGACAAACGCTCACGGCTGCTGGTCTTCCTGAGGATAAGTTTCAGCCAACCACTGTGGATGAAATCAGAGCTTTTGTTGGTCTTCTCATGTTTATGAACATGGCCCCTGTTCCTCATCGTGATTTTTATTGGAAGATTCTTCTCCTTTCTTCAATGTTTGGGTGTCAAGTGTCATGTCGAAGAACAGGTTTGAACAGCTGAACCAGTATTTTCACCTCGCTGATACTACTCAGTTTGTTCCCAGAGGTCAGGCTGGGTATGACCCCCTGTTCAAAGTCAGACCTCTCATTTCCATGACACAAGAATGTTTTGCTATGCAGTTTCTACCTGGGCAAAACATCACAGTAGATGAGGCAATGATCAAGTTCAAGGGTCGTTGTGGTTTCTGCAGTACTTGCCTGCAAAACCAACGAAGTGGGGCCTCAAGGTGTGGGCTTTGTGTGATGCCGATTCTTTTTATATGCTGAATTATTCAGTATATACTGGGAAGACCAATGATGTGCCTGCTGGGACAGGTGATGCCCTAGGGGATCGTGTTGTCAAACACTTGTCAGAACCCCATTATTTCAAGTGGCACACCATCTACTTTGATAATTATTTCACGTCAGTCCCCCTCATTCAGTATCTGTTTCAGAAGAAAACCTTGGCATGTGGGACTGTGCGAAATAACAGGAAGGGTCTGCCACAGGATATGAAGCCAGCAAAATGTGTCAAAAAGTCTGGGACACAAAGCGCTGGTTTCGTGAGATTGGCTATGGTGATTTGAAGGGCAAGCTTCAGGCTGTTGCTTGGTTTGACCGTCGTAAGGTCACCCTTCTTACTTCTGTCCATGATGGAACCGATGGAGAGCTTGTCAGAAAAGGTGCAGGGGGTGTTGAAAAAGCCAGGTATTCTAGGCCCCTGGCTGTTGCTGATTACACCAAGAACTACAACGTGTTGACAAGCATGATCAATTGCGATCATATTATTGTTCCAAGCAGAAATTCATGAAGTGGTGGAAATATGTGTTCTTCTTCTGCCTGGACACTGCTGCAGTAAATGCCTTTGTAATCTACAAAAACTCTGCAGATGCCCCACTGAAACTGCATGTGGATTTTCACACTGAGATTGTCATGGCATGGTGAATGGTTTCAAGGGTCGAAAACGGATCGGCCGTCCCGTCGTTCATGACAATCCAGACAAGCACAAACACACTCCTTCCAAAATCCAGTCTGCCAGAGGCAAGAAGGACTGTGTCTGTTGCAAGAAGGAAGGCAGGAAAAACCCCAGCAGGCAATGCCATCCAGTCAACACATGAGTGTGTGATGTGTAAGGTGGCTTGTGCAAGGATCGTGGCTGCTTTTTTTCTTTTCACCAGCAGTGAGTAGGTTCCTACACACTCATTCCTAGCAGTACACCTGATACTTGACTAAATCAAGGACTGGACTTTGTCATTTTTGTTTTGTACAGACTGTTTTTGGGTTGACTAAATATTGAAAGTGCCACATACAAAAGTACTGGAATTTGTGCATGTAAGAAAAGTGCACAACGGAAAGAAAATTTCATGTCGGTGATCTGTGTGTGACAAAAGTGATCAAAAGCAAGAACATTTCCAGTGATGTGTTGTTTTGTGTGTGATCACATTTGGATTATATAATTCATTACATCTGGAACCATATGGTGAGTACAACAAAAATATTTGAGTGTGTTTTGTGTTGTGATGCCTGCCTCTCTTCCTTCCTACTAACACCTGTATATAGTTAGAAATATTATCAGCCACAGGAATTCTTTTTCTCACAAACACAAACTAACTCATGCAGATCAACAAGCATGCACTCCAATACATTTTCAGTAAATATGGTATGATTTTGACTTCTTATTTTTTTTATTTATTTTTTTCCTGCTATGTAACTGCTATGTGACTTAAAAGCGTCACAAAAATTTCGCGTATATTCCTAGCTACCTGTGTAACTACTAACACCTCACAACACCCATCAGTTCTTTTCAGATGGTGAACCTGACCACTTGCCACCAAAAAGGTAGGTGTTATAAAGTTGATGGGTGTTGTATTGCCTGTCTGTCACCTATTTCACTGACGTAGGTGTGTTTTCCAGGTAAAATCAGGTGTGTGAGTGTTGAGCCATAAAAATATTTTCACATCCCCTTAAAATAACAAGTGCAAACCAAAGTTCAGCTTTCCATAGATTTTTTCTGAAAATTTGAAGTCTTTTTATCCATTAGTTTTTTTTTTACAATTTTTTAAAGTCAGTACCCCAATTCGGGCAGCAAATTCCAATATAAACTTAGTAGTCTGGGCGAATTCTGTCATACGAAACACAGGACAATGAAGGTTAAGAAAACATTAGTGACAGTATTTTGGCATGAAATTAGTTTCATTTCAGTGTGTGCTTTCACCTATATGTGTGATGGGACATTGAACTCAATTCCACGACTTCAAGTGCTCAACAACATTCACTGTAACCATTATCAGATACGAGTTCAATCCTGTGGAGCTGCTGCTGGACATAGTGAACATCATTCTACGCATCACCCTGGAAGACGTGTCTCCAACAGACGGCTACCTGTTTTCCATGGTGAAGGACCCTGACTTTGAGTTGGCCAATTTGGAAAAGGCGGAGTCGGTCATCGTGGGCAAAGGATTTGCCTCGGAGGACACCACTGACAAAGTGGCTCAACTGGTGGAGCAGGTGAACGCATGTTTCCAGTCTGTTGTATGTTGGTGTATGCTGGCTGAGATGGTGCTACGGACAGACAGGGTTTGGGTCTGCAAGTAGTGACAGTCACAGTACAGTCAGTGTCTGATCAGTGGAAATGTATGTTGACGCTTGCAGTAGATAATGAGCATTGACATGTGCAGTAGAGGATGTTCAGTGTCATAAGAAGGAAGTGATTGAAAAGATGCACACAAAAAAATGTTGAAGGTGTGTGTGTGTGTGTGTGTGTGTGTGTGTGTGTGTGTGTGTGTGTGTGCTATTAGTACTGTTGAAGACTGGTATGTGCTGCACAATTCAGGTTTTAAGGGAAAAAAACCTTTCAAGTCACATATGCAGGGAGGGAGGGGGGGGGGAGGGAATTGCAGAAGAAAGCGGGATGGAATCGAGCTATCCTGTGTACAATTGATTTATGTGAATGTCTTAATGCTATCCAGCCGAGAGCGGCACGGACGGCACGATTCCCTGCTGCCGCACGCCTGTGCATAGCGCTCAGTCCCTGCCGTCGCACATATTTGGCCTTTTTAAAATTTATATTTACGGTAGCTAGACAACAACTGACAGTCTTGTGTTAGGTGTCACAGGAAAGAACGAACACTCAACTAATCGAACACAAGTAATTTCAAATCATTTACTTTCAATGTGTACACACAACTGTGCGTTGAAAAACATGTCTGACAAGTAGAAATAATGCTTTGTTTCCATTCTATTCCGTTCATTTACAACACCAAATCAGAAGATGAAGGGATGGCTGCATCTTCAAACAATTCACTTTCCTCTTCTCTTTCAGAGTTTTCTATCTCTCTCATCACTCCCCTCATCAGTAGATCCACTTTGTAATATGATTTCAAGCGCTTCATTGAGCGAGAAAACGCTACACCCCTTCGCCTGACCGACAATTTTCTGGCACAGGAAATATGTGCCGTGCGCCGTGCCGCCAGTTTCTTTGTTTCAAAGCTCCTGGGGTCAGCCAAGTTCACAATAGGCCACTGAAAGTATGGTCTACAACTCGCTACAACATCCCCAAGACTAGTTACAGAGCTTATTTCCCTTGGATCATTTTCTGGAAAGTGTAGAAATTTTTTATGTTCCCATCATGCGATAGTGGATGACACGGCAGAATGTACTGCTGTCTGTCCGTCAGCCAGCCTTGCATGACTCTGCACAAGAGAAAGAAATCCTGTCACGCTCTATTGCTGACACGGCTGGTAAAGGTTAAGGAGATATGTCAGTCATGTCTTGGACATGAAACAGCAAGTAAGTTGCACATTCAGTTCTAAATTACCTCTGTCCCTGATGGTGCGAATCCCACATTCTGGCGCTGGTGAAAAATAATTTCAAATGCCTATCTTTAAATCTTTTATGTTTGGGTTTCGTTTTTAACCTTTGACAAATATAATTCTTGGAACATAAATTGTGCCTTTTTTTCTCTAAATGCCTGCCGCCTATTTATTCATCTGTCACTTCCTCTGTTCAGTCATTGATCATCTTGTTTTATTTTTATGATTAGTGAATCTCAAGCACTCTTAAAGTGTCTCAATCCCTGTTGTGGCTCAGGCAGTAGACATCTCCACTTATTTGCAGAAAAATGCGGAAAACACATGCACATGCAGGCGCGCGTGCGCACACACGCACACACACACACACACACATGCACACAACACATACACTGATCCTTGGAACTAGTATCAAGACATGATTTCAAGCAAATGCTTTCCAAGGGAGGTAACTCGCGCATCACAGGAAATGGTTTCTCTTTGTATGGCATCTGCCATTTGTGAGAAACATTGTTAAGGCAACAATGGTCAGTGGTATGTTGCTCTTGGTGTAGTGATGTAGGGATAAGGATCCATTGGTGATGTGAATGGCTGCATGATAAGCAAGGTGAAGAATATTCTCAGTGTTTTGAAAAACTCGAATGGGCCAAGCCAAATGCAAACACTGCCATGCTGAAATTGCTTGTTACAAATCCGGCATACTGTGTAATACGTTGTGAGATCATGTTTGTGTGTGTGTGAGGGTTAGAGTCTTATAGATAGAATCTGATTCAATATACCTGTGATTCAAAGGTGGTAAGAAGTGACTGATTTTTGTTTTTGCTTTTCTTGACAGTTTTTACATAACGTTAACAGAATCTAGAATGAAAAATTGAATATGATGATCAATGAAGTCTTAATGGAAAAATGTTGAAAAACTGAAAGTGTATGAAATTAACTCCAAACCTTCATCTTCTGGGTGCTTTGCCCCCAGACCCACGCAAGGGGTGCTACCCCTTGACCCCACAGGGTAGCTATTCAGCCAGCCTCACCACCTTTTTCCTGGAAAACTCTCTCTTGCTTCTGTGTGTGTACTGCCCGGTGTCTGGAAATATTCAGCAGGCACCAGGCATTTCATCATTGCCCACTGATGTATGTGATGGACACTCACCATCAAGACCACTGGCTTCATGCATAAGATAAAGATGAGATAATGTTGCTTATAGCCCAGCCAACCGCAAAGGGCCACATCAGGGCTGTCACCAACAAAATCAACTCGCAAGTAATTCATTCACACAATTCTTTAAAATACATTTTTTTAAAACCCATCCGAAAGTTTGTTAAAAATCTTTCCACTGTAAAATCTCAGATCCGATGAAAAATGTTAAACTCTTTCAAGAACTCAAAGATCGCGTCAGGCGGGACATCTCTGAACAAGGTTTTCATGGAATCTGCTGTAAAATGTTTGTCTCACATGGTGCAAGTCCCAACACTCTAAAAGAATATGTTTCATTGTGAGTGGCACATGACATGGAATGCACCACGGAGCTTCTTCACTCTTTAAAAGGTACGAATGGGTAAAATACAAATGGCCGGTGTGCAGCCGGCACAGAACTGTTTCTTCTTTACGACCACCAGACGTAGATGAGAGGAACTCCTTGGACGGATCTGAAAGAGTTTGTTATCCGTCTGTGTATTCCAATCCTCCTGCCCAGAGGTGTCTGACATAATCGGCTTCATGCATGTGTTTGTGGACAGCACCTGTCACCAGTGGGGTGACATACATTGATTGTAGTGGTAGCAGTACTTTATTTTAGGTCTTTTCACAAAATTATGTGGTGTTAGACGTACAATGACTGTGTAGGTGCGGAAGCTGGCAGCAGAGCACTGCCCGGTCTTACCGTCATTAGGGGACGATGAAACAACTGGAGAGACGCCTTCGTCGACCTGGAGATCAACGAGGAGGAGCTGGAGAAGGAGTACACGTCCACCATGCAGGATCTGCGCTTCAGCTGTGCTCGCCTCCAGGAGTCCCACTGCTTGATCAGCAAGATGCAAGGAGGCTTCGACCCCAGGTCAGGGGACGTTGAAGGCTGCTGTTGTCGTCACGATTGTGCTGTACTGTACTTTACTGGGTTGTATTTTACTGTACTGTACTGTGCTGTACTGTACTGTACTGGGCTGCACTGTACAATGCTGTGCTGTACTGTGCTGTGCTGTGCTGCACTGTACTCTATTGTGCTGTACTTTACTGGGTTGTACTGTACTCTGCTGTGCTGTACTTTAGTGGGTTGTACTGTACTGTGCTGTGCTGTGCTGTACTTTACTGGGTTGTACTGTGCTGTGCTGTACTTTACTGGGTTGTACTGTACTGTGCTGTGCTGTACTGTACTTGACGTGATTCATTGTGTTGTATTGCATTGTGCTGTGTTGCCGTGCATTTCATTGGCATGTGTCGAGTCGATTACATTACCTCCTTTGCTTTGGATTGTATTGGATTATATCTTATTCTTTTCTATGACAGCATATTACTTTCTAATCACATGAGACATTCTTTTGAAGTTCAGGTCAGTTTCTTTGGTAGGGGGGTTATCATGATGGTCCAGTGCCAACACTTCGTATTTTTGTTTATGTTTGTCGTTGTTTTGTGTGTGTACCCATTTGTTTATCTGTCAAAGAGGACTTGTGCAGGGACAACTTTCTTGTCATGTTGGATTCTTTTTCTTTTTCATATATGTCTGTATTGATTAGGTATACCTACTTGGCTTGGATATGAATCAGTTATCATGGAAGACAGAAAATCCTGGAGAATCCACCATGCTAGACAGTCTCCTTATCTTAATGTGATATATTTCATATGCTGAGATGGTGTATTGGAATCAGTTTGCATTCCTTTATAAAGCTGTATTATCCAGACCACAACTTGAACAAGAACTGGATGCATATATATATATATATATATATATATATATATATTATATATATATATATATATATAGATCAGTAAATTTAAAATGCCTAAAATAATTTTTTGAGTGCTCAACCCCTTGGGGAGCAACATTAAAACAAGTTAAAAGAGGAGTCTTAAAACTATCTACAAATTTGTTTCAAGCGTGTTGCGCTGTCATCAGGATGACAGCGCAACACGCTTGAAACAAATTGTAGATAGTTTTAAGACTCCTCTTTTAACTTGTTTTTATATATATATATATATATATATATATATATATATATATATGTATAAGCAATTCGGTGACCAGGGCTCCACATTTATTCATTTTTTTGTGTTTTCATTCAATTGTTCACAATGGCTGAGGTTAGAAAATTGATATTTTTGTTTTTGTTGCTCTGTGTTATTGTGTGCTTCTCTGTTTAGTTTTGTTCAGCGTTTTCCCTCGGTGTGACATTCAGTTCCAAGCCTCTCATTTTTAACTCCCTTCATACACCGTCACACCTGACCTAGTCCCGTCATGGTCCAGGCATTACATTTTTACTCAGGGAGCTGTGGGCATCCATTTTCTTCAGGAAGCATGCGCAGCTTCTGGGACAGTATTATGGTATTCAGTGCAGCTTGTTCTGATCCAGCAGTTAATGATGATAATAATACATAGCATTTTTTAAAGTGCCTTGTCTAAGGTTCTAGGCGCTAACAATCCACACTCTCATGTACACAACGGGCTGCCTACCTGGGTAGTGCCGACAGAAGAGCTGCCTGCTGGAGCTTCATTCAGTTGTTTTCCATGTCATCCTGTCAATATTGTTCACTCAATGTCCTTATTTCCTTCATTCTTTCAATTTCTCAGGCAGGGTGCATGCTATGTGTAACGTGTCATCCATACCAACGGCCAAACTGGCCTTCTTTTCCCAAAAGTTAATGATGGGATTTTCAGTGCATGCAAGATGTTATGCGTGTGTTCACACACGGAGCCTTGGTTTTAGTTTCATTTGAATGACTATTTGGGAAGTGGAGTCAGAAGCAATATTGACGCCAAGGAAAAATCCCCTGTACCAAAATGGCCTGGCGGAGATTCAAACCCGCACCTCAGGATCCCCAAAGATTAAGAGTTGGCGCTCTACCAACTGAGCTATTCGGCCCACCTACTCGAGATGCAGTTTGAGCGAGGGCTGTGCCCCAGAAGGCCTCACCCCATATCTCTAAAGACAGTCTCCTTAAACTTGTCACACCACAGATGTTGACTTGCCATTGATATGGATAGGGTGGGGGGGGGGGGGGGGGGGGGGGGGCATTGAAACTGAGATGACTATGAGAGCAAGGCTTGAAGGCCACAGAAATAAAAATTTGTGTTTTGTCAAGAAGCTGTATCTGGGTGCAGATTAGTCCTTATGTATGCTTCATTCTTCTCGTAAGTCATGTGACCAAAGGGCAAGGAGGATAATATTTAAAAATCAGGTTAGTTGGTGCAGACCTGTGATTTGCAAAACATGACAAAATATTGGGAGCTTATTTTGCAGATCGCCGAAAGTCAAGGTGCTGATGAAAGAGATGAAACAGCTGAACACAAGCTTGCCGGTGAGCGCTGGAGCCAGCATCTATGTCCGACAGGTACATGCTCTCTCTGTGATTTTTTTTTTGTTTATTTATTTACTTTCATGGTTTTGGTAAACGTCTCGAAGTGCATGAGAATGTGGAAAATTGATGCTGAAATATGAGCATGATTCTGCCAGCAATGTTCAGAATGCTCCTATCTTGCTGCTTTTCAGTGTTAATTCAATATTTCAAACTTGATAAAAGGAAGTTAAGAAGCATGTATTAAATTGAATATGGTTCTGTGTCCCAGTTTATTTAACCACGTTACTCTGGCAAATCAACAGTAACGTTAAGAGGTAGAGTTATTGCCTTCAGTTGCCTGGCTGACTGATAAGTTCTTTCACTGCTTTTTCATATGTTCATTTCTTTTCCTTCCCCTTAGAACAGCTATATCTGGAACTTTTTAAGGAAAGATGATGTTCAGAATCTCACTATTATTTTCTCGCATAATGGAATATGTAGTTTCTTCAAGACGGTCTCATTGTGTGTGGTGGGCGTGTCAACTTGTGCTAAACCATCAAACCAGTGAATGGAGGAGAGAGGAAAGGTGAGGGTTTTCTGTGTGGAGAGTCAGGAAACCCCAGACCTTCACATAAACCCCAAAGATTGGTCTGGCATGAACATCTTTTAACTAGCGTGGTAAACGTTGACGCAGGACAAGGATCGCATGGACGTGATGCGTGCCTTGGTGACCGGCCCCACAGGGACCCCTACAGTCTGGGCTGCTTCTGCTTCGACGTCTACTTCCCCTCAGCCTATCCCAACATGCCCCCGCTGGTGAAAATCATCACCACAGGACACGGAACTGTCAGGTCAGTCACGACCAGCAGATGAATTCAGCAGGCGTCAGAGGGAATGAATGCTGAATGCCGATGGTTGTAATCATGCCTTTCTTAACCAGTATAGGGCAGAAGGTTGTGAGAGGCAGGGAACTGGTCTGAGTTTGGAAACCCTTTTATAAATGTATCTTGAATGTGCAGAAGAACATGGTATACTAACGCTGTGCTGAATTTTCTTTGAAAGGGGTTAGCTGAAGGGGTGATCATTGAAACTGCGCTGCAATTCCACTGACTTTTCTCAGTGCACACTCCATTCCATTTACTCCCATCTACAACCAGCACCCTCAATTTTCCACTCTTCCTGTATTATTTGGTTTCCGTAGCATGCGTCGTTTTGGTTTGGTATCTGCCTGTGTTCAGTGTTTCAGCATGTGTACAAAATGATGTGGTTGAGGGAAGTAACAGTCCCATGTAGATGCTAAACTTTGTCTAAGAGTTGTGTCCCATGGATTTCTGAAGCTTGTGAGGATTGTGATGTCTTTGGCAATAAAGATAGCCTGTCTGCTACAGTTGGTCATTTTGATTGCTCGTTGTTTACTTGACATATTCTGAGATCAAGCTTAAGTTATGGAGCCTTCCACTTTTTAAATGCCCCACACAGAGAATGTAGCTGTACATTTTGTGTTTAGTGTGAAAAGCGTGCCATAGAATAGATATAGTATGTATTTGCAAGTGGTTATGGATCTTTTGAGTATAATGTAATACTTCTATACACAAAAGCACTGGGCCATGCCAGCACACATGCATGGGTGCACATTTACATGACTAAATGATCAGAAAATGATCATATTAAGTAAATTTGATACTTCTGTATACAAAATGAACATGTAAGTTAGTACTTTGTTACAAATGAATATGTAATAGCTCAACCCATGCAGCACATGTGCATGGGACTGGGAACACATTCAAATGTCTGAATATCATTCTAGAGCTATCAGAAGATAATCACTTATAAATGAAGAAAAGGAAAAGAGATGTATTTTAAAACCACTGTTAATATAATTCGTCAGAGAAAAGTGATGATTTTAGAGTTGTGAAAAAGTGGAATGTCCTAGAGAATTTTAGAATCTCAGATACAAGAAATGTAAAAGTTTTTAAAAAAATATTTTAAAAAAGGAAAAAACTTAAAAAGGCACTATTTAGTGAAACTAAAGTAGAGAGAGAAAAAATGGTTTACAATTTTAAAAAAATCTGAGACTGACGTTAAAGATTGATGTGTCAGGTTTTCTCAGTTTGAAAAACGAAAGAAGCTTCAACAAACAAATCCACATAAAACCAAAGAACTGAGAAAAAGGAGAGTAAAAAAAAATGGTCATGGTCCCAAGAGGAAACCCCCCCCCCCCCCCCCCCCCCCACCTGATATTGCCTTAGATAAATTGATTTGACTCTGCCCGGTTATCTTAAAAATGTGTTATTGTGTTTGATTTTAGATAATCTGGATACAGCAGGGAAAGGGACATACATTAATTTGATATTATCCTGATGTTGAAGAAAAGGGAACTGTATTTTGTTTGACATTATGCTGACAGAGCAAGAAAAGGGAAGTGTATGTGATTTGATGTACTCCTGAAGGATACTGTATTGTGGTAGTTTTTATTCCTGTCCAGTGTTAGAAAATCTCGCTGTCAGTGTCAAGATGGTCATCAGGTTTTCTGTATGAAAATAGAATCATGACCTCTATCGAGGAGAGAAAAAGGTGTGCAGAGTTTGTTGAAATAATTCTCTGGCTTTCACCTCCTTCTCAGAATTTTTTCAGCCACCATGTGATTGTCTGTTCCATTTTTTCCCCCAAAGTTTCAAACTAGCAAACCATTATCACTTTCAGTCAGCATTGCTGCAAAATTGTGCATGGGGTGTTTTCTTAGTCACAATTTGCAGTGAATGGGCAAAGCAAGGTAATATTTCTCTTGTTTTCTCTGATTTAGGTAATAATTTTCATTGATTCTGATGTTGCTGGCAGGTTCAATCCCAACCTGTATGCGGACGGCAAGGTGTGCCTTAGTTTGCTGGGCACTTGGCATGCAGGAGATGCCAGTGAAAAGTGGAACCCTGGCAAATCCTCCCTCTACCAGGTAATACAGGAAGAGAAGGTTCTGTAATGGTGGCTCATGTTTTACCGTTTGTGCCGATGCAGATGTGAATCTCTGTATGTCTGTCTGTGTACTTTGTGCTTATGAAGGTGCAGGTGGAGAAAAAGAAAGAGAATGTATTAGAGTAAACAAGTGCTGGGTGCAAAGGTATGTGTGTGTGTGTGTGTGTGTGTGTAGGAATGGCATTTTGAGTCTCCGCGTGTGTGCTTTTGTACATGTTCTCAGAGTGCACCCAGTGCACAGACATAATTATGCAGATTATGCATATGAGTGATGTGGTTGATTTTCAGTTTTGTTTCTGTGTAGAGAAAGATGGGGGAAGGCTGAAGAGAGAGTGTATGTGTCTGTGTTGGGATTTGCAGTCTCCATGAAATTCTTATTCAAAGATGCTCCACCAGATGTGATTTTTGTTTGTTAGTTTGTGATAGAGGAATGAATTTTTCAATTGATTTAGGATTTTGTGTTAGTGGGTCCAGTTTCAAGCTGCTGTAGCATGGTTGGAATCAAGTCTCTCTGTGTGTGTATATGTGTGTCTGTATGTGTGTTGACGTGTATCTATGGAATCGATTTTAATGTGGTAACAGCCCTGATATGGCCCCTTGTGGCCGGCAGGGGATATCCATACCATGAAATGAAAGTGGATGTTTCACATGAAAACGATAAACGCCCATATTTGATCGAATTTCTTTAGGATGATGTACATTGTCATCCTAAGTCTGCTGATGTGCAGTTTGTGTTGGCTCTGTCCACTTCCTCTGATGTGCAGTGGTGTTGTGTGCAGGTGTTGGTGTCCATCCAGAGCATGATTCTGACCCCGGACCCTGTGTTCAATGAACCAGGCTATGAGAGGATCAAGGACACTGAGGAGGGAGAGGTATTGCGAATGCTGCACTGAATTCCCCCAGTAAACATGCACCCATTGCTTTTCCAAGAACATGTTCCTCTTGGTTTACATAACAATTCACACCAGATTAGCACTCCGTCACTCTTCATATCTTGCTGACTTTCATCCACACCTCTCGCTGGCGTTGGCCCTGTGTCACACGTCTTGGCTCCTCACGCCATGACTGTTCCCAGTGTTGTCACTGTGGTAGCCCCAGCCTGCAGTGCTCAGGTGCAGGTGCCTACAGTGCTCAGGTAGTGATCCACATTAGGTTGTTATGAGTGAAGGCTCCCCATAGTCTTTGAGACTGCTTTTAGGGTCTCTTTTTTCATCAACATTTTTTTGTTTGTATTTGTTTTCAGATTGCTCTTCACAGCCTTGGAATGAGAACTTTTGTTCGATATCAGGAAACTTTTATTTTCATTCAACCAGTCACTGACAGCTTTGATGAACCTTTAACTTTGTCAAAAGCAAAATGATGATTGTGACTGGTCACAGGCCCTAAAGATCAAGAGTAAATGTAATTGTTTAAGCCCTACTCTAGCAAAGAGGGATTTGAGTAGAAACAGAGAACTTGTGTTTCAGTGATGCTGCCGTCTTTTCCCAGTCTCCATAGGTTAAAGGTTGAACTGACAACATTCTAATTCAACATGTATTAACCATATGCTTCAGTTTTAAAGGGGTTAGGAAACAAGTTTTGGCGCCATTTATTTTGTTCACTTGATAGAAGGTATGGCCAACTCTTTGACTGCTGTTGACAAGTGTGCATGTCATGGAGGATTGCAGCATTTTCCTGACACCATTGTGTAGACTGATCACCAGACATTGCTGCAAGTTTAGATCTCTTTCACCTGGAACAGTCTCACTACATTCAGCAAAACCGCATCCACCTGTGAACACCCCATACTTTATTCCCCAAATATCAGGCACATGCTTTTGTTAAGGTTGACGACACACTCAAGGGAGTCGTCCATGTCTCTTAAACACCATGTAGCACTGCAACACTGCTGTCGCATGACGGGCTTATGTGACTTGTGCAGGTGCAGAGTCGTCAGTACAACTGGAAGCTTCACTTGCACACTCTGCGTTCACGCTGTTCTGGGCCAGCTCCGCAATCCCCCTGCAGGTATGATTGTCTGCTGTGTGATTTGTATGTGTCACTATGTATTGAGCATGTGACAGTTATGTGTGTGTGTAGGGTGTGTGTGTGGGGGGGGGGGGGGGGTGGAGCAACGGATGGGAAGGGTTAGGGACACTAGGGTGATGGATGGGAATGAGGTTGTTGATAGGTTGTTACTCAGGTTCATTTGTATTCCTTACCAAAATGAAGAAGGGCGGGGGGGGGGGGGGGGGGGGGGACTTTGGGGGGGGGGACTGTCGAGAATAAAAGTAAGAGTTATTTTGAAGTCTGCTGATCAGAATGATTTTGGGACTGTAGCAAACCAAACTAAGCAAAGAAAATGTTAATGGATGTTGTTTTATGTTACAGTGCTCTCTTTCTCTCTCTTCCCCCCCCCCCCCCCCCCCCCCCCACGCTTCTATGTCTCTCTCTCTCCTCTGTCTCTCTCCTTCTCTCTCTCTCACACACACAATATACACACACACACACTCCCTCTCTCTCTTTCTCAGTATGTGTCTTAACTCTTGACTCCCCATAAGAAACGGTGTGTTCGCAGTCCTCTAGCCCATAAGGATTGGCTAGAAATGAGCTAAAAATGAGTATGGTCATTAAAATATTATATCTTTCTTGTTTGTTGATTGACTGCTTTGAAATTTGGAAGTTTATGGAAGTGATGTATTTTTTATACTGAAGCGGTCAAATCTACCCCCCAAAAAATTTTGAATGTCAGTATGGTAATTAATTACAGAATAATTAAAAAAATGTCAGGTGTGTTCAATAAAGGTTGGAAAAATCAATGTGTGGTGTGTTTGTTAGTAAAACAATGCAGACAGACAGTCACACACATGACCATAGAAACAATACAAGTCAAAGAAAAATGTTAACTGACCTTTATGTAGTCTTGTAATGACGTAATATGACGTAATATAGGCCTACAGGTAAGAATCCAAGCACAGAAAATATTTGCACAGTTCCTTGTACAGTATTTTGCAAAGTTCTGTTCACAAAGTCACAGTATAGCCACAGAAATAAAGTCACATGTGGTCAATGTTCATGTTCTGCACACAAGGAGTAGGATGATGAGCTTCATATTGCGTAATGACAGCGTACACAGGTAAGCACAGGTGGCGAATCTTCATCTGAAATTTCCGATTGTACGTGTGAACTGAACTAACTCCAGTTCCCACACACACATCACTCTGCTGATCATCTCCAAGCCCTAGCGCATGCTGGTTGCACAAATCTTCGATAAATTCATCGAAAACATCGTTGTCGATATGTTGGAAAGACGCCATCTTGACCAGAAAATCTTGGAAAAAAACCTTCGTGAAAAAACTTCTTCAAAATCGCAATGTAAACAGCTAGGCTGAAAACCGCGGGCAGAAGGCGGAAGGCGAACGCTTTCCGGATGTCGTTTAAACCTTCCTCTCTGCATTAGAGAGTTCTCGCTTCCTTAACAACGGCTCCAAATAAGGCATGTCGGTTGTTGCGGTGTGGTGCGGTTTGGACTGTGCGGCAGTTGCGGAACGGTGCGGTATGGGAAGTCAAGAGTTAATCTCTGTGTCATAAATACACACACACTCACTCACTCACTCGCAATAAGCTGTATTATTGACTCTCAGTCTGTTTTATGCCCTTTGTAATCCATTGACCTCAGCCCCAAAATAAGAATGATTATTGATTAATGCCAAAATTCATATGTTAATTTCAAAGGGGCTACTTTTTATTTTTTTTTATATCACATTGCAGAATTTCTGGCAATGATAGGGCAGACAGATCAAATAAAAGGGGAGAAAAAATAGATTATGAATGGATGTCGTTTAGTTCAGCATACCAGAATTATCTTTGTGCTTCAAACAGCATTTTCGAATTGGTTTAAACAGAACTTTCCAGAAAGGTTCAGAATCAGTTCTTGAAAGACTCTGTAGCAGGGTCGTAATTAAAAGAAAATATCTCAACTGAATGAATTTTTTTTTTAGGAAAGAATTTTTTCGTGCTGGTGTAGATGTAACATCAATATTTTTCAGACTAAAAAAGATGCTTTTTCTCACATTTAGCTGTCCAAATCTACATGGTATGAACAACACCTCATCTGATAGAGATGCCCCGAGATTTATGGGGACAGAAGGGAGATCAAATCAGACCTCTCACCACCTCACATGAATTTCAGAGTGATCTCCCTTGACATACAAGTCTTAACTTGCACGGTTCTCTCATTTGTCCTGCATTCAGTGAGAAAGTTAGATTTAGCAGTGATCAAAGATTCACCAACCAGCATGCTTTCAGAGTACCCATCATTGAAAAGCTTCTGGGGAAAATTTTGATGAAACATAATCATCACCTGTTCTTTCAAAACTCCGATATTGTTGAGATTTACCTTCATTGATCAGCAGTGCAGTGTTCCAAAGAATGCAAGAACATTTTCTTTATTTATTTAGTGTGTGTGTGTGCGTGTATGTGTTGGCAAACTTGAAGAAAAGATCATTACAAATGAATTTCTGTGTTTATTGCGCTAATGATCATGCAAGTATATTAGTTGAAAGTAATGCAGTTTTACAGAGACTAGTTACACATAAGACATAAATTAATTGAGTGAAAACAATGAAGGAGACTCCACCTGCTAAACGAGAAGGCAATGATTGAAAAAAATAGTTTCATGTAGTTAACAGGGTTAGCTAATTCCTCCAGATCTACAGAACAATCTCAAACCTAGTATATAAACTGTAAGTCATGATTTTGATCTGGGTTGTTTTTTTGTTTCATGATGCAAATACTGGAGCACTAAATGAACAAAAATGAAGAAATTGAATATATTAACAGCTAATTAACCACTTGACTGCTAAGGCTGTCTGATCCAGACTAAATTTAAAAGGTATTTGAAAGAACTCAGCCAGGTGACTTGGACAAATGAATTACAAGACAAAACATGATGTGTTTGGACCCCATAGGTCTTCTCCAGGCAAGAAAAACAACACTCAAGACATCGAAAATAAAGAACGAGCAATCGACTTATCTTGTCAAATTCGTGCCAGAAAGGTGTTGAATGTCTCTGAGCTAAGCCCTTTCGCTTGTACTGTTGCTGGAGGAGGTTGTGTGTGTTTCATTACTCGTAACTGCCACACCGTTTTCCGACAGGAAAAAAGAAATGAAAGTATCGATAGAAAATAAGTCTTTTTGTTCTTCTGATGATAAACGTTAGTCAAAGATGATATTTAACCCTTTATCTACCAAGTTTCGTGATAAAGCATTTCAGCAACTCCCGTTCGGATTTTTGTGTGTGTTTTGTTTTTATTTTATTCTGTTTATTTTTTTATTCTTGTAAGCACGAAATTAACTTTTCAAACCTGGGTACTTTTAAAAAGGGGGAAAAAAGATTTTATATCAAAATCACACTAATACATCAAATTCTATTTAGAAATTAAGTTGTAGACTTGTTTGTTGCTATGTTTGCGTCTGTTCTTGTTTTAGTTGGGTCAAGAAGTGACTGTTGTGGTCACTTGCCTAATTACAGAAAATCAGGAATCCATCCGTCAATTTCAAAGCTGACTTGCCATTTCTTGAGTGTTGTACATGTTGCCATTGAAGCTGAAGAAAATCTTAAGTGCGCCCCTGTCCACTCTACTAGGCTTCCTGAATGGTCGTTATAGATTCAGTGTCACGTAGGTCACACACTTGTCCACAGCAAGATGAATGGACATTCACCAATCATTGTTCTTGTAATCACAACTGGATAGAAGCTAACTTTTTCTTTATAAGAAAATTTTGTGCAAATGAATCAAAGCACTTTGCAGATGGCAGACACTTGCATATCCCTGCTGCTGTTTTGAAACGGTATGTGTTAACATTCAGAGATTCCCCTATACCTTGCATGGGAACAAACTGTCAGGCTGCCATCAACAGGCGGAGCATGCAGACTGGTTGTTAAGCGCAATATGGTTGACTGACAGAAAACATAATGACAGGGGGGAAAGTTGGGAATCCTGAAAATAAGGAAAATGTATGCCGGGGGTCCAGGGGGCCGCAGAGGCCCCCTGGCGGGGTCAAGGGGCAGCGCCCCCTTGTAGGGGTTCAGGGGGCGCAAAGCTGAAGCAAATTTTAAAATTGTACTACCATTTGGAGCAATTTCATGCTATTTCCAGCTAAAAAATACCAATAATATGAGTACCAATTATTTTAAGTAAAAGGTTAACTTCACTTGACCATACAGTAAGTCTTAAGATTTCCATATTTCCATAATTTCAATACTGCATTATTAACACAAATAAACCCTTACACTCGAGTCAACAGTCACACACACACACACTGATCCAACATGGATGACATAACCAATATTCACTTAAATTTTAATCCTCACACAGCCTATAATGTGATTCCACAGAGTTGACTGATTAATTTGATTTCTCTGTAGAATAAAATGTACAAGATGTATAAGGATTGAGACATGTGAATCACTTTCTCCTCCCTTTTCATGCTCATACAAAACTTTCAGCAATATACAAATAACCTTTCTATTAGTATTACCAAATCATTTATTCATAAAAATATGACAAAATTAATATATAAAAAAAATAAAAAATAAAATAAAAATTAATGATTTACATGCTGTAAGTTCATGCACAAATGATCAAGATATATCTCCACATAAAACTAGACATCTACAGTATATGATTATAGAACACACCAAGATCCAACTCTTTAGAGTACAGTTTCTTAACTAAAAACATACATCAATGATCAGTAACAAAAGTAGCTTGATTTTTAATACAGGTTCACATACAGTAACAAATTATAATTATAACTTGTACCTGAGCAGATACAGCATTTGTGACCTGTGAAGGTTTGGCTACTTGTCCATTCATTCCAATCTCAGACTCAGAGCTTGAACTTTAACTTGAATGAAAGTCATAATAAAAAAAAGTCTCAGAGCTAGAACTTTAACTTAAATGAAAGTCAAAATACAGAATAATTAATCAAGAAATGCATCAATTATTAATAAAGATGCTTTGTGGGCTTAGCTGACAAACATCATGAATAATAAAGCATCTGCACAACATTATTCAGTTTTGCTACGTTTTTTTGGAAAAGAAACTTCTTATATCAGACTCTTTTGTGACTGATTTTCTTTTACAGATTCCTTTTCTCTCAAGGTTGACCTTAGGTACCTGCTTCGGCAGACAAACCACAAAGTGGTTTGGTCCCCATCCAGTGCTGCTGTATTTGATAACCTTCCCGCACGCGACGCAAAAACACTCTCCGGGCCTTTCCGTTTTCCGACACCACACACGATGTTCCTTCCCTTTGCCGATTTCGCCGTCTTTGTTTGGGCCTCTCTCGTCCAGCCAATTCCACCTCCATTTGTTTTTTATGCCGCTATCCACTTCACTGGCTCGCTTGTCGCCTTCATTTATGTAAGGCATCGCGATTTTTCCGCGAAAGCATCCAACACATAGAAGAAACAGGTGAAGGAACACGTGTGGTGGTCACAGGCACTGGCGAAAACAAAACGGAAACCAACTTCCGGTCGGTCGATCGGATAATACGGAACGGCGCGAAGTCGAAACTTTGATTCGGTAGTGGAGTTGCTGGTTGGAAAACGGAACGGAATTAAAAAAAAATTTCGAAATTAAGGAAATTCCGATTTGTAAATTTCCAAAATAAGGATTTTCCGATTTCCGAGCGGTAACTTTCCCCCCTGTAATGAGTAGTATTTAGAGAGCGCAAGATCTAGCACTTGCAGCTCAGTGCGCTATCCATTCACCATTCCTCAAATGAAATGCACATTCAGAACCACTTCCTGGCTCCTCACCCCTCCCACAGGCCCAACAGCAACTGGCAGGTTCCCTTTCCTTCCTGGCACACAAAGCCCACAGCTTGCAACATATATCGGGGAAATGCTAGTCAAAACAGATGTCTTCAGACCATTTTTAAATTCAGACAGAGATGAGATGTTGCCCAGAACGGATGGCAGCAAGTTCCAGACATATGCCTGGTGCAGAGAAAACTACAACTGAATTTCCCAGCTGTCTTCATTTGGCATCTTGGAAGAAGTGAAAGCTTTGAACAAATGAAGACTGAAGTTTAGAGGAAGAATGATGATGTGCTGAGCGAGGTGGAGATGCATAGGATAGGGTGGAACAACAGTTTACAAGACTGAGGGGAAGTTAGCCAGACTTACCATAAATGTGCGTTAGAGCCCAATTTACTGTGCAAGTGTGGCTACAGATGTTTTATAAATTGATATTAGCTTGCTTACTCTATGCTTTGCTTGTGTGTGTGTGTGTGTGTGTGTGTGTGTGTGTGTGTGTGAAGGAAAACAACACAAATGATGTTATCATAGACCATCTTCCTTGAATATAAGCTTGCACAGCATCTCTATTTCGCGAGTTTTTACCACACAAGTATGAGGGATATTTTAATGCAAAACACATAAGAATTTAGCTTTGGTTCATTATGTTGTAGGGAATTTCAATTGAGGTATGGAAAAAATAGTGAATTGTTTTCAGAATCAGTGAGTCGTTACAAAATGCCTGTTGAGTCCTGGTACTCTGTGACACACATATCTTTGAAATCATAATAATGATAATAGTAATGATTATTTATGGCGCTTGATCTTACATCATAAGCCCTAAGCGCTTACAAATACATAAAAGGTTAAAGAAAACATAAATGAAACCAATAAGAAGATGAATATTGCAATAAGTACCATGCATCTACAAACAAGGGTGCATATTGACACCCACCCACGCACACACAGAAACATACACACACAAAACACATGATCCCACACACACTGTACATGTACACATTTATCCTATGCTATTTTTTGCATACTGTGTACATCAAAATGTATCAAATACTTCAATTAAAAAAAAAAAATTTTAACAGATAAAGTGGGCAAAAAAAGCAGTTTCTTTAAAAATGATAGAGTGACCATTGTAGTGTGTGTGTGTGTGCGCACATGATTTTTTGTCAGCAGATAAAGTGAGCAAAAAATGTTGGGTTTTCTTTTTTTTATCTATAAAGTGAGCATGGTAGTGCATGCGTGCGTGTGTGTGTGTGCTTAAGCGCATGGTTATATGTTCATGTGTGTGTTTTTGTGTGTGTGTGCATGTGCATGCTTACGTGGATGTATGTGTGTGTATGTGTACATATGTGTGTATTTGTGTACGTGTGTGTGCATGTGTTTTGTGATCTGATCTGATAAAAACAACAGGTCAGAGTCTACTGTCAAAGTCAATTGCTTCAAATTTGTGGGGGTGGCTTTGACTGATGACAAACGTTAAGGTGTGAACATTTATTTCAGTAATAAAAAATATGATGATGAATACTGCAAAATTTTGTTTACTATTTTCGTGGCTTTACTGCAGTCATCATTTGATCACTTTACCTGATTACTTTCAGGTTTTGAGCGTGTGATTCGGCAGCATTTTGCCTTGCAACGGCAGGCGGTCCTCCAACAGTGTGCGGAGTGGGTCAAGGGGTGCGAAGATCCAGATGTGCTCAAACGACTGCGGCAGACAGCTGATGCCATTTTTGAAGAACTCATGAAATTGGAAGTGGACTTCAATGAAGAGGAGATTGACAGTGAGGAAGAGGACGAGGAAGATGAGGATTGACTTTACCGTGAATTCAGTAGAGGAGTTGTGATGTTCTTTGAGGTTTGCCTACACTGAAAGTGTTGTATGTTTAGAACATTCTGAGAAAGGAAACAAAATAGTTTCACTCACATGACCGCTGCGTGATGCAAACGTCTTTGTTTTCCATAACGTACCTGTTTCAGTGGAGTCCGCTTAACATCAGCATGAGCAGACAGGAGACATGAACTAGTCTTCAGCAGAATTTGTGCTGAAGCATGTGAGAAGTCCGACAGGGCAAGACAACCACAGTGTGCATTTATTGGACCTGTTTTTTCAGCCCCAGTTTCCACAGTGACACAAAGCCAGGTCAACGAGCTCATGTGGAGTTGAGGTCTCTTAATGTTTACTTACATTCACAGCAAAACGTGGAAGGCAACCCTTTATATTGCATCACAGAAATTCTTCACATCAGTGACTGAAAGAACTTTTGTAGGTTACTGTAAACAGTAGAAAGTAAGACACATCCTCCATTTCCAGCGTATTTGTCAGGATTATCATTATTGTAGAGTCCAACAGACGATTTATTTCAAGCACTGTGACATCAGTTCTGTCAGTTACTATCAAGATCAACAAGATTTTTTTTTCTTCACTCATTTGTTTTTTATAAGATAAGATTGCATTGTTGGACAACTTAATAGAACCAGTAGCCTGGTTCTGACTAAGAGAGAGAAAGAAGAAAAAACAAAAACAGTGCCATCTTATTATCAGAATTTTTAGGAAAATTTTGTGTGTTGTGTAAGAATGTATGAGTTTTGTTTGTTTGTTTTTTAATAACTTTTTTTTAGTCTTCTTGTTAATACTGGTCAGTGATCTATATTACTTGTTTGTCCAAGACCAGAAAATATGAGTATACAAGTGAGCTTTCACATGCTTACTGCATTACTATTTTTTTTCATTTCTTTTTCTCTTTTTTTTTTTTTTTTTTTTGTTCTGTCTCATATTCGGTGCCACCTCAGTGGCATTGCACCCACGCCATTCATTCAGATCCCGTCCACAGCCACAGCCTTTCCCTGTGTAGAAGAGACATGGCACTGCTGCCGAGTCATTTTGATGGTGTGTAGTGGTGCCCGTTCTGATCCAACTAAAGCAGCACACCACCTGCTCAGCCCCCTGCTTATGACAATAATTGCTTAGTCATGGAGCCAGCGTCAGTTGGCTCTCCTTCCAGACATCGTAACCATGTCTGTCTAGCAACAGTTCTGTGCACTGGCAGTATCTGGTTCCTCAGCCGAACCAAATCAAAGGCATAGACGTGGAGATGTAGTAAACCGAGGTCGCAATGAAATCAGGGCATGAAGCGCCACAGAATTCGGACGTTTTTTTTTTTTATGTATGGCAGTGAGGATTAGGATGATGAAGATGATGCTATGGATTTCCATTCTGGTCTCTGAGACTGCATGACAGGTGGCAGTGCTCTACACTTACTGTCATGACAGGTGGCAGTGCTGTACGCTTACTGTCATGACAGGTGGCAGTGCTCTATGCTTACTGTCATGACAGGTGGCAGTGCTCTACACTTACTGTCATGACAGGTGGCAGTGCTCTACGCTTACTGTCATATTATATTCTGGTGCCAGCCAGGCCCCAGAGGTACGGACACTCGCAGCATTGGTCAGAAAGTTTGAGCAAGTCTCGGAAACATATCACTCGGTGGATCAAACTCGACTGTGTGATCCCAGTCTTCCCAGTGGAGCCTGAGCAAACTCAACTCCGTGTAGGAAACACTTAAGATATGGATGGCTCAGACGGGAATCAAAAATCACGACCTCCCTGCTGGGATTCCACTACATCACTGTAACTGGTACATGTATTGATTTCATTTGCAAGTTTTTTTTTCATCCTGCATGTGGAACTAAAAAAGATAAGTCTTTTTCCCCATGTGAAAAAGTGTGGACTTCAAGTACTAATTGTGCTTGAGTAAACCCTCACAAATGCCCCGAAGAACAAAGACATGCAAGTCTCATGTATACACGTGCACACATTCTAACTGGAAAATGCCCTGAAGGACAAAGACATGCAAGCCTCATGTATACATGCACACACATTCTAACTGGAAAATGCCCCTAAGAACAAAGACATGCAAGCCTCATGTATACATGCACACACATTCTAACTGGAAAATGCCCTGAAGGACAAAGACATGCAAGCCTCATGTATACATGCACACACATTCTAACTGATTCCCTTGATGATTATCTCAGCTGTTTCAGAACTGTCATTTTACTATTTATGAATAGATCTTTGGGGCGCAGTCCTGTTCAGATATACCGAAAATAAACGCATGGAAAAAAGGATTCGGCTTATGGTGGCATTGCTGTTTGAACTGGAGGTCGGGTTGGAGATGAGAAGGAACTGGGTCAGGTGCTGAAAATGTGTTGTGATGAATCGGCTCTATTGAGAGACGCTGTAGCAGACATTTTTATCTGGCACCATTTTTATGCAACATGTCTTGCTGATACCTTCTTTGTCTTTCGTACTTTTTCTTAGCTCAGTTTATTCAGAAAAGAATATATGAGCATACATTGTCATCATCTTTTTGTTTTTAAATCATAGTATTCGTTTTGTTCTGCTTATGGTACATGACTGATCTTCCTGTTGTGATTGATGAGGCAATCATGCAAATGTGGCAGCAGTTTTTATCTAGTGGTTTTATGTGGGGGCTGAGTGAGTTTGTGCATTCACATTGACACTGATGTGAATGGGTGTGTCTGCAAATGTGCATGAACGAAGCAATGGTCTTTCATGTTTGATGAGGAACCATGATTTAAACCTTGCTGTCAAATTGAACCAGTGAAATGTAGATGATTGGGTTGTGAAATTGGAATGATGAAAAAAAGATTTCTGACATTTGTGCTGTTTTGGGCTGGAAGGAAGAAAATTGCTAGACTGGTGCTGCTTCAAAGCGATTATAATCAAGGAAGTTTCCAGAACAGAGGAGCACGGAAAGTAAGATCTGATAAAGAAATTATTTCAAATCCCTTGAAGGGCAAGAACAGTGTGAACAATGTACAAATACAAGAATGATATGGATAGGAGTAAAGATGTCAGATTGTAAGGGTAGTATCAAATGCATAAGCTGGGAATTTCTGAACTGTTTCAGCAAATATGCAGAAACAAGAACTACAAGAACCAACACAAGAAAAAGAAAAGAGCTTATGTATCAAGCATATATGGGAACATAGGAAATAGAAAACAAACAAACAAATTGTGCAAGTACAGAGGAAAATGAAAAAGATAATACTGTGCTCACAAGAACTATGTTCTATGTGAAGTAATTCGAAACAGTGACTGAATAGGAGGAAGGTGCTCTTTTTAAGGTGATGTTAGACAGTAAGAGAATGATATATGCTGTGCAAAATAATACGAAATGTTAGAATGAAGTTTTGTGTGAATCATAGGTGATAACGTGAAAGCCCTTTCAGCACACGGTCTTAACTGTTCCAGTCGACATGTTTTGGGCCATTCAGTTTTAATTTCATGGCTACTTTGCTCAGATTGTCACAATTCGTAATCAGCTCATTAAAAGGGCACATAGTCACAGAAATATGAGTTTTGTTTTCTTATTTGTTTGTTTTGTAATGTGTTGCATTTATCTCTTGTTTGTACTATCCAGTAACACATGGTTCCTTGTCAAAGAGGGGTCAAATAGATTGCTCATCACTTCAGCAAAACCTTTTTGTTCTGACATATTTGTATCACCACATAATGGTCAAGTGCAAATGAGACTTGAGTGTGTCATATTACAACTATATAAATTTATATGGCCTACGAGCTATTTGCTAATGTAATACTGGTCGCTAAAATGTCATGACATTTGCCTCTGTAAAGTTTCTTCATTTGCCCATGGTGTCTTGTGTAAAGAAAAAAAAAAAACCTGACAAGAAACACTCCATGTCATTCAAATCTTGGCCACACAAAGCAGCACCTCATACAAAGGGGAAATAGCTTCAGAACACTTTCCTTTAACTTATCACTGACTGATGGCTGAAGGGGTGGACATGTTGGACTTGAATCGCAACAGTTGTCTGTCCAACCTCTGACCAGGGACCAGTTGCAGGGTCAAAAGAGTTGAGTAGTACTACCAGAGAACAACAGAAGAGAGTGCTGTGTGGAGTTACGGTAAGGTAAAGGTAATGTTGCTTATAGCCCAGCCCACCACAAAGGGCCATATAGGGCTGTCACCACGGGAGAAAACGAGCAAATGATTTTCAGTACATGAAGGAAAGAACAAGAACATGATCTGTTTTGTGTGAAGAACTGGGAAACCAAAGACTGGTCAGTGTGAAGCAATGGTATAACAAAGAATGGTCTTTGTGAAGTGCTGGGAAATGATGAGAATGATTTTTTTTCTTTTATTTTCTTTTTAAAGTATCAAACGGTGGAAAAAACAAGCAAACAAACAAACAGAGAATGATGTTGTACTTGAAGTAATGGAAAACGAGAGACTGATAAGAAATGGCAAGGAGATTTTTTTCCATCAACTTCAGTTTCAAGCATCATTTTCAGTGTGAAGCAATGCCCTTGTTGCAAGAAGAAGAAGTAGAGAGATTTTCAAGTTCTCTATGTCAGATGGGTTTTTTGTTGTTGATGTTTGGTGGTGGTGTTTTTGTGTGTGTGTGTGGGTTTTTTTCTCCCCTGTTAAATGTATTGTGTTGTGCAAGTATCTTTGTAAATGCGGTCTCATGAATGTTGTCGTGAATAATGTTTTGTATCTTACTTTAATTGTATTTTGCTGGGGTTTTTTGTTTGTTATTCATGTGTGTGTTTGTTTGTTTTTCTCTTTTTCTTTTCTCTTTTGTTTGCATTTTGCATTAGTTTGTGTGTGTGTTTGATCTATATGCTAAACTGCCATTGCTTTCATGATCCTGTGGAATATTTCAAATAAACGGGTGATCATGGAAATTCAAAATCTCTGTCATGTGATTCATGCAGGTTTCTGAATCTGAAAGTGATTGTTTAGATCTCTCTCTGTCTCTGGGAGATACAGAGTGGTTGAATAACGGAACAATCACAGACTTCCCCAAATGTCAGTAACTGCTAAATAATGTCTGCATACATATGCCTGGATGCAAGTTTTGTGTGTGCTGTTGTGTCTCTACTTCATGATATCTGATTTAATGCACACTGTTTATGCAAATGCAGTCCCTTTGAGCAAGTAATATCCAGTCTCTGTGTGTGTGTGTGTGTGTGTGTGTGTGTGGTGTGTGATGAGAACAAGAATTGCTGTTGAATGTTATGAAAACTGAAATTCCATCATTCAGTGATGAAATCACCGACTTTAAATGAAACAGGGGGTAAAGAACCAGGAGTTGTTCCCACTGTATATGTACTCAAAGGATGGTCCGGTTAGCAACAACAACAAAAAGTACCTATCGGCCAAAAAGTTTTGATTGAAAAGATGTTAATTATGAACAAAGATATGAAAACTGTATAACATTTGTTCAATGTTTGTGTCATACAATTTTAGTGGGATGTTGTTTTATCAGAATCTAAAAAAATGATTCTCGAACATTTTAAAATGACACATTAAAAAGTGAAACACATCACATACGCGTGCACACACGTATCCCGCCCCCCCCCCCCCCCCCCCCCCCCCCCCCCCCCCCCACCCACACACACACACACACACGCACTGAAATTAAGCTTGTAACAATACAGACGAAAGTTGGTGAACTATAGACCTCAACAAAATGGGAGGTTGATAATTTACAGTAATCATCAAACACAGACTGAATATGATTATACACTTGGAGAGAAAATAAACAAGTCGATGGTACTTGAAAGCATTATAATGGAAATCCAGAGGCTTGCTATGATTAATCTGTATCAGAGACCACGTTCAGCGAGAGAGACCCCGCCTTTTTCATGGGACTGATGCCGCTGGTGGGCACGCCCGACGCTTTTTTGCTCCATCAGTCAGCTTAACAGTTCAATGCTTTTGCCCCATCAGTCAACTTAACAGTTCAATGCTTTTGCCCAATCAGTCAGCTTAACAGTTCAATGCTTTTGCCCCATCAGTCAGCTTAACAGTTCAATGCTTTTGCCCCATCAGTCAACTTAACAGTTCAATGCTTTTGCCCCATCAGTCAGCTTAACAGTTCAATCAGGCTGGGAGGAGGGGGGGGTGGGTGGGTGGGTGGGGGGGGGGCGGAATAGCTCAGTTGGTAGAGCGCCGGACTCTTAATCTTGGGGTTGTGGGTTCGCATCTCGCCAGGCCGTTTGGTACAGGGGGATTTTGGCCTCGGGAGTTAACATTGGTTCTGACTCCATTTCCCATACAGTCCTTCGAATGAGACTATAAACTGAGGCTCCGTGTGTGAATGCACGCACAACATCTTGCACACACATAAAATCCCATCATCAACTTTCCGAAGAGAAGGCCAGTTTGGCCTTGGTATGGATGACACGTTACACATAGCATGCGCCTTTCCCGAAGTTGGTGTATGGCTGCCTTAATGGCGGGATAAAAAAATGGTCATACACACACAAGTGTCAGATAATCAACATGATGATTGTGGGCACTAAAAGAAAGAATAAGAAGAAGAAGCAGCGACAGAAAATATACTGCGTGCCCGCAATGCACATAGCCGCCATCACAATCGCTATCTTGGCGTGCATTTCACATCAAGTATTTGACTCCCAACAAACTGAAAGAAAGGAAAGACAATGGAAAGACAGGCGTCATCTCTCTCTCTCTCTCTCTCTCTCTCATGATCCTTTAAGTCCAAGTTTGTGACTCCTTCAAGCGCCATGACCAGGCCAGGTTCTTTACGAAATCAACCCCGTTGTAATAACCATGCACAGAATACAGTTTGTCGTGTTTTAGGCTCGTCAACTCTGTAGTGAAGACGCACGCACGTACACACAGATATGACGAATACAGGAAAACAAACTCGCCCACAAGCTGTCGACGTAGGGAAATATTGCAATGTTTCGTTTTATCGAATGAAACCCCACCTCAATCACTGACACCCCATCTCCCTTGAATTCGTTTTCAGAACATTTCATTATAAACAGACATATTACACACACACACACACACGTTAAAAAGAAGGGGGGGGGGGGGGGGGTACCTGGGGGTGAGAGGTGTGGGGAGCTAGGAGAACTAGGATAAAGAGATAAGCAGAAAGCTGCACAGTAACAAAGTGCTTAAACTTTAGGAGGATCCTGTGGCGTGCAGATGATTACTGGCTATGAGAAGGACAAGGCGGCTGGTTCACAAACTTGAAGAACGGCTCAGTCATGGACAACTGGTCTGCTCCATGCTGTGCTTGAATCGCCATCGTAAGTTTTTATTGGCAGTGAGCATGGCTCTGATGTAGCTCCCACACAGTGTCGGCCGAATATGTCCTGACTGGATTCCCTGAGTCTTGTGTACAAAGACCGTGAAGGAAGAACTTTGCCACATACTGTGTTGACAAAGTGACCGCGTATGAGGACCCGATTCTCGCTGAATTCTGGTACGAGAGCTTCTTTTGATTCTCTCACAATTGTGATGTCTCTTAAAGCTGTCGATACATTTGAAGATGTTTCAAGTCCTCTGTCCTGGAGCAGATCATTATCTGCTGTCATTTCACGAGATCTTGAAAAGGGAAGACGGGTGTCGGTTGTGATATTGTTCTTTTTCAGTCCTGGGGTATCCTTGGGATGAGGGAGTTCTGGCTGTGGACAACATGTGGCTGTTCTGGCATTCTGGCTGCTGTTTTTACCAGGAACCTCAGGGGTGAAACTCAGGGGGTCCACCCGGAAAGAGAACACTGAAGAGTCAACCTGACTTGGGTCACTTGTCAGACCATCTGGAAGGTCTGGGCTGCTCATACTACATCGAGAACTGCTTGGCAAAGAGTCTTCGCCCTCTTCACGACCTGAGAACATTGACTGGCGTCTAGGTAGGATCCGTCCTTCCAGAGTATTTGTGTAGGGCACCTGTTTAAGTGTTGTTTGAGATGAAGGAGGGGCAGGATTAAACGTCTGTGCACCAACGCTTCGCCCACTGTTTGTCACTGAATATGAAAATTGCGATGTGGGAATGACTTGTGGTGGTACCACTGTTCTGCTGATTTAGTTCAATAGGTGTAAAGTCCATCATACTTTTATTCAAGAGGCATGACTTTACTGAAGTCTGGGATTTTGCAATCTGTATTTGATTATTGTCATCATTACCGGGAGTGGGGACAAAGTCCTTATGCTGGATTTTTCTACTGGAATTACAAGTTCAGAAGATGTGTGAAGAGAACTGGGTTCATGGAGAATAGGTAAATTTCTGATTCCAGGAGCTTTTGGATTTTGATTTTTCATATTTGATACTGAAACATTCCCTCTATCACCAAAACCCTCGCAATATAAATACTGGACTCGCATTTCCCGGACAATAAGTTGTGCAGGCACGTGAATATCGTCTACGCAAAACTGCAGAAACAACGATCCTCGAGATGCCTCTTGTAGTTCCTTGCAGGGATCATGAACAGGGAACGTGGGTACCAGCAGCACGTTCAGCTCGTGCCTCAGGCACAGCTGCAGAAACCACCCTCTTGGAGCATGCAGAAAGGTGCTCAGTCTGTACACGTTCTTGTGTACGTCTTCAGCTGACTTCTGGAGAAACTGTCTGGACACGTTCACCTTCTTCCGAGCTAGCTGCACGACGTCTTCTAAGTGCTCCAAAGCTGGTTCGTCAGGGTCTAGTTTGCTCCGGATATACTCGCGGGTCTCTCTGTCTAATACATCGTTTTCTTGTCGTTCTTGTCTGTACAGAAGACAGAAGTGGTGAGTTTATAGGGTGAATATGGGGTTGCAGAGGGCACATATTGATTCTAGTTCTTACACGTTTTCAATAGATATGAATCGGGCTTAGTACTTATGGTCAAACAAATCAAGTGAGAGATTCTCAAAGTTAACAGCTCTGAAGAAAACACAGAACTCTTTCTGTCTGTTTGTCTGTCTATCTCTCTCTCTCTCTCTCACACACACACACGAGAGAGAAGAGAGAGAGAGGAGGAGAGAGAGAGAGAGAGAGAGATGTCACCTGCGATATTCGGTTTGTACAAACTTTGACGCTCCATTTTTCAGTTCGAATGCCATCCTTTTGATAATGTTCACACCTCGTCCACTGCAACGATCAAGGACTATGTTATCACAGTGTGATTTAGCAATATTTGTTTGTATCCATTCTCCAGTCATGTTCTGTACTGTGTTAGTGACGAAATGCAACTCTGACGTCAACGACAGATTGTTGCGTCAGTCCCAGCATGACAGCAAAATGTTCTTTCTATCGGACTCGGAAATTACATTGATAAAACTGAGATTAATTTTAATGTAATATGTTGTGAAGTCTGCACACACACACACACACACACACACAGACAAACACACACTTCGTCTAATATCACATGATTTTGTGAAAAAAACGTAAAATGAAAGTACTACTATTACTACCTCTCACTCTCTCTCTGTCTCACACACACACACACACACGCACGCACGCACCCACCCCCATCTCCCCTGCACTCACTCACACACACACTCACACACGTGCGCACACACACAATCATCGCACAGTTTTGATGTTGGGAGTATAGGGTTCTAAACCCACTAAACGCATTCTCTGTCAAAATAACTTCTTTCGTCAAGTATTCAGGTCAACTCTGTGAAACCAGTCCTAAACTCGTGAGCTCATTCTGGCATTTATACAACTCCTTGGATCTTGTCTAATTACGCCCACTTTAATCTTTGATGAAGGCAAGAGCGAAGAGTACTAGTTTGAAGGTGGGCGGTGCGATGAAAGAGGGCTACGAAACTCCAGGCTTGTGTGATGTTCTGATTCTCAAAATCATCACGGTTGGTAGGCCTGCATTATGTGTGTTGGCTTTGCCGGCTTGGAGCACACGGATTTAACGGCATCTGGATGAGAGCGCAGTAAGCCTAGACTCTCGGTGCACCCCGATCAAGCTATTCTTTGACCTCATTGGTTGTTCCCCTTACGGAGGAAATGACCTAGAGAAGGAGTATACATGAAAGCAGCCAATCACTACAGATAACTGACGTCATGAGGTCTAAAATCGTGATCGAATGAAACGAGCTGTTCTTTAATCAGGCTGTTTGTGCTTGTGTCCGCGAGGAGACAAGCTGAGCTGCACTTTTCACCGACATTTGTTTGACGTAGTTCAGTCTCGTGACCATGAAGGTGTAGAGCTCTCCAGTTCCATGAAACTTGCACACGTTGCTTTTGGTGCGACTGGAACATCATCGCGAACAAGGGCATTGCTGCCCGCAGTAGGCTCATCGTAGTAGGGCCCAACTCTTGCCATCTGCCTGCAAGATGGAATCGACCACACGGAGAAAACGGTCTGGTAATTGTTCTTCTAGTTCTCCTCCTTCTCCTACACTTCGCGGAGAGTCCTTTGGGCACCACACGCACGGATAATTCAACAGGTTCTTCCTGATTCTGTCGGTTGATGCTGAGGCTGGGGTCTCCGCTAATGCTTTCCATGTCCTTTCTGCAAAGGTCCATCATTCTTCGTCAGTCTCCCCCTCCGTCTCTCTCTCTCAACAGTTCCCTTGAGAATAATTGTTTCAGCAAGACCACTGGATCTTGTTACGAGGTCATCCTAGCGTAGTTTTCTGTTCTCGTCTGATGTCAGTAGATCTTCGTACGATCCGAGGGAGGTGCATCTTGACAGGTTGACGCATTTGTTGTTGATGATGTGATCAGTCTAGCTGACCAAATTTCAAAGAGTATTTATAAGGCTCCTCCGAAAACCGTAGACAAACGAATCACAAGAGAAAACACGACGCGTTTCGACCTTTTCGGTCTCCCTCAGGCCAGATACACAACACTCTGGACAAGGAAAATGAACGAGCAATCACTTACCTTTATCCAATTCGGCGCAAGATGGGCAGTCGCCTCATTTTGCAATCTATCTGACGTTTTGTATCTTGCGATGTATCTCATTTTATTGCTTGAGGGTTTCTTTCTGGGTCGATTGTGAAGGTGCATATCTCGCATGCACACAGGAAGATGGAATATAGGCCATCCAGTCAGGTCAGAGGTTCTCATCGGCTACTGCTATAGTCCTGTCATTCAGCACCACAAACTGCATATGGCGGAGAATGTCCCACGTCCGCCGGGCCCCGCTGCCTTACGACACGCCATGGTAAAGAGGAACAGGAGGAAGGAGGTGGTGCGTGTGAAGAGAGAGAGAGAGGAGAGAGAGAGAGAGAGAGAGAGAGAGAGAGAGATTGTGTGTGTATGGGTGCGTGTTGTGTGTGTGCGTGTGTGTGTGTGTGTGTGTGCATACTTACATATGTGCGTGCTTGCGTATGCGCACGCGTGTGTGTGTAAGTGCGTGCGTGCTTACATACGTGCTTGAAAATGTTCGCTGGGTCCCCCGTGGGGATGGCGGGGGGGGGGGGGGGGGGGGGGGTCTTTTGTACAAAACTTCCCCCTCCTTCTGGACATTCTGTAATAGTAACGTCCCCTTTTCCTTTCGCTCTCAGTAACTCTGTCTCCTCCTTTGCTGTACTGTCGTCTAATGTCCTTTCTGTCTACCATCTTTTATCTATCCTTTTCCACAACCTCTTCCCACAAATTTCTGCACTCAACGAAGTCGGAGTGAACTGACTATACTCTCGAGTATAGTGCGAGTATCCCAACAGGGTTAAAACGAGTTCACACGCTACCAGATACTGGAACGCTGAAGAAGAAGTTCGCTGGTGATCAGTTTGTTCATTGGTATACAAGGGAAAGCTTGTTGTTCAGCAGTTTTAAATGTGTAAAGTGTAATATCACCTCGATAAATACAGGTATTCGATGCGTGCATGCATATTTAGGACTTAATTTTACTTGTTTGAGTAACGCATGGAAAACTGCATGCTCACGTCTGACGAAAAATGCACTTTGTCTGACTCGCTTGCTGATGACGTTTGTCTGTTTGGATTATTTGCAAGGGGGGGGGGGGGGGGGGGGGGGGGGGGGGGAGGAACACACACAAACACACAAAACAGATTGCGGGAATTGGCCTACCACGTCGTTGTTGCTACAAAACAGAAAGCCATGCCTTGGTTGGTGTGAAACATGGAACCAGACCGATGTGAAAGCTTTACTGACAAGGAAACAATAAATGTAGGCTGGTGCATCCACCTTGTTAGTTTTTGTTGTGGTGGTGGTAGTGGTTTTTCCAAACGCAGCGCGGGGGTAGGTAACTGGCAGTGTGTCACGCGGGTGACGTCACGTGATTTATAGTTCGAGGGAAAAGCTGGGCTGATGATGACGCACACTCAGATCAACCGCAACGAAGTAAAACAGGAGACGATATCACAAGTACGGTTTTATTTACAATTAACAATTTACATTACGAACGACTTTCTCACACACACACAAAACTGTTTTCCAGGTAGGTTCGTTTCTTTTCCTTCTTTTATTATTTATTTATTTAAAAAAAAAGAACTAAGTCCCAATTTGAACAATAAATTCCCCCTAAAATCGACCAGGGGAAAATAAATGAAGGGAGAGAAGAAATATCCCTCCAAGAATTAAATAACTAAGGCTGATAAACAGCTGGGTGTCACTCAGGCAGACTAAGAAATAAAATCTGCCCAAGAGAAAACAGACCAACTTTATGTTCAGTTGTCAAAGGGCCATCACTTTTCCCAAACCCTAACTTGGGAGGAAAAAATGAACATTCTCCGATACAAAAGGAGAAATCTCTACATCTTTCATCAATTAATAATCAAACCAAAAAAGTTACTTATTCATGAACACAAATAAAAAAAAATCCCTAATACTCTCTTCTGCCTTAAAAAATAATAAAAAAAAAAAAAAAAAAAAAACCGAATCCCAACAACAATCTCTTTTCTACAACAATGTTAATTCATCACCCTTACAGATGTCTCCCCAAAAGGGAACACACACCGAGAAAAAAACAACAAAAAAACAAAACAAAAACAGAACGCTCAGAAAAGGGGAGAAAAAAAAACCCTTTAGTTTTATGAACGAAAAAGGGCCTGACCCTATTATTGTCTGACACATCACCCACATTATTCACTGCACGGACACGGGATTATGAAGAGGTAAGAACAGTCAGTCCCAGGATCGAAGAGGGCAGAGCATGGAGCCGCTCAGGTCCACACCGTTGACCGCAGTATCACTCAAGAGCAAAGATGAGTAGATGACAAGGCAGGAAGGACATCCGGGCCAGCCCACGCGTTCAAGCCCCCTCCTCGGGCAAGCTCAGGCCCTCCCAGACACGGCCACAGGCGAGGCGGTCAGCGGCGACAAGGGAGTCAAGAGTAGGTCAGATCGGGTAAGTATGGGTCAGGTCAGGTAAAGTAAGCTCAGGTAAGGTAAGATCAGTCCTGTACAACACATCACTCTCACCTCATAAATATTTTGCCTAAAATGTGAGCTGTAGACAATGCACAGACGAAACAGAGATCAGGCCTTAATTTAAATACTTTTCTTAATACCGAGCGTTCGTACTATATGAAATTAAAAATGGCTATGTATGTACCCATCCATATATCTTGTATTTTTCCTTTAAATTATTGTTGCATTTCCTAAAATACTTAATAGTTTATCAACTTGTCTCTATAACTCTTTCAACATTTGGTTTCCTCAGACTTCTTTCTCTTTAAACGTTTTTCAACACACATAAAAGAGGAGCATTCCATGTCTTTACCCATGTAGGCAATCAGCTTCCCACGTCCAATTCATATATATTTCCACCACAAGGACGAAGAATAATGTCACTCACATATTTTAAAGTAAACATGGGAGAGTATATAAAAATATATTATATGAAATGAAACCATTCGGGGATCAAAGCACCCCACATTATCCTACTAACAATTGAGCTCTATCAGACATCAATGAGCGATCAATCAAATTTCATCCATCCCCCAAGCCTTGCGACTGGTGGAGGCACCATCTAACAGAATGCGCTCGGCAATTATTTAAGAAAGGAATTATTAATTATTTCAGAATATATTAAATTAAAGCCAATGCAACACGAAACAATCCCTTACGCATCTCTATACTCTTCCACGAGTTGAATATTAATGAAAACGTTCAGCACTCTCTCGCGTAATACGTAAGGCTACCATTTTCCCTTATCGGAAATAAAGTCTTACCAAACTGGCTTACACGACACAGCCTTCATTTTGAATTTTAACAATTCAAAAGAAAACATAACTATTCTACAACAGAATGTGACCTTCCCGCTTGGAGAACTAATTCTTTCTCCAAACATAAATATCCATAATTTTATCCTTTATTGTTAAACAATATTTCTTCTGAAATTGACGTTCACCCTTTGTGAGAAGAAAAAAGAACATTTTACTCAGTATTCTTTTATACCAGTGTAAATTATTTATAACATATATCGAATGATTTAACACGAAATTTCAAACAAAATACATTGGAAAATGAGAAACATGGGTGAATAATGAATTTGGAATAAAAACACTTTCCACACAACACTACCTATTCGGAGTGCCAACACGGACGAGCTCACTCCTTTACCTACATCTACCTACTAAGGAAAACAGATTTATTATTTCGATTACAAATTAAATAAGGAGTCTATCCTAATGCGGCAACAAAAAAATGGTCATTTTAGCACTATGTAATTTAATTTTAAATTCCAGGTTTACTCACCAAAAAGACCAGTGATACGAAACATTCAGTCGAACACACACTAGGCAAATGAAGCCTCACGAAGAAGTCCTTCCGACTCTCGTTTGACAAGACAAAAACAAAGTCCCAGGTCTTCCAACGACCCCTTGGAGCATAAATATAGGTATTTCCCTCTGGGTTGTTCTTTTCAAAATCTTTTTTTTTTCTTCACATCAATGGAGCCCAACGGCAACCATTATCATGTAACTTGAGTTCTCAGGAACGAGGTCCCGCTACACAAAACCCAGTTTATCCCAAAGGATAAACTTAACTTTTCTACGAACTCCAGAGGGAACGCGGTCCCACCACACATAGCAAACTACAAACATTTTTGAAACACCCTACATACGTCTGTCCACAAACACTGCTCCAAGTCGTCTGCTTCTCTCTCCCATTCACCGTCACGGGAAGATCACTTTACTCACTACAGAGTCGACAGGTAACGGAAAACACGGGACACACGTGCTGCACCTGCGAGACGAGACAAACCTGGATCGAACTGAACGATAATGAAAAGAAACAAAACTATGAAAAGAGAACATTAAGCCTTGCACACACTTTCGCACTCTAGATTTCTCCGAGCAGAGACAGTTGGCGCAAGAAAAAAACAACACACAAACAAAAAAAAAAACCCACGTCACACCGTGACAGGGTGGAAGAGCATCCAATTCAACCATCTCATTCCCCCTTTTCCTTTACTCTCAACCCTCTTCCCCCTCCCTCATCTCCCCCCCCCCCCCCCCCCCCCCCCCCCCTTCCAGTCTCTTCGCTTCCGTCGCTCACTGCATTGAACTGACAAACTGAAATGAAATCTCTTAAAGTAATCTGGCAGTGCGGGGCCTTCCAGGTTCCATTTTAAATGCATTAATTTGGCATCGAACTGCTTCCCTCCTCTCTAGGCTGTCGCGCTCCGAACCTGGTCAAATTGGACAGTTTAGATTTCTCTGACACCTTCTCTCTCTCTCTCTCTCTCTCTCTCTCTCTCTCTCTCTGGGCATTTGTGCGTCTCTCTCTCTCTCTCTCTCTCTCTCTCTCTCTCTCTCTCTCTCTCTCTCTTTCTGTCGGTCCGTCTGTTGGTCTGTGTGTCTCTGTCTGTGTCTGTCTGTTTCTCTCTCTCTCTCTCTCTCTCTGAGTGTATATGTGTTCGTCTCCCCCCCCCCCCCCCCCCCCTCCTCTCTCTCTCTCTCTCGCTCTGCGAGATGTGTGTGTTCGTGGCAGTTCTGATTCGATTTCACGTGATCCGCAACAACAAGAAAATGGCCTGAAACATTGACGTTTTAACTTGCTTATCGTCCGGGGGAAGTGTAATAGACTTCAGACGTTTGAAAGGGGGCCAGCAAAATGCGTCCTTTCTGCATGATTAGAACGTCACGTCCAGTATTGTGTACGACTGGAACACTGCCTGTCGGATGTGTATGGAGTTTGAGCGTGATCATGTGTGGATATGTTTCACAGCGTAGGCGAGAAGGGGTTGAATTAGAGAGTGTGGTGTATTGTGATTACCACTACTGCGTCTGCTATTACTACTACTACTACTATTGCTGCTGCTGCTGCTACTACTACTACTTTTACTACTACTACTACTTCTGCAATTTTTTTCATTTTTTTTCATTATTATTATTATTGTTATCATCATCATCGTCATCATCATCATCATTATTATTATGATTATTGTAAGGGTGGTGGAATGATGATAAGGAGGGAAGAGTGGAGTAGGAGATGGGGAAGAGAGCGAGTTGAACACATCAACTTCCAACACCAACACCAGCTCGTTGGTTCTCTCTTTTATTTCAAATCATGGTTGGATCCAACCAAGCATACCAACAACCGACTTGGTAAGACATAAACAATAATAATCACAAACATAAGGTATTATATAAAATATATACAGAAAAACACATCTTTGCAATTAATACATAATCATATCATAATCATAACGTTAACCAAAGGAGACCCCCGTTGCGAACGGCAGGATCAACAACATAATAATTTCATTACTATAACATTAAGAATGGGGATCCCCGTTGCGAACGGCAGGATCAACAACATAATAATTTCATTACTATAACATTAAGAAAGGGGATCCCCGTTGCGAACGGCAGGATCAACAACATAATAATTTCATTGTTACAACATCAACAATGGGACCCCTGTTGCTAACGGCAGGAGTTACATACAGTCAAAAGCATGGATCATAATTTCATAGCGAAGAACAGTATTATGAATGAACATACATAAGCACACACACACAAAAAGGGAACTCCCCGTTGCGAACGGCAGGAGCTATGAACGATAAAATAAAATTAATTAACATCTAATTTTCAACAGCGAGGCATCACTTGGGCCGTATAACAGATACACAATTGTATGGAAAAATTCATATGCGTAGTGTCCACACATATGATCAAACTCAGAAAGGACACATCTTGCACATTAACCAGCCATCTAAAGCTATCTTTCTTTCTCAGCACACACACCCACCTCAGGACAGTGCGTGCTACACGCTAATGGCTCCTCGCGTTTCACCTGTTAGGCCCACACCCCGGCCCAACAATGGCTGTTCAGCCCTGCAATGGACCCACAGGTGTGAATATATTGAACAAGTGAACACTCACAGATTAACAGATGCAGCGACCGAATAAACAAACTGACTGACCAGTGGCTACTCGCGTACAAAATAGGCACATGAACGCACAAGCAATCGAGCAGCATTCAAGTAATTAACTGTCTAATTACTCAGCCAAGTAACCACGTAACCATTCAGTCGCTCACATAATGAAACAATCGAACAAACAGATAAAACACTTGTTTGTAACAGGTAGCAACTCAGACACACAGAGGAATAATCAAACTACCTTCACCGGCTGATACAACTCTTCTTCTCTTTCTCTTTCACACCTCTCCTCGCGGTTTCACCACTGTGACTTAACTCTATCCGTCTCGCCAGCAAACAAGGGCGACGTTTACAAGCCACTTTGTCTGGTGTTCGAACACAAACTGCAGGGCGCGCGTTAAACTCTATCCACTAATCACAATAACAGACAGCAACGTCTGTAATCTATGTTTTCTGGCATCGATTTGTTGATTACTCACAATAAAATCTGTGACAATACTCAATAACTTTCTGATTTCATTCTTATTAAGCACCAGCACCTGCTTGGTTACAAAGTTACCTGAATAATTGACTATGGAAATTTGGTATATCACATTTCCAGTTAATAAGAAAATGGATTTTTACAATAAAAATGTAAGAACATAGAACTTTTAACTTCCATTTACTAAAGTTGCTTCACGAAGATAGTACTCTATCTGTCCTCACTCTTGGTAAAACATAGCCAAACCAAGGAAAGCCCCCTCAACATACCTTTACGTTCACAAACACCTGAATAACAGAACCAGCGTCACAGCCTTCACCACACTCTGCTCAGTGAAGAAATGATCTCAGAGCCAGAACGCTGGGAGTATATAGGCCTTCCACCCCTTTGAACGAGATCTTTCGAGAAAGTCTTTTGTGGCTTGAGTCACAATGGAACACTAGAAGCGTCTAAAGTGTTTAAACTCTGGCTTCGCTGGGCTGCTCTTGAACAGACATTCCATTCCCCAGGGCCCGACAACCAACGGGGCCGACCGCCATGTAAGTGGCTGTGTCTGTAGAAGTGCAGAGGAACAGACCCTTCAGATTCTGTACCTAGGGCAAAATCCAGCATCCCACCTGAAGATGTTTGAGTTCTAAAATCTCAAGTCCACCTCAGCAAAGACTACACCAACCACGGCTCCACGGTGTCCCGGGGCTGTCTTTTCAAACCCAGTCTGCCAAGACCAGCTGTGGGCAAGTTGTCTGCTGAGTGACCAGCCTCTTAACTGGCATTCCAACCTACCAGCTAGGTTGCCCCTCACTGCGATTCTATCCTGCGTTTAAGGGGTTAACCACTACAAACTCTCTGTTCTCAAAGGTTGGGCAGAATCGTACCCTTTACATCATCATCATCATCATCATTAGTATTGTTACTATAATCATCACCTTTATTATTGTCGTAATTATTATCATCATTCTTCTCATTATTATCATTGTTGTTGTTGTTGTTGCTGATATGTTATGGTCATTTCACAGACTCTTACCTCCATTATGTATTTGATTCGTAAGGCGGATTCCCTAATGGTCAATTGCAATGCTTCTAATGGAACTCTTTCCTCCTCCTCCTCTTCCTCCTCCTCCCTCTTGTCCTCCTCCTCTTTCTCATTCTCCTTCTTCCCATAATTCCTCTCTTTCTTCTCCTGCCTCTCCTTTTTTTCTTCTCCTCCTCTTTCTTCTTCTTCTTCTTCTTCTTCTTCTCCTCCTCTTAAATCTTCTTCTTCTTCTTCTCTTCCTCCTCCTTCCTCTTTCTCCTCCTCCTCCTCTCCTTCTTCCTAAAATACTGGTTCACTCAAAAACGAGTAGGTCACCAGCGCGCATGTTAAAAAGTAAAATAAAATAACATTAAAAAGTGCGACTTAGACTGTTGGCCCCTGGAGCAAACCCGGCAACAAGGGGTCGCACTCGATACTCAAGAAGTTAAAAGCAATGGCCAAATTCAGGCCCAGGTAACAGTAAAATATCTGGGGAAGTAAAAAATAGAAAATCGTCAATATGCAGATCTCAAAACTGTTGTATCAATTTGTTTTTTAAAAGAGATTGCATTTGTGGCAATCTTGATGGCACCCGGCAGTGAGTTCCACAGCCGTACAGAACTGGGATAAAAAGAATGTAAGTGGCTGTCAATATTTGATGCAGGTATGGTATAACATTGACCGCCACTCCTGGTGCTACTTTTATTCAATACTAGTTGTTCCATTGGAATATCAATTACTTTAGCTCTGCCTTTGAAGAAGATGTTAAGTTTGATAAAAGCTCTTCTCTCTTCTAAGGGTTTCCATTCTAATTTCCTCATGTTCTTCCTAGTATTCCCCTTTTCTCTGATGTGGTTCCCTGTTACGAACCGTGCTGCTCTCTTCTGAATCTTTTCGAGGTTATCAATGTCCTTTAGATGGTAAGGATCCCAAACTGAGCAACCATATTCCAGTACTGGTCTAACCAGTGTTTTGTAGCAGTCGTCTTTAACCTTTTGAGGGCAGTCATTGATATTCCTGTATAAGAAAGCTAAGATGTTATTTGCTTTCTTACATACTAAATTGTAATGTTCTTTCCATTTGAGACGACTATCTATAATCACGCCTAAATATTTTGCAGCATTAGTTTCTTTAAGGATAGTATTATGGATAGAATAATCTGATCTAATTGGTGAGCGTTTGTTACATATACGCAACACTTGGCACTTTTGGGGATGAAATTCCATCCTCCTCTCTCCAACGTTTTTTTTTTTTGAGTCTGTCTCATTGAGTCCTTAAGATTCGGCGCGTACACGCAGACTACGACCGAGAGGGCAATTTTTCAGCCCAACCCCGTAAGGCGTGCTCCCATGTCTGCCTGGCTCAGAGCACGGTATCCTGGGCCACCGTAGTCGTAGTCAGGCAGCGCTCCATCGCCGATCGCCCCCACATCTCCAGGAGCCGTCCCCCGGCGACACAGGCTAGACCCGCCGTCACCCATGTGGCTGGAAGGATTGCTGAACCGCCTGACACTGACCTCTCACATCAGTGTCCTTCAAAGAAAATCTGACACCTCTCCTTGGCGTCCGCTGCGACGCCACACTCGCAGCGAAACGAAGCATTACCATCCATAC
>CM031595.1:172979939-172999939 GCA_018398815.1 Conus ventricosus
TACCATAATGAGGGGCCCTCCCTCACTCCTACTTTACTCGCTTGCACTCAGTGCAGCAAGTTTTAAGTTGGCATACAGGGGGTCTGTCTAAGTTACACTGAATGTAACCAAAGAGGTACTCATAGACACAGTCTCCCCTGTCTCATCATAAAGTGAGGGCAAGGGTCTGATGGATTTGAGTCCAGGTGGTAAGCTAACTTAGCTTTGCTTCGGAGAGGGTAGTTGAGCTCTCCTGTGGTTGGTGACTGCCCTACTGGTGTAGATTGGTTGTCTGGTGTCGCCCTGGTGTTGGGCGAAGTCCCAGCTTCTGGTACAGCCGCAATGTGTAGCGTGCCCAGGATAGGGTGACCAGGATCCCAGTTTTGCGATAAAGAGAAACTTGGTCTGTAGGTGAGAATCTGATGGCTGGTTTGTCGAGTGCTCACATTTACCCTGGTTTACTTTCAGCACAGGTGTGAGACTCAGCCAGCAAAGTATTCTCTATGGTAGAGTTTCTGCTATAACTACTAATCTCCACTTTTGTTTAAAGACTAAGTTAAGCTTACAAAAGGGTAGGAGACAGTAATACTATGTTACATAGTTTCAGTCAAACAACTCTTCCAGGTTTCTTATGAATTAAATCACACTGACTTGGGCTACACTGAGTCCAAGTACACATGTGGTGTAGACTTAGTCATACACTACGAATCATTCCAGCAATCACAGTATATATAAATCAGGGTAGCAGTTCTTAACCTAGCACAGGCATATTGTTTTCCTGACCCAAAATTAATCATTTAATTATTATCTTAACAGACAGAATTGCCTATGGCAAAAGTCAGGGTGAACACAAAGAACAGTGATCAGATAGTTAACGAAGAATCATATCCACTGGGAGAGAGCTTTTGCCTTTATGATGGCAAGCAAACTCCTACACATAATAATCATTCATCAGTTTGATACATGTTGCAAAGCATTTGTACACATTTACAATGTTAACACACACAGCATACATAAAATCAATACATAGATTCGAAAAGGTTAAAACAGAGTTCCAACTCACTTTTCCTGGGAATGAACAGTGAATGACTGGAGATCAACGAGGGTACCAAGGTTTTCGCACGCTTTCTCTAGTTGTCTCTTTGTCTTCCTCGGTCCAGTTACAGGCAGTCTTGAGGGGTCAGTGAAGGTGCCCCCTGTGCTGCTAGTATTACATGTATTCTAACTGCGGAATTTGATTTTGACAACCTGTCACTCACACCTCAGAGGAGGGATCTAGTCTTATCACTGGTCGCCTCGGGAACCGTTTGATCCTAATCGGCCTGCTCACGAACACCCGCGGCCGTTTAATTTATGTGTCCGTCTAGATGCTTACTATCGTGATGTACGTCACAGTTCAGCCAGTGCACGAATGTAGATATGATGGGGGGGGGGGGGGGGGGGGGAGGTTTAGCGGTGGTGGCAGACAGCCGAGCGGCAACATGCCTTTGTGTTGACTACAGCCACACTTGAGTCAGGTTGGGGGGGGGGGGGGGGGGGGGGGGGGGTTGGGGAGAGCACGACAGCGGCATTGTCCCTTTGATTTCACGGGATAGAAGGGCAAGGGGAGGGGGTGCAGATAGGGGGGGGGGGGGGGAAGGGGGTGGTGGTGGTGGTGGTGAGACGGACAATTGTCACAATGCAATTGAAATCTCGGCGTCATTGCTACTCAGAGTGGGGAAGAAGAGTTGGGGTGGGGTGGGGTGGAGAGAGCGGGAACAAGCCTTTGTGTCGCCGGTAGAGAGGGGGAAGGGGGAAGGCCGACAGGAACGAAAGGCATCATGCATTTATCGTGATGCAATCTTTTTCTTCGTCATAGATCGTGTCGGTCCGGCAGTCCTAAGCGAGAGAAAGGGGATGGAGGGGGGGGGGGGGGGGGGGGTTGAGAGAGGAGAGTGGGCATAGATTTGAAATCTATTTTTTTGGTTTGGGGTTTTAGTGGGACCATTGGATGGTTTTGTCAAGCGTTTCGTCACATAGGCCCCCGAAAAAAGATTCTCGAGAGAGAAGCTCCGGCTTGTGATCCATTTGATCGTGGTCCATTAAGCTTTTGGCACTAGCTCTGGAGTCACCAAGACACAGATGGAGCTTCAGAATCCATTATTGTGCTCCGGGTGGCCTGTGTCTGGATTGTCTGGTGGCCTGGGGACGAATCGCCATCTTGGCTGGATGACAGTGTTGGCACAGGGGGCAGGAATCGACATATTTCTTTATGTCCTCTGCCATCCCTGGCCAGTAGTACTGATTCATCACCCATTGCACTGTCTGCCCTACATTGATTATGTCCTGGCGAACAGAGTATATGTCCCACTTCCATGACTCGGGCCCGGGTTTGTGGCACGGGGGACCACAATTTGAGTGATCTTTATTTAGCCTACAATACAAAGGACCGTTCCGCCTAAAGAATTCACCTTTGCGAGTGGGGTGACGGGTGTGGCGCTGCCTCTGGAAGCAGGCAGCTAATGTTGGGTCAGCTCGCTGAGCTGCTTTCATCTCCTTTTTAGGAGGTTTGAATTGCTTTGGTGTCTTTACCTGCAGTGTGGATACAATGACAGGTTCAGATGGGTTCCCGAGAGTGACATAATGGCCTCCAAGTAGGAGATCATGGATCGGATTGTCCATGACGGCTGCCTTGATCTGTTCCTTGAAATATCTACTGTCAACCATATTGTGGCAACAGGTAGGGTAGCAGGTGGCAAAGTCAGGTCAGCCCTTGTAAAGGCACTGTCTCCTCAGTGATAGCAGCTGGCTCCACAAGGGAAGCTCTTACTACTGCCTCGTATGACAATCGTGTGTTATACAAACAGGTGGCAGGTTTGTTATTTACTAACACTGCTCACTGATGGGTGGTGCAGTGATGTTGTGTACCATAGATGGTGTGTCACCTCTTTTGGGTGTAGACACTACCTGGTATGCAGCAATTGTTTGGAGTCTTGGTCCAAAGAATTTTCTGCACTCTGCAGTGTTGTGAGAAGTCATTTTACAGTGCGTGCAGAAACGCTTCTGTGCACTGGTTTGACTCACAGGGACTGAGTTACCACCCTTTTGGTTTACCCGTTTGTGTTTTCTCACTTTGTGGTGGTTTCCCACTCGGTGGTGGGGTTTGGTTTTGAGATTGCTGTGATGGTGGGGGGTTCGAATCCCGGTTTGTTTTGTCACGCATCTTTTTGTGTGCGTTTGCTTCATCATGGGCGGCGGGTGTAACAGTATTGTCAGCTAGCTTGATCAAAGTCAGCTAGTGAGGTAGCACCTTGTTCCGCCATGAACGTTTGCAGGTCAGTGGACATTGTGTCACGCAGCTGCTCGCAGAGGATGAGCTCAGTCAGACCATCAAAAGTCTGTGCTTGGTTGGACAAGGCCAACCATTTCTGGAGATAAGTTGTTAACCTATCTGTGAACTGGCCATAGGTTTCTCCCCTGCTACGCCGCAAATTTTGAAATTTCTTTCAGTGCGCTTCAGCGGTCAGTTCATAACAGGTGAGTAGGGCTTGTTTAAGAGCAACATAATCAGTTACTTTGTTTGGAGGTAACTTGGCATACACATCATAAGCAACACCTCTGAGACCTTGGGCTAGTTTGATGTTACGCTTTTCTGGGTCTAGACCCAATTCATGTGCCAATCTTTCAAACCAGTCTAAGTGTGCATCAATACTTTCTGTGGTTTCATTGAATGGATCCAAAGAAAATGACATTGCCGGAATTTGGATGAGTGGCTGAGAATTTTGGCTGGCCGTATCAGAAGAGCTATCGTTCTCGGCAGATTTCTCAACCTTTCTGAGCACCAGTTCATGTTCTCTAGCTTTTTCCACTCTTCGGCTTCATGGATTTTGTCATGCTCAGCCTGTTCTAGTTCCCTTAATCTGTTTCACTCTTCAGCTTTACGGGTTTCTCTCCTCTCTTCAGCTTCAGGGGTTTCTTTCTGCTCTTCAGCTTCACGGACGTCTTTTGCAGCTTCATGCTGTCTAATCTTTTCACGCTCAACCGCTTCTAATTCATGCTGTTGTTTCTTACTAGCTTCTTCGGCAGTGTTTTCCTTTTCAAATTGTGTAATCACAAAAGTGACTAAATCTTTCCAGAGAGGCCTAGGGATTCTCCCACTCCTTGATCTCCCGTCTGAGCTTCACTGATTCCGCCATGATAATGAAACTGTTATACAATTCTGAACAATCAAATATCCATAAGTACAACAAAGCAAATATTCACACAATGTAAATATCAAAATGAATTGATTATAACATCAAAACCCCAACACACTCTTATTATTTGTCATGCAAGATAACTATTCACACAACAAACAAAAAAGATTTCCCTCCTGGACTCAACTCAATCAACCTATTTGCTCTTAATTCGGTTCTTTGTCCAAATTTTTGGACTAGCCAAAGGAAATAAAAATTTTGCGTGGATTGTATTTTACAAAACCAAATTGTATTTTACAATCCTGGACGAGCCCCCCCTTCGATGTGGACGAGATGGAGGATGTGTGTAGGTGGGTCCTTAGGGGAAGGGACCGGGGATAATTTCTCATGGGAATTACCTTAACATTTCACCTACACCCTCTCTCTTACTAGTGGTGGAAGTAGCAACTTTTCCGGTACTAGTCATCGAAGAAATTTTTATTTAATTCCGGGACTGGGTAAAATACGGGACAGTGGCTCTGAGATAGTTTTCCTTAGGTTTGTACTCATATAAGTACTTGTAGCTCCCAGAGACAGAATTGAAGAGGAGAAGTTCAAACATTCAACATTTGATTAAACAACAGAGAACTGACACAAGTTAAGTGCACTTCACACATCAACTTTTATTGCTTACACATAGGTAAGTATTGGCATGTCAACTCTGAATAGGCTAGGGTTTAATTCTCATTGGACTACCATAATGAGGGGCCCTCCCCCACTCCTACTTTACTCGCTTGCACTCAGTGCAGCAAGTTTTAGTTGGCATACAGGGGGTCTGTCTAAGTTATACTGAAAGTAACCAAAGAGGTACTCATAGACACAGTCTCCCCTGTCTCATCATAAAGTGAGGGCAAGGGTCTGATGGATTTGAGTCCAGGTGGTAAGCTGACTTAGCTTTGCTTCGGAGAGGGTAGTTGAGCTCTCCTGTGGTTGGTGACTGCCCTACTGGTGTAGATTGGTTGTCTGGTGTCGCCCTGGTGTTGGGCGAAGTCCCAGCTTCTGGTACAGCCGCAATGTGTAGCGTGTCCAGGATAGGGTGACCAGGATCCCAGTTTTGCGATAAAGAGAAACTTGGTCTGTAGGTGAGAATCTGATGGCTGGTTTGTCGAGTGCTCACATTTACCCTGGTTTACTTTCAGCACAGGTGTGAGACTCAGCCAGCAAAGTATTCTCTATGGTAGAGTTTCTGCTGTAACTATAATCTCCACTTTTGTTTAAAGACTAAGTTAAGCTTACAAAAGGGTAGGAGACAGTAATACTATGTTACATAGTTTCAGTCAAAAACTCTTCCAGGTTTCTTATGAATTAAATCACACTGACTTGGGCTACACTGAGTCCAAGTACACATGTGGTGTAGACTTAAGTCATACACTACGAATCATTCCAACAATCACCAGTATATATAAATCAGGGTAGCAGTTCTTAACCTAGCACAGGCATATTGTTTTCCTGACCCAAAATTAATCATTTAATTATTATCTTAACAGACAGAATTGCCTACTGGCAAAAGTCAGGGTGAACACAAAGAACAGTGATCAGATAGTTAACGAAGAATCATATCCACTGGGAGAGAGCTTTTGCCATATGATGGCAAGCAAACTCCTACACATAATAATCATTCATCAGTTTGATACATGTTGCAAAGCATTTGTACACATTTACAATGTTAACACACACAGCATACATAAAATCAATACATAGATTCGAAAAGGTAAAACAGAGTTCCAACTCACTTTTCCTGGGAATGAACAGTGAATGACTGGAGATCAACGAGGGTACCAAGGTTTTCGCACGCTTTCTCTAGTTGTCTCTTTGTCTTCCTCGGTCCAGTCTACAGGCAGTCTTGAGGGGTCAGTGAAGGTGCCCCCTGTGCTGCTAGTATACATGTATTCTAACTGCGGAATTGATTTTGACAACCTGTCACTCACACCTCAGAGGAGGGATCTAGTCTTATCACTAGTCGCCTCGGGAACCGTTTGATCCTAATCGGCCTGCTCACGAACATCCGCGGCCAGTTTAATTTATGTGTCCGTCTAGATGCATACTATCGTGATGTACGTCACAGTTCAGCCAGTGCACGAACTGTAGATATGATGGGGGGGGGGGGGGGGGGGGGGGGGGGGGGGAGGTTTAGCGGTGGTGGCAGACAGCCGAGCGGCAACATGCCTTTGTGTTGACTACAGCCACACTTGAGTCAGGTTTGGGGGGGGGGGGGGGGGGGTTGGGGAGAGCACGACAGCGGCATTGTGCCTTTGATTTCACGGGATAGAAGGGCAAGGGGAGGGGGTGCAGATAGGGGGGGGGGGAAGGGGGGTGGTGGTGGTGGTGGTGAGACGGACAATTGTCACAATGCAATTGAAATCTCCGCGTCATTGCTACTCAGAGTGGGGAAGAAGAGTTGGGGGTGGGGTGGGGTGGAGAGAGCGGGAACAAGCCTTTGTGTCGCGGTAGAGAGGGGGAAGGGGGAAGGCCGACAGGAACGAAGGGCATCATGCATTTATCGTGATGCAATCTTTTTCTTCGTCATAGATCGTGTCGGTCGGGCAGTCCTAAGCGAGAGAAAGGGGATGGAGGGGGGGGGGGGGGGGGGGGGTTGAGAGAGGAGAGTGGGCATAGATTTGAAATCTATTTTTTTGGTTTGGGGTTTTAGTGGGACCGATTGGATGGTTTTGTCAAGCGTTTCGTCACATAGGCCCCCCGAAAAAAGATTCTCGAGAGAGAAGCTCCGGCTTGATGATCCATTCTGATCGTGGTCCATTAAGCTTTTGGCACTAGCTCTGGAGTCACCAAGACACGATGGAGCTTCGGAATCCATTATTGTGCTCCGGGTGGCCTGTGTCTGGATTGTCTGGCTGGCCTGGGGACGAATCGCCATCTTGGCTGGATGACCAGTGTTGGCACAGGGGGCAGGAATCGACATATTTCTTTATGTCCTCTGCCATCCCTGGCCAATAGTACTGATTCATCACCCATTGCACTGTCTGCCCTACATTGATATGTCCTGGCGAACAGAGTATATGTCCCACTTCCATGACTCGGGTCCGGTGTGGCGCTGGGACCACAAGTTGAGTGATCTTTATTTAGCCTACAATACAAAAGACCGTTCCGCCTAAAGAATTCACCTTTGCGAGTGGGGTGACGGGTGTGGCGCTGCCTCTGGAAGCAGGCAGCTAATGTTGGGTCAGCTCGCTGAGCTGCTTTCATCTCCTTTTTAGGAGGTTTGAATTGCTTTGGTGTCTTTACCTGCAGTGTGGATACAATGACAGGTTCAGATGGGTTCCGAGAGTGACATAATGGCCTCCAAGTAGGAGATCATGGATCGGATTGTCCATGACGGCTGCCTTGATCTGTTCCTTGAAATATCTACTGTCAACCATAATTGTGGCAACAGGTAGGGTAGCAGGTGGCAAAGTCAGGTCAGCCCTTGTAAAGGCACTGTCTCCTCAGTGATAGCAGCTGGCTCCACAAGGGAAGCTCTTACTACTGCCTCGTATGACAATCGTGTGTTATACAAACAGGTGGCAGGTTTGTTATTTACTAACACCTGCTCACTGATGGGTGGTGCAGTGATGTTGTGTACCATAGATGGTGTGTCACCTCTTTTGGGTGTAGACACTACCTGGTACGCAGCAATTGTTTGGAGTCTTGGTCCAAAGAATTTTCTGCACTCTGCAGTGTTGTGAGAAGTCATTTTACAGTGCGTGCAGAAACGCTTCTGTGCACTGGTTTGACTCACAGGGACTGAGTTACCACCTTATGGTTTACCAGTTTGTGTTTTCTCACTTTGTGGTGGTTTCCCACTCGGTGGTGGGGTTTGGTTTTGAGATTGCTGTGATGGTGGGGGGTTCGAATCCCGGTTTGTTTTGTCACGCATCTTTTTGTGTGCGTTTGCTTCATCATGGGCGGCGGTGTATCTGTCAGCTAGCTTGATCAGGTCAGCTAGTGAGGTAGCACCTTGTTCCGCCATGAACGTTTGCAGGTCAGTGGACATTGTGTCACGCAGCTGCTCGCAGAGGATGAGCTCAGTCAGACCATCAAAAGTCTGTGCTTGGTTGGACAAGGCCAACCATTTCTGGAGATAAGTTGTTAACCTATCTGTGAACTGGCCATAGGTTTCTCCCCTGCTACGCCGCGAATTTTGAAATTTCTTTCAGTGCGCTTCAGCGGTCAGTTCATAACAGGTGAGTAGGGCTTGTTTAAGAGCAACATAATCAGTTACTTTGTTTGGAGGTAACTTGGCATACACATCATAAGCAACACCTCTGAGACCTTGGGCTAGTTTGATGTTACGCTTTTCTGGGTCTAGACCGAATTCATGTGCCAATCTTTCAAACCAGTCTAAGTGTGCATCAATACTTTCTGTGGTTTCATTGAATGGATCCAAAGAAAATGACATTGCCGGAATTTGGATGGGTGGCTGAGAATTTTGGCTGGCCGTATCAGAAGAGCTATCGTTCTCGGCAGATTTTCAATCTTTCTGAGCACCAGTTCATGTTCTCTAGCTTCTTTCCACTCTTCGGCTTCATGGATTTTGTCATGCTCAGCCTGTTCTAGTTCCCTTAATCTGTTTCACTCTTCAGCTTTACGGGTTTCTCTCCTCTCTTCAGCTTCAGGGGTTTCTTTCTGCTCTTCAGCTTCACGGACGTCTTTTGCAGCTTCATGCTGTCTAATCTTTTCACGCTCAGCCGCTTCTAATTCATGCTGTTGTTTCTTACTAGCTTCTTCGGCAGTGTTTTCCTTTTCAAATTGTGTAATCACAAAAGTGACTAAATCTTTCCCAGAGAGGCCTAGGGATTCTCCCCACTCCTTGATCTCCCGTCTAGCTTCACTGATTCCGCCATGATAATGAACTGTTATACAATTCTGAACAATCAAATATCCACTAAGTACAACAAAAGCAAATATTCACACAATGTAAATATCAAAATGAATTGATTATAACATCAACCACACACACTCTTATTATTTGTCATGCAAGATAACTATTCACACAACAAACAAAAAAGATTTCCCTCCTGGACTCAACTCAATCAACCTATTTGCTCTTAATTCGGTTCTTTGTCCAAATTTTTGGACTAGCCAAAGGAAATAAAATTTTGCGTGGATTGTATTTTACAATCCAAATTGTATTTTACAATCCGGACGAGCCCCCACTTCGATGTGACGAGATGGAGGATGTGTGTAGGTGGGTCCTCTAGGGGAAGGACCGGGGATAATTTCTCAATGGGAATTACCTTAACATTTCACCTACACCCTCTCTCTTACTAGTGGTGGAAGTAGCAACTTTCCGGTACTAGTCATCGAAGAAATTTTTATTTAATTCCGGGACTGGGTAAAATACGGGACAGTGGCTCTGAGATAGTTTTCCTTAGGCTTGTACTCATATAAGTACTTGTAGCTCCGAGAGACAGAATTGAAGAGAGAAGTTCAAACATTCAACATTTGATTAACAACAGAGAACTGACACAAGTTAAGTGCACTTCAACATCAACTTTTATTGCTTACACATAGGTAAGTATTGGCATGTCAACTCTGAATAGGCTAGGGTTTAATTCTCATTGGACTACCATAATGAGGGGCCCTCCCTCACTCCTACTTTACTCGCTTGCACTCAGTGCAGCAAGTTTTAAGTTGGCATACAGGGGGTCTGTCTAGTTACACTGAATGTAACCAAAGAGGTACTCATAGACACAGTCTCCCTGTCTCATCATAAAGTGAGGGCAAGGGTCTGATGGATTTGAGTCCAGGTGGTAGCTGACTTAGCTTTGCTTCGGAGAGGGTAGTTGAGCTCTCCTGTGGTTGGTGACTGCCCTACTGGTGTAGATTGGTTGTCTGGTGTCGCCCTGGTGTTGGGCGAAGTCCAGCTTCTGGTACAGCCGCAATGTGTAGCGTGCCCAGGATAGGGTGACCAGGATCCAGTTTTGCGATAAAGAGAAACTTGGTCTGTAGGTGAGAATCTGATGGCTGGTTTGTCGAGTGCTCACATTTACCCTGGTTTACTTTCAGCACAGGTGTGAGACTCAGCCAGCAAAGTATTCTCTATGGTAGAGTTTCTGCTGTAACTATTAATCTCCACTTTTGTTTAAAGACTAAGTTAAGCTTACAAAAGGGTAGGAGACAGTAATACTATTTACATAGTTTCAGTCAAACAACTCTTCCAGGTTTCTTATGAATTAAATCACACTGACTTGGGCTACACTGAGTCCAAGTACACATGTGGTGTAGACTTAAAGTCATACACTACGAATATTCCAACAATCACCCGTATTTTATAAAACAGGGTAGCAGTTCTTAACCTAGCACAGGCATATTGTTTTCCTGACCCAAAATTAATCATTTAATTATTATCTAACAGACAGAATTGCCTACTGGCAAAAGTCAGGGTGAACACAAAGAACAGTGATCAGATAGTTAAAGAATCATAACCACTGGGAGAGAGCTTTTGCCATATGATGGCAAGCAAACTCCTACACATAATAATCATTCATCAGTTTGATACATGTTGCAAAGCATTTGTACACATTTACAATGTTAACGCACACAGCATACATAAAATCAATACTAGATTCGAAAAGTAAAACAAGAGTTCCAACTCACTTTTCCTGGGAAAGAACAGTGAATGACTGGAGATCAACGAGGGTACCAAGGTTTTCTCACGCCTTCTCTAGTTTTTCTCTTTGTCTTCCTCCAGTCCGGTCTACAGGCAGTCTTGAGGACCCCTCAAGTGAAGGTGTCCCCTGTGCTGCTGGTTATACATGTATTCTCTAACTGCGGAATTTGATTTGGGGCAACCTGTCACTCCACATCCGCGGCCAGTTTAATTTATGCGTCCGTCTGATGCTACTATTGTGAGTACGTCACAGTTCAGCCAGTGCACGAACTGTAGATATGAGTGGGGGGGGGGGGGGGGGGGGGGAGGGGGGTTTAGCGGTGGGTGGTGGAGAGCCGAGCGGCAACATGCCTTTGTGTTGACTACAGCCACACGTGAGTCAGGTGGGGGGGGGGGGGGGGGGGGGTGGTTGGGGAGAGCACGGCAGCGCATCGCACCTTTGATTTCACGGGATAGCAAGGGCAAGGGAGGGGGAAAGGGTGGTGGTGGTGGTGGTGAGACGGACAATTGTCACAATGCAATTGAAATCTCTGCGTCGTTGCTATCGAGTGGGGAAGGAGAGTAGGGGGTGGGGGTGGAGAGAGGGGAACAAGCCTTTGTGTCACAGGTAGAGAGGGGGAAGGGGGAAGGCCGACAAGAACGAAAGGCGTCACGCGTTTATCGTGATGCAATCTTTTTCTTCGTCATAGATCGTGTCGGTCCGTAGTCCTAAGCGAGAGAAAGGGGATGGAGGGGGGGGGGGGGGGGGTTGAGAGAGGAGAATGGGCATAGATTTGAAATCTATTTTTTTGGTTTGGGGTTTTAGTGGGACCATTGGATGGTTTTGTCAAGCGTTTCATCTCATGTTTGTGTGCGAGTGCCTATGTATATAGACATATAGGCACGTGCGTGTGTGAGTGCGCGTGTGTGTGTGTGCTGTGCGTGTATGTGCGCATGTGTGTATATGCGCATGCACTCATGTGCAGGTGTGCGCGCGAAAGAGCGAGCGTGCGTATGTGTGTGTATGTGTGCGTGTGTGTGTGTGTGTGTGTGTGTGTGTGTGGGTGGGTGTGTGTGTGTGTACACATTTACACACACACACACACACACCACACACACACACACACACACACACACACACACACACACACATGCACATGCATAATGGCATCCGTCAGTCTCGATCAGTCTGTTGGATCAGTCAGTTGTGGAGCTGCAGTGCATGCTGTGGCTGAACAGTCCGATCCTTGAGCGGCAGACTCTCTTGCAGTTGCTGCAGGTGAAGTCCAGGTCATGAGTGTCTGTGGGAGCCGAAGCAATTCTTTGCCATCTGCGACGCCTCCGTTCTTCCCACTCGGCCTCCAGCTCTCTCCTCTGCTCTGCTTGCTTGATGCCGGCAATGATGGTGAACCGCCAGATGACCCGGTCTGAAGCTGCTGTCTCCAGGTCGGCCGGGTAGAGTCTGCCTGCCCTCAAGTCGCGCGTGCATACATCCTCGTAGCGTAGTGTGGGCTGTCCTGTGGGTCTGGAGCCTGTAGCCAGCTACACATGTCCTTCGAATGCTGACGTGGCCAAGCCAGCGCAGACGTCTCTATGTCAGCATGGCGAACATGCTGGGCATCCATGCCTGGGCCAGGGTGTCCTTGTTAGTGATGCATTCCTGCCAAGTGATACCCAGGAGTCTTCTGAGGCAGTGCAGAAAGAAGGCGTTCAGCCTGTGTTCTTTTCAAGAGTACAGGGTCCATGCTTCGCTTCATTAAAAAAAAAATGCTCAGCATGCAGGCTTGGTACACTTTCAATTTGATGTTTGACGTTAGTATGATGTTATCCCAGACTCTCTTCGCTAGACGCGCCATCGCTGTTGCTGCCTTGCCGATCCGCTTGTTCACCTCAGCGTCCAGAGAGATGTTGCTGGAGATGGTAAGTGAAGTTCTCGACCGTGTAATTCTTTCTGACTCTCTTCCCATAGATGTCCAAGGCGGATTGGTAGGTGGCATGGTGGATGGGTTCCACCGTGATGAAGCTCTGTCTGTCGGGCAGTCCTCTAGGGCCTTGTCTATGGCTCTGGCGATGCGTTGGCGCAGTTGGGCACTGACATCATGGCTGTATTGATTCGAGGACGTTCCTTCTGCTTGGAGTGGTGGATTGGCTTGGTCCGAAGACGTACCTTGCTGCCGACGTCAGCACTGTGGTAGCTGCAGGCGATGAACACATTGTTGAGCAAGGGTCTATGGGTGATCACGAAGTCCAGCTTATGCCAGTGACGGGATCTGGGGTGCCTCCAGGACACTCTGAGGTGTGGCTTGGTGGGGAAGAAGGTGTTCGTGATACAGAGGTCATGGAAGGAGCAAAGCTCAAGTAGCCTCTATCTGTTCTTGTTGAGCTTGCCGGTGCTGAACTGCCGATGCGGCGGGCCAGGAGCTGTGGTCAGCATCAATCCGGGCATTGAAGTCCCCAAGCAAGAACAGCTCTTCATACAACTCATCCCTAGCCTCGGCTGTAGAGCAGAGTGTGGGACCTTAGACGCTAAGGATGTTTGTTGGTCCAGAAGAGGTCGTGATCCAGAGACAGAGGATTCGCTCTCTATTTGGAAGGTGGTTCAACTGAGTATAGGAGAGAGCTCCACAATGCGAATCTGACAACATACAATCGGTGCTCCTCTGGCTCCAGTCCTTGCCAATTGAACAAGTAGCCCTTCTCCCTGAAGCTGCCATTGGAGGGGTATCCTGTCTCTTGCAGTGCGGCGATGTTGTTAGACAGTGGGAGGGACCATCGCTTTCAGATTGGACAGGTAGCACCTTAACAGCTGGGGGCTACCCAGCCTGAGGTGGGACGGTAGTGGACCAGAGGAATGCGATGGTCCCTCCCACTGTAGGAGACAGCTGACCAGAGGAACGCGATGGTCCCTCCCACTGTCGGAGACAGCTGACCAGAAGAACGCCATGGTCCCTCCCACTGTCGGAGACAGCCGACCAGAAGAACGCCATGGTCCCTCCCACTATCGGAGACAGCCGACCAGAAGAACGCCATGGTCCCTCCCACTGTCGGAGACAGCCGACCAGAAGAACGCCATGGTCCCTCCCACTATCGGAGACAGCCGACCAGAAGAACGCCATGGTCCCTCCCACTGTCGGAGACAGCCGACCAGAAGAACGCCATGGTCCCTCCCACTATCGGAGACAGCCGACCAGAAGAACACTAGGGTCCCTCCCACTGTCGGAGGACAGCCGACCAGAAGAACACGAGGGTCCCTCCCACTGTCGGAGACAGCTGACCAGAGGAACGCGATGGTCCCTCCCACTGTTGGAGACAGCTGACCAGAAGAACATGAGGGTCCCTCCCACTGTCAGAGACAGCTGACCAGAAGAACGCGATGGTCCCTCCCACTGTCGGAGACAGCTGAACAGAGGAATGCGATGGTCCCTCCTACTGTCGGAGACAGCCGACCAGAAGAACGCGATGGTCCCTCCCACTGTCGGAGACAGCTGAACGGGAGAACTGCCATGGTCCCTCCCACTGTCAGAAACAGCTGACCAGAGAAATGCCATGGTCCCTCCCACTGTCAGAAACAGCTGACCAGAGAAATGCCATGGTCCCTCCCACTGTCAGAGACAGCTGACCAGAGAAATGCCATGGTCCCTCCCACTGTCAGAGACAGCTGACCAGAGGAACGCGGTGGTCCCTCCCACTGTCGGAGACAGCTGACCAGAGGAACGCGATGGTCCCTCCCATTGTGGGAGACAGCCGACCAGAGCTCTTCAGCTCTTTGTCGATGATGGCTGTTTTCATGGAGGTCGTCAACTTGCTGGAGGTCGTCAGAAAGGCCAGGACACATCGTTCTGACGTTCCTGGTTGGCAGCTGCAAGGCTGGTTTGAATGTCTTTTTTTCCCTCTATTGCCTGCTGCAGGGTTTACAGTCTGCTTTTCGGTCTTTTCCCGGAGCTCCAAGCACCCATTGAAGCAGGCAGACTGCGGCGGGTCAGCGCCTTATTAGCTGGGGGCTAGCCGGCCTGTGGCGGGCGGTAGCTGACCGGAGTAACGCGATGGTCCATCCCACTGTCGGAGACAACCCGTAACACCCGAGCTTGCGCCAGTACCCTCTGGGCTTATAATACGTACTTGCTGTCTCCCGTGTTGTTTCTTGTTTCTGTCGCTGTGACAGCGCCACTGGAGTGATCTCTCCAGGGCGCAGGCCTGGATGAAGTGTGTGGAGACCCTGCACACGCATACACACGTGCACATGCACACGCGCACTGCATACACTGGCACACACGTATGAACCTGGGCCACACACCCATGTACACTCACTACACACACACATACAATGAAAATCATGGCACAACCAATGTTAAGTAGGTACCCAAGGGCTGACCAGCGCGTTGGGCTAATGCACAGGTCAGACATCCACTGTCATAGCCACGAAACCCTCTTCTTAAATTATCTCATCTTTGTCAATAATTCATTTATCCACCAGCTTTAAATCATATGCAATGTGTTAAGGTTAACGTACCTCTAGCAAAGGGTCTTCAGATCAAGTTGTTTTCTGACCAACATCAGACATGCCACGTCAGCAGAATGATACATAGCGAGGGTCATTTGAAACTGTGAATATTCATTAGAGTTTTCTAAAGAAATGATTTCAAGGTTTACAATAAATCCATAAAACAACAACAACAGTCACAATCGATTTCACTGGAGAGACCACAACCGTGTCTACGTGCCTGCTTGATGGTGCAACTTTTGGTATCAGCTGTGCCCGAAAAATAAGAAATAAAGATACACTTGAAGGCATCAGTGAAAGCCAGAGAGGAGCTGTTCGTTGTTGCAAAACCAACCGGCAGAGTGACATCCTGCACCACTCTAAGAAGCCGGCGTTGTGTTGACATAGGGTGCAGGCATGCACAGAGTAATTCATTAAGACATCAAGGGGCTAAACTGCTCCCTGGTAGATGCCTTTCGTTGATGACCACAGAACGCGACCAAAACAGAACCATGGCCCTCTGAAGAGGATCTCAGGTTGAGGTTTTCCCCACCATCAAAAGGACTGTCCGTCTTTCCTCACCATCACTGGGCGTTTCTCAGAGTTGGCCAGAAGGCAGAAAAAAGATACGCTAGAAGGTTCCGTGAAATATGGTGAAGAACTGTCCTCAATTGTCAAAGAAACATGACAGGAGCAATCCTTTCCTACGACCAGAAGCCTGCGCTGTGTAGATAGAGCGTGCAGGTATGCAAAGTGCGTTCCACTGAGATGTCAAAGGGCATAATTGCTCTCTGGCAGATACGATTGCATAATGGCCACTGAACTCAACACAACAGAACATCAAAGGAAACTCCCCCCTTGGGGTAGCAGCCCGTATTTCAAGACAGCATAGCCCACCGGCAAAAGCGCTACCACCAAGCAAACTGCTGCATGCCTCCCACATCCCACATGTTGCTGTTTGGCTTTGCTGTTTCAACACAACAACACCTCCAGACGCAGGGTCTACATTCCATCCCTGGTACGTCATATGATGCAAATAGCACACCTTTCACTGTCCGTTGCATTGGTTTATGGACGAATACATGACACAGTATATGTCTTACGTTCGAAACCGATGGTGTGACTTCACATACAAGCTGTGGTCGTACGGTAATATTGAGAATGATGAGATGATTAGGTTCGAACCAAAATAAGAGCATTAACAACAATGTGTGTGTGTGTGTGTGTGTGTGTGTGTGTGTGTGTGTGTGTGTGTGTGTGTGTGTGTGTGTGTTTGGGTGCGTGCGTGCGTGCGTGCGTGCGTGCGTGCGTGTGTGTGCGTTGTGTGTGTGTGTGTGTGTGTGTGTTTTTGTGTGGTGTGTGTGTGTGTGTGTGCGCGCGTGTGTGTGAGTGTGTGTGTGTGTGTGTGTGTGTGTGTGTGTGTGTGTGTGTGTGGTGTTGGTGTGTGTGCGTGCGTCCGTGCGTACGTACGTACGTGCGTGTGTACCTGCGCGCGGTGTGGTGTGTGTTGTGTGTGGGGGTGTGAGAGAGAGAGAGAGAGAGAGAGAGAGGAGAGAGAGAGAGAGAGAGAGAGAGAGAGAGAGAGAGAGAAGAGGTTGTACAACACCAGTTTTGCCGTTGCTGCCTTGTATTTGCACTTGTAAAGACAGAGATACAAGTAGTCCAAGTAAATTAATGCTTCTGATTTATCAGCAGGGAAACTGATGAAGAAAGCCTAAAAGCATGACACCTGAATGAAACATGTAACAAAATGATGTTTTTGTTCGCAGAAAGCCGAACTAGTTTTGCTGTCTGCAATACAGCACAATGAATGACTCACCCAGCAAGTCACACACTGCGGCAGTTCATAGACCGGCTGTCACATGACACGGTTTGGATGCGGACTCGATCACCCCTTTACACCTACTTCTGCTCTCCATCCCTTTCACCCCCCAACCGACCCCCTTCACCATCACCACAGCTCTCTCTCTTTTCTCTCTCTCTCTCTCTCTCTCGTCATTGTTAAGCAGTCACAGCTGTTTGTCTTTTCCTTTGTAATCCTTTGACAATTGACATGGCATGTGCGCCTACGACAAACGGCCAATTGGAAATCCTTTAAAAGAACGTCGTTCACCTCCCTCCCGCACCCTCCAGCATTTTTCCCGACAGCTCTCTTCTCTGCAGATTCCGGCTCTTCGCTTCAACCCTTTGGCCAGACTGTTTTCTTCCCAGAAAAAAAGGTATGGTGTTTTGCTCATTCACATTTAGAGACACGTGTGCATTTTTAACCTGTGAAAGGTGATGCCTCTGCAGTGGTTCTATCGATCTGGTCTGATTTTATTTTGTTAATACAGACTTTTTTGTCCACGGACATGAAAAACTGGTGTATAACTTAGCAATATTGGGGGTACTCTTGGATCTTTTTTTCTAACCGTTGGTGGTGAAAACACCACAGTATTATGGACTGTGGTGTGTCTCTATTTCACGCCAGGAGCACAGACACAATCGGCCGTGTTTCCCTGATGAGTCCGATCCAGCGGACGAAAGGCCTAGGAGCAGACAATACAAATAGATCTGCCTTCGAGAGGGATTACGATGGTTCCCTCATGCAGCCAGTGAAGAGTTTTCATATTTATAATACATTTTCTTAATTTCATGTTCCATTTTCTTCATCTTCAACCCCCCCCCCCCCCCTCCCTTCCTCCGCCTTGAGTTCAAATCTTTGCCAAGTCATTACTGTGATTACGGAGGGTTGTTGGCCTGCGCTTGTTTTTTCCCCACTATTAGATTATTCGTCTTTGTATTTGTCTGACTTTATTCAAGTTTAAAAGGCTGTGCCAGTCTTGAATAAAAGTTACTCTGTGTTAGGTTTTCTTATGGGAGCAAGAGTTACCCTACTTGTTTATTGTTGATTGTTTACTGTTCCCTGCCTCAATTTATTTTCAATTTCGTTTCAATTAAATCGAGGTTATTTGTTTTTGTTTCTGCCCGTCTTTGTGCTTGTCTTTTGATCTCCCTTGCATCCTTGGGGAAAACCTCAGGCGTAGGCTCAAAGACTGTCCCCTACATCTTATACTGTTTGCATATTGTCTTTAGTTTTTCAGCAACTTTTTTCCTCCCACACTTTTGTTTTGTTTCATTTACTGCCCTTCGCTGGCTGCTTTGTGGGTGTTGTTGGATTCTTTTTTTAACCGTTGGTGGTGAGAACACCACTATATTATGGACTGTGGTGTGTCTCTATTTGACACCAGGAGCACAGACACAGGCAGCCGTGTCTCCCTGATGAGTCCGATCCAGTGGACGAAAGGCCTAGGAGCAGGCAATACAAATAGATCTGCTTTCGAGAGGGATTATGATGGTTCCCTCATGCAGCTAGCGAAGAGTTTTCATATTTGTGTTTTCTTAATTTTATGTTCCCATTTTCTTCATCTTCAACCCACCTTCCCTCTGCCTTAAATTCAAATCTTTGCCAAGTCATTACTGCTGTTGGCCTGCGCTTGTTTTTTCCCCCACTATTAGATTGTTCGACTTTGTATTTGTTTGAATTTATTCAAGTTTAAAAGGCTGTGCCAGTCTTGAACAAAAGTTGGTCTGTGTTAGGTTTTCTTATGGGAGCAAGAGTTAGCCTACTTGTTTACTGTTCCCTTGTCGCGGTCAAATTCGTCATTCTTGGCTAAGGTCGTATACTAGCAACCTAAGCTGGTATACCAGCAACGAATTTGACTGAGCAACGAATTTGACCGCGACATCCCTGCCTCATTTTATTTTCAACTTCGTTTCAATGAAACCGAGGGCATTTGTTTCTGTCTGTCTTACTGTAAGGGTGGTGGGTGGATGGATGGATAAGGAAGGTAGGAGATGGGGAAGAGAGCGAGTTGAACACATCAACTTCCACACCAGCTCGTTGGTTCTTCTCTCTTTTTATTTTAAATCGTGGTTGGATCGAACCAACCATACTAAACCACCAACCTAGTAAGACACAAACAACAATAACAATAAACATGAGGTATTATATAAAAACACACGCAGAAAAACCATAATCATTCAAGTTAAGCTAAGACAAATATCAAACTTCAACACTAAAGGGCCTCCCCGTTGCGAACGGTAGGAGGTAAAACACATCTTTGCAATCAATAACATAATCATAACATTAACCAAAGGGGATCCCCGTTGCGAACGGCAGGATCAACAACATAATAATTTCATTATCATATCATTAAGAAAAGGGATCCCCGTTGCGAACGGCAGGATCAACAACATAATTATTTCATTAACATAACATCAACATTGGGACTCCCCGTTGCGAACGGCAGGAGTTACATACAGTCAAAAGCATGTATCATAATTTCATAGTGAAGAACAGTATTATGAATGAACATACATAAGCACACACACAAAAAAGGGAACCCCCCGTTGCGAATGGCAGGAGCTATGAACAATAAAATAAATTTAATTAACTTCTAATTTTCAACAGCAGTTACACAATTGTATGGAAAAAAAATCATATGTGTAGTGTCCACACATATGATGAAACTCAGAAAGGACACATCTTGCACATGAACCAGCCAACTAAAGCTATCTTCCTTTCTCAGCACACACACCCACCTCAGGACAGTGCGTGCTACACGCTATGGCTCCACGTTTCACCTGTTAGGCCTACACCCCGGCCCAACAATGGCAGTTGCTTTTCAGCCCTGCAATGGACGCACGGGTGTAAATATATTGAACAAGTGAACACTCACAGACTAACAGATGCAGC
>CM031595.1:173004939-173013381 GCA_018398815.1 Conus ventricosus
AAGCTCAAGAACCTGTTGTTGAAGAAAAAAATCTTTTGGTCAGAGGAGAATGCTGGAAATTTTGAAAATGAGCTGAATTCCAATGATTTTAAAGAACAGCTTGAAAATGCCTACCAGTTGTTAAATGTGGATGTCAGCAGATGTGTGGATATTTTTGTTCGAGCATTGTATAGTGCTGCTGCATGCATGGTGAGAATGGTTGGTAAAGGAAAGAAAAATCAGGATGAGTGGTTTGATTATGAATGTGATCAGAAGAAGAAAGAGGTGAAGAAGCTACTCAAAACTTTCCAAAGGAACAAAGCAAAAGACAAAAAAGAAGAACTGAAAGAAAAATATGCTAGTGAACGGTCAGATTATGTTAATTTGAAGCGACAAAAGAAACGTGAATTTGAGCAAACAAAGATTAAAAAATTAAAAGACTCTATTAGTGATTCAAAATTATTTTGGTCAACAATTAGAACAATTAACAGAAAAAGGACGACGTATAGCGATATAACTATTCAAGAAAGTGTTTGGTGTACATTTGATAGTGAGTGTAATGGTAAAGTGTTGATTGGTTGTGTGTATAGAAACCCCAATAGTAGTACAGAAGAAATAATAATAAACTATTTGAAATACTAAAATCTGATAAAATGTTAAAGTATGACAAAATAGGCATAATGGGGGATTTTAATTATCCGAATGTTTATTGGGATGGGAGATGGTCAGGGGTTAAGGGAAACGAGATCATAAGACAGGTGCATGATGCATTTTAATCCAAAAAGTGACCAAACCAACAAGAAGAAGACCAGGGCAGAACCCAACCTTGATGATTGGATATTGGTAAATGATGATCTAGTTTTATTTCAGAAGTTGTTCATCTTGATCCGTTGGGTAAAAGTGACCATGATGTTTTATCATTTCAACTGAATTTGGAAAAGCTTAATGATACAGTTCAAGAAGAATTTACGTATAAATTGAACCAGGGGACTATAAACAATTTAGAAATATTATGGTCGATCATGATTGGAAAGGGATATCAGACATGGATATAGAAGAAACCTGGAGGTATATCAAGAATACTATACATGAGGGAATGGATAAGTGCATTCCCAAAATAAAGAAAAAATGCAAAGAGGAAATTCACTCCAGTCTGGATGAATAAAAAAGCTATGAGAAGTATTAAAAAGAAGTATAAATTATTTAAAAAATACCAAAGCACTAAATCATGAATAAATTACATGAAGTACATACGGGAAAGGAATAAATGTTGCAAGTTATTAAAAGTAACTAAAAGGGAATATGAAAAAAATGGTTGCAAAAATAGTAAAGATAATCCTAAATTATTTTGGAAGTATGTTCAAAATAGATTAAAAGTTAATACAAGTATTGGTGCCCTAAATAAACCAGATGGTTCCTTGGCAGTAAGTGATAAAGAAAAAGCGGACACATTAAATGATTTCTTTGCTAGTGTTTTTACACATGAAGATTTAACAAATATACCATTATTGGATGAAGGTGCATATTCAAGTGGGATATCCTTGTCAGAGGTAAGAGTTACCCTAAAAGCAGTGAGAGATAGACTGGTCAACTTAAACCCAAATAAAGCACAAGGACCTGATCAAATCCCCTCAAAAGTTTTAAAAGAATTAGGAAATGAATTATCTGTCCCACTATGTTCATTATTCAACAAAACATTAGAATCGGGTACGTTAGCCCAAGACTGGAAGACAGCTGAAGTAACAGCCTTGTTTAAAAAGGGGTCAAAAGCAGATCCAGGTAACTATAGACCAGTCAGCCTGACTTGCGTAATATGTAAAGTGTTAAAAAGCATAATTAGAGATTCAATTGTAGCTCATTTTACAGATAATAATTTATATGCAAAATGTCAGCATGGGTTCCGTAAAAAACGTTCTTGTGTTACTCAGTTGCTTGAAGTTGTAGAAGGTATGACAAAGTTATTGGATGATGGTCACAGTGTCGAGGTTACATACTTAGATTTTAAGAAGGCTTTTGATACTGTGCCACATGAAAGGCTACTTGTTAAACTATCTGCTTATGGTATATCTGGCAAACTATTAAAATGGATACAAGGATTTTTGACAAATCGGGTACAGCGTGTAAGAGTAGTAGTGAAAGATCTAATAAAGCCAAGGTTCTAAGTGGTATACCTCAGGGTAGCATCTTGGGCCCAATATTATTCACAGTGTTTATAAACGAATTGCCATTATCATTAAAAAGCACCTGCAAAATATTTGCTGATGATACAAAACTGTACGATAAAACTTCGCAATTCTCAGATTTACAAAACGATCTTTATAAACTCCAAAATTGGTCTGATGTATGGAATCTGTACTTCACTATCTCTAAATGTGGTGTGCTACATATTGGAAAGAACAACCAGGAACATGCTTATTATATGAGACACAATGGCAGCTTACAGAAGATAAAGACCTTAAAAGAAGAAAAAGATTTGGGAGTAACTTTCGATAGCATGTTGTCTTTTGATCTACATATTGGCAGAATAGTTAATAAAACCAATCAAATGTTGGGTGTCATAAGGAGAAGTTTCTCTTACTTAGATAAGGAGGTATTCCTAAAACTTTATAAATATTTTGTGCGACCCCATTTGGAATACGCTAATGCGATTTGGTGCCCATACTTGAAAAGACAGTCATCACAAATAGAAAGAGTTCAAAGACGTGCTACAAAGCTATTAAAAGAATGCAGCGATATATCTTATGCAGAAAGATTACAATATTTGAATCTACATTCACTAAAAGGCAGAAGGACAAGAGGTGATCTTATACAGACTTATAAAATATTTAATGGATTTGATAATGTTTGTGTTGACTCACTCTTTTCTCTTTCAAAACATAACATCACAAGAAATGCAGAAGGAAAGATATTTATTCAGCACTGCCGTACTAGCAGAAGAAAATTTTCCTTTTCACACAGAGTAGCCCCTTTATGGAATGAACTCCTACTAACATAAAATTTGCAGAAGACACTAACAAGTTCAAGAATCTCTTGGATGTAATTCCAAAGTATAAGGAACTTTTCAACCAATTTGATGATTAAAATGCCATATTAGGCATTGAGTAACAAAATGACAATTGCGTTTCAACACCTATACTTTTAACAAAATGTAATTGACAAAGAGGGGGACGTACATAGGCCGCGATGCCAAGGCTTTTGAGCCAGTCCCTACTACTACTACTACTACTACTAGAAGTGTATACAACTCGATGGGTGTTTGCTTAGGTCCGAGATAAAGGTATGTATTCTGACTTACTTGAATGCCCACGTGGAGTTAAACAAGGATGCCTGCTAAGTCCCTTGCTGTTCTCATTTTTTATCAACGAACTGGCTACGGAAGTAGTTAAAAAGGGAAAACATGGTGTTCAGTTAATCCCAAGTGCTATTGATGTATTTCTGATGTTGTTTGCGGACGATGTTATTCTTTTAGCAGATACTACAGTGGGACTACAAATCATTTAAAATGTACTGAAAAAAAGAAGTGATGATTAGAGTTTACATTTAAATCTGGGGCGGTTGCATATACATTCTTAAAAGTTGACTTACGCAAAGTTTGCTTAGACCCAAAAGCAAAACTTTGTAAAGATTCCTTTGCGCATTTTTGTCAATCGGTTGCCCCAATACCGTCTTTGTCGTGGACTTAACTAAGTTGTCGGTCAGGATGGTTATTTTAGCATGGCTCCGTCATCGTACACAGTTTGTGCTACGTCACCAAAACGAACCAATGGAAAGTAACTCCCACAGAAGAGAATCAACAAGACAGCATGGCGGACAACGACGGGAAGAAACGTGTGAGAACAGCAAATTTCACTGTTGGCCGTTCTTTTGGGCCCCGTCTCCACCGTTGGCATGCAAAACATATCATCCAGCCTGTTTGCGAATGCTCGAGAACCTCTATTACTCGACACACTGTGCTTTTGTCGACACCAAACAAATCCCCAATTCACTTCCTGAAAACACCCACTGGCAAAAAAAACGCAGTGCGATCAGTAGCTGCAAGAGTGGAGTCAGCGAGCCTCGCCGTTGAAAGGGTGATCAATGTCATCCTCAATCACATCACACAGGTCTAAAATGTCTGCCCGTCGAAATCGGTGCAAGCGCTTACACCTTGCAGCAGTTAGAGTGCTACAAAAGCCTTGAAGCATATAATGTGCAGTTTATGATGGCTGGGTGCATGAATTGAAGTCTAACCCCCCCCCCCCCCCCCCAACTGTCAAAGCAAAGGTAGATTTTACAAAGTATTTTTCTGTCAACTCTGTTAAAATGTGTCAGGAAATGAAACATTTGAATGCAACAATTCACTAGATTTTACAACAAGACTTGGAGAATCTTCTCTTTGATTAAAAGGGCATAGCTTTTTCAAATTTCAATTTTGTAATATATTTAAAGTGGTGGTGTGCGTGCGTGTGTGTGTGTGTGTGTGTGTGTGTGTGTGTGTGTGTGGTGTGTGTGTGTGTGTGTGTGCATTACAGCAGCAAAGAAACATGGGGGGGGGAATCATGATTCAGGTTATCAGTTATTCGCGTGAAATGTTTGATTTAGGATGCGTGAATTAAATGTATTAATACTGGTCAACATGGATTTGGTGACAGTGAAGATCTAGCCCAAAAAACAACAAACATCCACTGAGTATGCACCAAATCAATGCATCACACTCTTTGTACCCCCCCCCCCCCCCCCACACACACCTAGGTTATGCTGTGTAGTGTAGGCTGTGGTGTGCTCATAACATTGTTTATTTCATTTCAAACGCAAAGGAGATAAAGTTTAAAACAAATTTGATTAAGTTTTGTTTTTTTTATCAGCATGTTCTGGTTTGTGTGTGTGTTTTTTCCTCTTTTTTGTGTGCTGTCTGATGTATCTTGCATCATTTCATGTTTTTTTCATTATGTAGATCAAGTGATAACTAACAATATCTTGCACCTTTGTTTAAAGAGTTTAGAAAGATGAATCTACATCATGAAGATGTGTATTTCTTATTAAAATTGCATGAACATTCAGCATTTAAAGTATACTTTCTCTTCCAGACTGAGAAACTACTTCCTCTTCCTCTGAGTTCGCAGGGGACTTTTCGCTTCCCCTGGCAGGGCACTACCTTTTAAAAGGCCACAAAGCCACTAACACTGAGCAAAAAAGAAAGAAAGAAAAGTTAAAGAACTTCTTTTTTCAACATTGTCCAAATCTATTTGATATAGCAGTCATTCATTACAGAGAAAAACAAAGGAAAAATTCACATGAAACTGCAGGGGTATTTGATGCTGGATAGAAAATAGAGCAACAACAAACAAACAAAAATTTAAAATAATTTATAAATAAAAAAAATAAATAACATCAAAAGTATTAAAAAACAACAACACACAACTCTTGACATAAAACAATAAGTATTGTCTATGGCTGGAGAGGAGTTGACGGGAAAGGGGAGGAGTGGTTGGAAATAGGTTGGGGGGGGGGGGGGAGGGGGGAAGTAAAGAATGAGGAACAAAGAGAAAAGGAAAGGTCACATACCGCTTTTATAAAACCAAACATATTTGATCCAGCTCAACTGCGCAGCATTAGAATGCTTTTTGTTTAATAATGTGTACAGTTTTGTTAGCTACTGTGACAGAAACATACCCCTCATAAGAATGAAAATATTAGTAGTATTAACAACTAATTTTTACTGCGATGTACTGTAGTGTCAAAATCTGTGCACAGTGTGCAAGTTAAAGAACCTTGTAACAGAGTTAACTCTTAATTTTGGAGTCTTAAGTGTGATACACATTTAACATTCACAATGACCATAGATATTTCCCCTACTACTTTTTCACTTGCAGCATCTTGTCACTTGAAATTTGCCTTTTTTGGTTCTGCAAAGAAAAGTTCTTTATAATACCATTTGCATTATGTGTATTGCATTCAAGTGTAATGGTTGATGCAGTTTCCCCTGTAGTTTTCATAAAACTGTGTTGAAAATTTTATTTTCTGTCTTGATGTGTTTTAAAAGCAAAATCAAAATCTGTGTTGTCATTTACAGCTCTTTTTAATGTTTTCAGGAAATTTTTTCTCTTGTAAGCCAGTCTTTGTTAATAATGGTGATGCTTTTTTCAACCACACTGTTCATGCATACAACTCAGATACATGTGAATAACACTGCCGGGAAAAAAATGTTTTTAAATCACAATCTATTTTGTTGTGTGTGTGTGTGTGTGTGTGTGTGTGTGTGTGTGTGTGTGTGTGTGTGTTTTCAACTTTCGCACTGATCATTTTGTTTGAAGTGTGTAACAGCAAAATTATGTGTCATGTTGCATATAGTACAGCTGTGTTACCATTGCAGTATAATTTTCCTGTTTTAAATCAGTCATTGTGGGGAAATTTTTTTTAATTAATTGTACTGCTCATGCATGTGTACATAAACCAGCATGTGTGCACTGCTGAAAAAAAGTGCTCTTGAAACACATCACACAAACATAGTAGAATATTAATAGTGTGCACTGAACTTCAGAATCAATTTGTTTTGAAACTCAGAGTAATAGTATACAATGCCACACAGATCATAAATGAAAATGTTTTTTCTTTGTTTGTTTGTTTTACAAACTCTCCACTGTAAAATAATACTGGGGGAAGACAGACAATTTGTCATGGAAAACCCACTGACACAGTTTTTGTGCCCAGTTTTGATCTCTAATGTATGTAGGGAGGAAAATGTCATCTTAAAAAACATTTCAATTTTAACAGTCTTCTGCTTCATCTTTGTGCCTCTAGGGAACAGATACAAGCTGAAGATATACACGGAGAAAAATTCATCTTGAAATATTTCTATTTTAAGTGTCTTCTGCTTTATCTTTGTTTCCTCAAAGGGGACAGCTACAAAAAGAAGCTGTACATGGAGACAAGTTATTTCGAAATATTTCTATTTTAACAGTGTTTTGCTCCATCTTTGTGCCCTCAAAGGCAACAGATTTCAAGCTGAAGATATTACATGGGAAAAAGATCATCTTAAAAAAAATATTTCTGTTTTAACAGTCTTCTTGGAGAAAAAATCATCTTAAAATAGTATTTCTATTTTACAGTCTGCTTCATCTTTGTGCCCTCAAGGGTCAGAATAAACTGAAAAAAAAAGTCATCTTGAAAAATTGTGCTATGGCCAGATGGCCAAATATCACTTACACTAATCTAGCAAACTTGTTTTCTTTACCTTAAGAAACCCAAGAGGTTGAAATGCATTGTGTCTTGTCCTGTACTTTGTTTGTCTATGTCTTGGTGGTAACTACCCACTCTTTCTAGATTTTGTTTTTTAGTTAAGCTGTCATGTGTGTGTGTGTGAATTTTGATGTTTCAGATTGTTTAGGAAAATACTTGGATACATTGTTTCATTAAAATTATGATTAGAACTGTAGCATGTTTTATTCACTGGCTTTTGGGTAATAAGACGAAAGTCGAGAAAGGCTTCCGGTTGGAACACAACAACAATGTCGTCTGCCTTTGTTTTCGTTTTTGCCTGCGAGTATCCTCTAAATCATTCCTTTCCCTTTTTACATCCCATACAGTAATGGTGTCAGAAGCTAAACGAACCTCTTCTACATCATGGCAGATAATCTGTAACATTCGATCGCCCGAAACCCTTGAGCGTTGGCGGCGGTAATCCCAGTGCGGCGTGGAAAAAGTGGAAACTCAAGTTTTTACATCTTCCTGCAAGCCCCAGGAGCAGCGAGAAGACGGACAGTATCAAGGTAGGCCTTTTGCTTCATCCTATTGGCGAGACGGCCTCGAGATCTTTCTCTAATTTGTTTCTTGGGGGAAAGACCTAAAACAGTCGAGTAGACAACCCTCTGCCAGCAGAGGACAAGTCCAACTACACCACAGTGCTAGCCAAGTTCGATCTATATTTTCACCAGCGCGATCCCAGGGTGATGCTCAGGGAAAAGTTCTGGCTTCACCTGCAGAGGGAACCAGGGCAGAACTTTGAGTCCTGGCAACGAGTGGGGAGAGAAAAGGCGGCGCCTGCAAATTCGGAGAGGTAGACATGATGGTGAGGGACAGGTGTTTTCACTTGTCATGATGACACCGCCAAGGGTGAAGCTGTATGATTAGTTGCAAGCCTGAAATCTAAAAAAAGCAGTTGAGATACTGTCACTGAGAGAGATGCCGAGAAACGAGCTTGCTAGCTCTAAAACCGCCGCAGTTGATGCAGTGTCGAGAGCGAGACCCGGTCTGGATGGAGAGAGACGCGGGCCTCCACGACAAAGAAGTGGCCAGGCAACAACTCCTGGAGGGCAAAGCACCCTAAAACTGCGGAATACTGCGACAGAAAAACACCCATTTTTGGGAAGGCCAACTGCCCAGCAGCAAGAAGCATTTGCAGAAAGTGCACAAGGGGCATTTCGCGTATCGAGGAAGTCGCGTCCGTGAGGAAGTCCACAGTAGCTGTCGGACCAGGATGAGTGG
>CM031595.1:173014381-173021881 GCA_018398815.1 Conus ventricosus
AAGGGTCGGCCGGATTCTGGTACCCAAGATTGAGATCCTCAAACCGTGACTGCTTCCGCAGCGAAGGGTTCGCCGGTTCCGCTGTCTCCACGACGAAGTGGAAAAAAAAAGTATGGCTACCAACTGAGGACGTGGCCTCTTACCAGCAAAGCAAAGGAAGAAGAAAGAGAGCCGAACACTGGCATAGCGCAGAAGGTTCCCTTCCGCCCCCCACAAACACCTACTCACATTCAACACACGTTAAGCATAAACAGAATGCTTTATGCACAGAACACGTGCAAGACACCTCCCTGCACCGTTATTAAAATGACAGCACACACACACACACCACCTTCATCCCGGTCTCCTGCTTCCCTCTCACACTACTCCTATGTGATGGTTTACTGAGGGGATGCATGATCCACACGGGCGGTGCACAAACTGAATGTCACAGAGGAGCTACCCCCTCTCCTCTACACCCCACATACCGAGTCTTAGCTGCTGTCAACCTTCGTAACGAACAGCCCATCAAAACAATGAATACATTCAAATAGTAGTCCGCCCGTGACAGTATATAATATAAACTATTTGAAATACTAAAATCTGATAAAATGTTAAAGTATGACAAAATATGCATAATGGGGGATTTTAATTATCCGAATGTTTATTGGGATGGGAGATGGTCAGGGGTTAAGGGAAACGAGATCATAAGACAGGTGCATGATGCATTTTTTAATCCAAAAAGTGACCAAACCAACAAGAAGAAGACTAGATGATTGGATATTGGTAAATGATGATGGTTTTATTTCAGAAGTTGTTCATCTTGATCCGTTGGGTAAAGTGACCATGATGTTGTATCATTTCAGTTGAATTTGGGAAAGCTTAATGATACAGTTCAAGAAGAATTTACGTATAAATTGAACCAGGGGGAACTATAAAAAATTTAGAAATATTATGTCCGATCATGATTGGAAAGGGATATCAGACATGGATATAGAAGAACCTGGAGGTATATCAAGAATACTATACATGAGGGAATGGATAAGTGTATTCCCAAAATAAAGAAAAAATGCAAAGAGGAAATTCACTCCAGTCTGGATGAATAAAAAAAGCTATGAGAAGTATTAAAAAGAAGTATAAATTGTTTAAAAAATACTAAGTACTAAATCAGGAATAAATTACATGAAGTACATACGGGAAGGAATAAATGTTGCAAGTTATTAAAAGTAACTAAAAGGGAATATGAAAAAAGGGTTTTGCAAAAATAGTAAAGATAATCCTAAATTAATTTTGGAAGTATGTTCAAAATAGATTAAAAGTTAATACAATATTGGTGCCCTAAATAAACCAGATGGTTCCTTGGCAGTAAGTGATAAAAAAAGCGGACACATTAAATGATTTCTTTGCTAGTGTTTTTACACATGAAGATTTAACAAATATACCATTATTGGATGAAGGTGCTATCAAGGGGGTTTATCCTTGTCAGAGGTAAGAGTTACCCCAAAAGCAGTGAGAGATAGACTGTCAACGTAAACCCAAATAAAGCCCCAAGGACCTGATCAAATCCCCTCAAAAGTTTTAAAAGAAATTAGGAAATGATTATCTGCCCCCACTATGTTCATTATTCAACAAAATTAGAATCGGGTCCCTTTACCCAAGACTGGAAGACAGCTGAAGTAACAGCCTTGTTTAAAAAGGGGGTCAAAAGCAGATCCAGGTAACTATAGACCAGTCAGCCTGACTTGCGTAATATGTAAAGTGTTAGAAAGCGTAATTAGAGATTCAATGTAGCTCTTTTACAGATAATAATTTTTTATGCAAAATGTCACCCATGGGTTCCGTAAAAAACGTTCTTGTGTTACTCTTTTTGCTTGAAGTTGTAGAAGGTAGACAAAATTATTGGATGATGATCACAGTGTCGATTTATATACTTAGTTTTTAAGAAGGCTTTTGATACTGTGCCACATGAAAGGCTACTTGTTTAAACTATCTGCTTAGGTTATATCTGGCAAACTATTAAAATGGATACAAGGATTTTTGACAAATTCGGGTACAGCGTGTAAGAGTAGGTAGTGAAAGATCTAATAAAGCCTAGGTTCTAAGTGGTATACCTCAGGGTAGCATCCTTGGGCCCAATATTATTCACATGTTTATAAACGACTTCCCATTATCATTAAAAAGCACCTGCAAAATATTTGCTGATGATACAAAACTGTACGATAAAAACTTCGCAATTCTCAGATTTACAAAACGATCTTATAAACCCCAAAAAATTGTCTGATTTGGAATCTGTACTTCAATCTCTAAATGTGGTGTGCTACATATTGGAAAGAACAACCAGGAACATGCTTATTATATGAACCAATGGCAGCTTACAGAAGATAAAGACCTTAAAAGAAGAAAAAGATTTGGGAGTAACTTCGATAGCATGTTGTCTTTTGATCTACATATTGGCAGAAAAGTTTATAATGCCAATCAAATGTTGGTGTCATAAGGAGAAGTTTTTTCTTACTTAGATAAGGAGGTATTCCAAAAACTTATAAAACTTTTGTGCGACCCCATTTGGAATACGCTAATGCGATTTGGTGCCCATACTTGAAAAGACAGTCACACAAATAGAAAGAGTTCAAAGACGTGCTACAAAGCTATTAAAAGAATGCAGGATATATCTATGCAGAAAGATTACAATATTTTAATCTACATTCACTAAAAAGGCAGAAGGACAAGAGGTGATTTTATACAGAATTATTAAATATTTAATGGATTTGATAATGTTTGTGTTGACTCACTCTTTTCTCTTTTAAACCCTAACATCACAAGAAATGCAGAAGGAAAGATATTTATTCAGCACTGCCGTACTAACAGAAGAAATTTCCTTTTCAACAGAGTAGCCCTTTTTGGAATGAACTCCCTACTAACATAAAAATTGCTGAAGACACTAACAATTTTAAGAATCTCTTGGGTGTAATTCCAAAGTATAAGGAACTTTTCAACCAATTTGATGATTAAAATGCCATATTAGGCATTGAGTAACAAAATGACAATTGCGTTTCAAAACCTATACTTTTAACAAAATGTAATTGACAAAGAGGGGACGTACATAGGCCGCGATGCCAAGGCTTTTTAGCCAGTCCCTACTACTACTACTACTTTCTACTACTACTACTAGAAGTGTATACAAATCGATCGGGGCTTGCTTAGGTCCGAGATAAAGGTATGTATTTTGACTTAAATTTAATGCCCACGTGGAGTTAAACAAGGATGCCTGCTAAGTCCCCTGCTGTTCTCATTTTTTATCAATGAAATGGCTACGGAAGTAGTTAAAAAGGGAAAAAAATGGTGTTCAGTTTTAAACCCAAGTGCTATTGATGTATTTTGATGTTGTTTGCGGACGATGTTATTCTTTTAGCAGATACTACAGTGGGACTACAAAATCAGTTAAATGTACTGAAAGAAGGAAGCTGATAGATTAGAGCTTACAGTAAATCTGGACAAAACTAATGTAATCGTTTTCCGGAAAGGGGTCATCTTTCAGCCCACGAAAAGTGGTTTTATGGGAAAAAATGAGATGTGTATCAATTCATTAGATATCTTGGGCTTTTCTTCACACAAAATTGAGCTTACAAAGACATGGGTTTAAACCTATAGAAAAAGGAAGAAAAGGCAAAGATAGAAATCTTAAGATCTTTAAAAAAATTTATTGATTCTCTCTTTTATTTGGAAACTCTTTGACTCTCAGATTGAACCATTGTTAACGTATGGAGCTGAAGTATGGGGTTTATTCAACAACAGTGAAATGGAGAAGGTTCATCCATATGCAATCAAACGTTTTCTATCGGTACCATTGCATTCGCCAAATAAAATGTTATATGATGAAACTGGTCGGTACCCCTTGTATGTTAGAACCTACATAAAATGTATTAATATTGGCTTAGATTACTACAACTTCCAATAAAAAGATTGTGCAAACAAGCTTATGAAATGATGTTGATTCAGATGGAAAATGGAAAGCAAAATTGGGCATATTCTGTAAAGAATGTGTTAGCTACTCATGGGTTCGGGATTGTTTGGATGTGTCAAGATGTTGGACATGAACAAGTGTTTTTGTCCGAATTTAAAGATCGGTTAATCTCGTCTTATAAACAAGACTGGCATTCTCATTTGGAAGAATCGGACAAGTATACATGGTTCTTTTCTTTTAAGAATGTTTTTCAAACGGAAAATTATATCAGAGTTTTGAACAATAAATGGCACAGATCCATTTTCGCTCGATTTAGAACAAGAACATTAGGTTTACATGCCAATGTAAGATAGTTCTTAGCTGGTACATCTGATTCCCCTTGTCCCATGTGTGGTGCGTCAACTGAAGATGAGACACATTTTCTATTCCATTGTAAATTTTATGAAGACATCAGGAAGAATGTTCGGTTCTCAATATGGACTCTCCCAAGAATTTGGACATTGTCAGCATACTCTCAACAAATGACAAAAAAAAAAAAAAAAAAAAACCCAACATACGATCACTCGCTAGGTTTGTTTCCCTTGCTTGGGACCGTCGGAATAAAAAGTTAATCCCAGAATATAGACTTAAAAAACCACAGTTATTCTTTTTAGTATAATAACCGGTGAAACATAAATATTATGATTTCTTTGATGTTTACGTTGAATGATCGATTTTCCTAATACAATTCCTATTTAGCTTGTGATGTATCGCTAAATGTGGCACGATCACTTCGTGCGCACACTGATGCCTTTGTGTTTGTGTACGCATGTGCAAGCGGATGTGTGTATGAGGGTGTGTGTGTACGCGTGCGAGAGTGAGCGTATTATATGTGTGAGTGTTTATATATTTGGTATATGCATATTTGTAAATTTGTTTTTCATTATGACATGTAATTGTTTTGAAAATATTGCTGAATTTCTAAATGTTGAATGTAAAAGCCTAAATGAACCAGAACTATTTCCTACACACTTTGTTGTATTTCTTCCCTGTTGTCGCTGAAATAATGGCGAAATGTTTTTTATTCCCCCCATGCCAATAGAATTGTATAGTCAATGGCATTAAACTTTTTTCAGTCTGTCTCTCTCTCTCTCTCTCTCTCTCTCTCTCTCTCTCTCTCTCTCTCTCTTCTTCTTCTTCTTCTTCTTCTTCTTTCTTCTTCTTCTTCTTCTTCTTGTTTTGATTTCCTCATGCAGTCACTTCACTTTGAAACTTGAGGACAGAAACTAAAAGGAAAGATGCTGTGAATTAAAAGACCAAGAAAACGCTAATCTTCCCCACGACACATGAAAAGGAGACAGATTAACTGAAAACATATTGGAAATATAACATATTACAACCAATCAATTTCGAGGGTCAATGATTTACATATTAGATGGCATGAAGAAAAAAAAAACTTTCATTTCTTTTTGTGTTTCAGGAGAAACTGCTGGACCCATTGATTGGACCCTGAATATGCTGAAAATCATCTCTTATCACTATTAGAAAAAACAAACAAACACACAAACAAGCAAATAAACGAACAAAACAAGTCAATGTGATGAAGATCTTATACTTGTGTGCAAGTCTCTCTCTCTCTCTCTCTCTCTCTCTCTCTCTCTCTCTCTCTCTCTCTCTCTCTCTCTCTCTCTCTCTCTCTCTCTGTCAGTGTGTGTGTGTGTGTGTGTGGTGTGTGTGTGTGTGTGTGTGTGTGTGTGTGTGTGTGTTGCCTTCAGCTTAGCAAGTCATGAAGGCAAAGGGGAGGGGGAAGCGGGGGTATCACACGACTTGGCACGTTATATCGTTGAAGTTATAGGAAATAAATGATGATGAAAAACAAAAACAAAACTTAAAGGATCGTAACATTACTAATATTGTCTAGAAGTTACAGAAATTTTGTAACACTAAGAGTAACTCACACGTGAACGATCTAATCCAGTGAGGTGACATTCCTTCACAATTCATTCCTTCATAATTTTTTATCCTGTTATTCTCAATCCCTCCGTCCAAACACATGGAACACCCAAAAATCGTTTGATGGCAATGGTATGCACTTTTACTATTAACCGTGCGTCTTCAAACCCTCCATACTTCTGCTGCATAAGTCAGTATGGTACCATCTGAGTATCAAAAAGCTTAGAGTGAAAAAAGGATCAAATTATATGCAATTTTCGTACTTTTTTTTATTTCAGTAACGCCCATCCTACCTTTTCTACTCATGTCTTGAAAGGCAGTTCTCGTACTTAATTTTGTTGTAAAAACCAAGCTTAATTATTTGTATGTGTTTGTTATTGTTATTTCCTCGTTTCTATATTCCATTTTTTTCATATCCTACCACCTTTACGGAAAACTGTGACATTAGTGTTATCTGACTTTATTTCGAGAAGTAATCTGTCTGCTTCTTTTCTTTCCGATTGCTAAGCAAAATCATATCATCTAATATAGTAAATAAAAACGAATCTAAAGATTCTGGTAATACATGGACTCCGTGACTCCCTTCCCTTATTGATCTTATTCATTGACAAAATAGCAGAACGTAATTGGCTTGAAAATGAATCCGTGTTTTACGCCTCTCGGACAATTAAAAAAAAAAAATCAAATACGACTGTTTGTCTCTAACACATGTAAGCTTAGTGACGGAGTCGTAAACTCCTGGAAGTGCTCTACACAATCATCCATCAATTCCGCTTTTCTTTTACATGTGCCATAAAACAAGTCCATCAATAAAATCAAATGTTTACTTGAATGCAACGAAAGCAATATACAGCTTTTTTTTTTTTTTTTTTGGGGGGGGGGGGGGGGGGGTTCAAACTTTTTTTTAATCAATAGAATCTATAGTCAAATGTACTATATCCTTCTCTCACCCCATCGTGTTCCTCTCCCAGTTTTCATTCAAGATCTATCCATTTAGAGAATCGCCTATTCATTATACATGTGCACATGTTGCTCACGACAATTTCACGGCAATCATCAGGCAGATTACCATCCCCTTTCTTGTTTCTTTGGATACAATGTAGATCTGCAACATTCTTTTTCTTGGAAATGAATCCCCTCGTTCAAATATCCAGTTGAAAAGCTCTACGAGAAATTCAATTTTTGTTTCGTTGGCATGTTTAAACATTTCACCAAGTATTGTACCAGTACCAGAAAATGTATGGGCTGCATGTTTTTATTGTGTGCTAATACTCAATGCAACTTCTGCTTCAGAAATAGGATGGTAGAAAAATTGGCTCATCTAATTCGCCCCACTGCTGTCTTGGTTGTGGTACTCTGGTGCTAGATCAGGTGTCATCCTGTTCAGTATCTTCTTGTGAAAATATACGTACCACTGGTCGGACATAGAGAAATCACTGTACACAACATCTTTTTTTTCTGTTCACAGATCTAATCATTTGTCCAGAACATCTTAAGGTCACTCGTTGACAGTTTCAATTAAATGATCCTCTCATTGCCAAAAGATTTTCTTTTTCTTGGAAACTTGAAGCTGGTTGTGTTGTCTCCTGTCCGCTTTTCTTCTTGCTCGAATCATGAAGGTAGTGGCA
>CM031595.1:173026881-173029381 GCA_018398815.1 Conus ventricosus
CACGAACAAAGAGTATTCTGCTGTTACATGCTACTAGGCGAAGCAAATCTCAACCAACCACAGAAGAACAGTGTCACGAACAAAGAGTATTCTGCTGTTACATGCTACTAGGCGAAGCAAATCTCAACCAACCACAGAAGAACAGTGTCACGAACAAAGAGTATTCTGCTGTTACATGCTACTAGGCGAAGCAAATCTCAACCAACCACAGAAGAACAGTGTCACGAACAAAGAGTATTCTGCTGTTACATGCTACTAGGCGAAGCAAATCTCAACCAACCACAGAAGAACAGTGTCACGAACAAAGAGTATTCTGCTGTTACATGCTACGAGGCGAAGCAAATCTCAACCAACCACAGAAGAACAGTGTCACGAACAAAGAGTATTCTGCTGTTACATGCTACGAGGCGAAGCAAATCTCAACCAACCACAGAAGAACAGTGTCACGAACAAAGAGTATTCTGCTGTTACATGCTACAGGCGAAGCAAATCTCAACCAACCACAGAAGAACAGTGTCACGAACAAAGAGTATTCTGCTGTTACATGCTACTAGGCGAAGCAAATCTCAACCAACCACAGAAGAACAGTGTCACGAACAAAGAGTATTCTGCTGTTACATGCTACTAGGCGAAGCAAATCTCAACCAACCACAGAAGAACAGTGTCACGAACAAAGAGTATTCTGCTGTTACATGCTACTAGGCGAAGCAAATCTCAACCAACCACAGAAGAACAGTGTCACGAACAAAGAGTATTCTGCTGTTACATGCTACGAGGCGAAGCAAATCTCAACCAACCACAGAAGAACAGTGTCACGAACAAAGAGTATTCTGCTGTTACATGCTACGAGGCGAAGCAAATCTCAACCAACCACAGAAACAGTCGAACAAGAGTATCTCTACATGTAGAGCAATCCACACACGAGACAGGTCCAAAGAGTATTCTGCTGTTACATGCTACTAGGCGAAGCAAATCTCAACCAACCACAGAAGAACAGTGTCACGAACAAAGAGTATTCTGCTGTTACATGCTACTAGGCGAAGCAAATCTCAACCAACCACAGAAGAACAGTGTCACGAACAAAGAGTATTCTGCTGTTACATGCTACTAGGCGAAGCAAATCTCAACCAACCACAGAAGAACAGTGTCACGAACAAAGAGTATTCTGCTGTTACATGCTACTAGGCGAAGCAAATCTCAACCAACCACAGAAGAACAGTGTCACGAACAAAGAGTATTCTGCTGTTACATGCTACTAGCGAAGCAAATCTCAACCAACCACAGAAGAACAGTGTCACGAACAAAGAGTATTCTGCTGTTACATGCTACTAGGCGAAGCAAATCTCAACCAACCACAGAAGAACAGTGTCACGAACAAAGAGTATTCTGCTGTTACATGCTACTAGGCGAAGCAAATCTCAACCAACCACAAAGAACAGTGTCACGAACAAAGAGTATTCTGCTGTTACATGCTACTAGGCGAAGCAAATCTCAACCAACCACAGAAGAACAGTGTCACGAACAAAGAGTATTCTGCTGTTACATGCTACTAGGCGAAGCAAATCTCAACCAACCACAGAAGAACAGTGTCACGAACAAGAGTATTCTGCTGTTACATGCTACTAGGCGAAGCAAATCTCAACCAACCACAGAAGAACAGTGTCACGAACAAAGAGTATTCTGCTGTTACATGCTACTAGTCGAAGCAAATCTCAACCAACCACAGAAGAACAGTGTCACGAACAAAGAGTATTCTGCTGTTACATGCTACTAGCGAAGCAAATCTCAACCAACCACAGAGAGACAAGTTGGTCGAAGGAGCCAGAAAGAAAAGTTATGGAGCTGAATGAAGCTCGGTCAGTCTTGACCACAAAAAAAAAATGTTCTGAAAGGCTCGCACACATACGACAGGTGGGGGGTGGGGGGGGGGGGGGGGGGGGGGGGGGGGGGGGGGGGGGGGGGGGGGGGGGGGGGGGGAGGGGCTTCTCAGGATCGTCTGTTTAGAACTTGAGACATGACTCTTGTTTATCTGCTGGAACTAGCTTCTTGGAGCAAGTGGAGCATGTCAGGTCCGCAGAAAGTGGAGCAGCCTTTATAGAAGGAACAGAAGAAAAGCAATGAGTGCAGACGATAAAACAACAAACAGCGAGCGTATCTACTTCTTGAGACTGGTCTGGACAGCAACGCAGCTGCAGCTTTAGAACAGGATGAACAAAGACATGTCTTCGAAACTCCAGCTCCTGAAAACCCGTGAACATACCAGATAGATTTTTTTTTGTCGCGTACGCTGGCTGATACTCCTGCGGACACTCCCTATATAGACAGGCAAGGATTAATCCTATCTACCTAACAAAGGGAGTGGAGTTTTGTGTGTATGACCGTTTTCGTTATCTTGCTATTCAGGCAGCCAAACTCCAACTTCGGGGAAGGTGCATGCCATGTGTAACGTGTCATCCATACCAACGGCCAAACTGGCCTTCTCTTCCGAAAGTTGGTAATG
>CM031595.1:173031881-173046881 GCA_018398815.1 Conus ventricosus
CGCACGCTCGCACGCACGCACGCACACGCGCGCGCGCACGCACACACACACACACACACACACACACACACACACACACACACACACACACACACACACACACACACACACACACACACACACCACGCAGCCCCACTACCGTCCCCCTGCCAGTCCCCATCCCCATGGTCTGTCCACGCTGGACAGTGAGAGACTGAAGGACGTCTGCAACGAGAAACGCCGACATTGATGACAACTGCGGTTGTCGGTGCCACCGATGTGACCACGAAGAGAAACGCCGACATTGATGAGAACTGCGGTTGTCGGTGCCACCGATGTGACCACGAAGGGCTCCGGTTCTGAGCTTGTATCCTCGCGTGGCCTGGAAAATAGAAAACGATGGCTCCGGTTCTGAGCTTGTATCCTCGCGTGGCCTGGAAAATAGAAAACGATCTTTTACACAACCCACGTTTATCTTCATGGGAAGTCAAGGCATCTTTTAAAGGGCATAGCTGGTAGAGCTCGATGCGCATGTGAACGGAACACGATCACATCAGTGCAATATAGCTGAGAGAGCCCAATACACATATGAACCGAACACGATCACATCAGTGGAATACAGCTGAGAGAGCCCAAGACACATATCACTCGAGCACGATCATGTTAGAGGAATATCAAACTTATAACTTTCTTGCATCTCTGGTCCGGGGGTCTCCGATCTGTGCGGAGGAGGGTACTCCTGTTGCAACGGAGGAAGAGAGTGTGGCCTGACGCTCCGTGAACCGTGATGGGTGAAATTGTCACGGACAAAAATGAAACAACCAAACTCGTGGTTAGTCGCCAGCCAATTTGTTCGGACATAAGCTTCAACTCAAACATTCTAGGCGCCAGGTAGACGGGCCCATATGTCGGGTCCAGCCAATTAAGCTTAGCGGAGAGGCTTCACGGAGACGGTAACGGTCCAGCCAGCCAGACTAAGCCGTTTGACCAACGCCTCGATGTCTGCCCGGACGGATCTCAGTGCCTGGGCCAGACTCATCTAGCCAATTTGTAGGACTAGCGCCCACAAGTTAAGTCGGACGTCGCCAGTTGAAGTAGGAGGGGGAAGGTAGTGTGTGGTGGGGGTGAAATCAAGCTAATCAATTAAATGACCAATTGACCACCACAGAGAGTAAGGCTTTGTAGGCGTGACTGTCATGATTTGAATAGCCAATGAATTAGAGGGAGATAACTTCGGGTACGAGGCGGTAAAAATACTGACCAATGGTACTCGCCCTTGGACACATAGGTAGGAATAAAGTAATGCGTGAGTGCGAGAGGAAGGAGAACGAAGAGAGACAGAGAGGAGGGGAAGAGGTTCCGTGTAAGCTCTGACGAGAGAGAAGCAGAGAGATGAGGGGAGGAGAGAAGAGAACCAAGTTGAGAGATTAGCATGAGATAGTCTGCAGAGGAAGGACTAGGGAGAGATGTGGAGAGAGAGAGTTGCTAACTAATGAAGAGGAAAGGAAAGAAAAGAAAAAAGAAAGAAAAGCAACCATGTCCATTTGATAGAGCAGACTAGAAGAGAGAGAGAGATGCATGCGTTAATGCAGGAAGGAAGAAAGGAGAACAGATTGATGTTGATAGTCACTGTTTCCACCTTGACCGGGGTTCGACCTCATACTTGGCCAGCGCCACTTTCATCGGCAGAGCCACAGACCAACGCCAGCGCCAGCAGACCAAGACCAGTGCCAGCAGTTGTGTCGTGCTTGTGAAAGTGACAGTGAAAAGAAAAAAAAAGAAAGAAAAAACAGTGATTCGTGAATAGTTAAGATCACCTGGCCAGGTAAAGTAGAAATCTATTTATACCCGGGTTAGTTAATGATGTTTTAGATAAATGATTTTGTGAAGTTCAGGAAAGAGAGAATGTTTTATTTTGTTTGATTCCATATGCATTGATGGTTCGTTCTATGAACATGTGTAGTAAAGTTATAGACTTTACTAGTGGTTTGATGTGACGAATGAAATGATATATGAATGAGATCGTAAGCAAGCTGTGAGTGTGTTTGGGCTGTGCGCTAGTCCTTCCTCCATTGACATCACCCGAGGTTGACAATTTATTGGCGAGCCTGCCAGGATATTCGGGCCCCCATTTATTATAATTGTTCAACTTCTCAGAGAGGAAGCTGGGTGGGATTCAAGTATTGTAATCCTAAGACAAGGGGTTGTCTTACTGTATGTTCCCAAGATAGTTAATACTAGGTTTGGCATTGCTTCCAAGATAGTTAATACTAGGCTTGGCATTTCAGCCCCAGAGTACTTATTTCGCACAGATTGCCTATAATTCGCTCTCATAGTTGGGTCAGGCGCTGGGCGTCTTATAAAAACTAATTACGTTGTCCCAGGCTAATATTATCATTCATAGGATTGTGCTACTACGTCACTCGTGTCGGTAACCACCAGTTTGGCTGTCGTAGTAATAAAATCTTGTTCAAAAAAAAAAAGAAAGAGATATAATGGCGGAAGAAAAGAACACCCCTATTGAACAACTTGTGAGCGTCGCTCGTGATCTAGGTTACTCAGGAGATGAGTTGCGTGCATTCGTTGAAAACCAACAAAAGATGGAAAGAGACGAACGCGCGGAAAGACGACGCGTCGCAGTAGAAAAAGCAAAGCGCAGAGCAGGAAACAGAAAGATTAAGGATTCAGGCTAATGATAATCAGGTTACGCGGGGAAACAGAAAGAATAAGGCAGGAAACGGAAAGAATAAGGGAAGCGCAGGAAACAGAAAGAATGAAGCAGGAAACAGAAAGACTAAGGGAAGCGCAGGAAACAGAAAGACTAAAGGAAGCGCAGGAAACGGAAAGATTAAAGGTTCAATTAGAGTTAGAGAAGTGAGAATGAAAAGGGAGACCACCGAGGATGGTAGCTCACTTTCCAGTGACTCTGTGCGCAGTTACGCCCCCGACCAAAGTTACCTAAATTCTCTGAGGGAACCGATTCGATTGATGCATACATCAGTCGTTTCGAAACGTTTGCGACCAGTCAGGTTGGCCTCCAGAAGAGTGGGCAGTCATTTTGTCGGCGTTACTGACGGGTAAGGCATTACAAATTTTCACTGCGTTACCAGCAGAACAACAGTCTGATTTCGGCGGTGTGAAGGAATCGTTGATGAAAGGATTTGACCTCACAGAGGAGGGGTTCAGGAAGAAATTTCGTTCAGCTAAATTACAAGCAGGTGAGACGTACACTCAGTTTGGTGCACGTTTAGATCACTATTTTGAGAAGTGGTTAGAGTTGAGCGGTACGAAGAAGGAGTTCGCTGAGTTGAAAGAGCTAGTTATGAAGGAACAGATTTTGTCAGGTTGCGGCCCTGAGTTGACCATACATTTGAAAGAGAGACAGCCAGAGACAGCAGGAGAGTTGCTGAAGTTCGCAGAGGTGTACAGGGAGGCACGTTTGGGCACTAAGGTACAGGAGAAACAGGTGCTAGGCACAGGTGAGAAGAGTGCAAGGAGACTAGGGGAGTTTTCTGCAAAGTCTGCAAACCCAGCGGTGGGGCAGAAGGAAGGGCAAAGGGACATTAGGTGTTTCATTTGTCACAAGAAGGGACAGTGGCGAGGGATTGTCGCATGAGGTTCCAGAAGGCAGCAGCCTTGCAAGAAGTCGATAAGGGTCGACAGGGGAAACGACCTGCAGTGGAACCAAAAGGGATTCAGTCTGAAGAGGGTGGAGTGCGGCCTATGGCTAGCAATGGACAGCATCAGTGTCAGGGATGGAGGGCACTAGGGTGAGTGGTTCGTTACCAGTGGAAGAAGGGTGGATTGGCCGCAGAGGGTGAAGTGTTACGAGACACTGGTTGTTCATGTGGTGTAGTTAGAACAACGCTGGTCGAGGAAAGGGGATTTGACAGGGCAAATCCAGACCTGTACTTTTAATCGATGGCACTGTGAGGGAGTTTCCAGTTGCTAAGATAGAAGTACGTACCCCTTACTTCTCAGGCGAGTTGTCTGCGTTGGTGATGGAGAAACCCCTTCATGATTTGATCATCGGAAATATTCCAGGTGCAAGGGATCCAGGGGATCCTGAGTTGTTGACTGCTACAGGGGCAGCAGTTCAAACACGGAGCAAGAAGGAGGAAAAGGTTGATAAACCGTTAGTCGTTCCAGCAAGGAAGTCAGGCATAGATGTGTCCCTGATGAGTTTAGGGCAGCGCAGGAACAAGACCCTTCGCTCGTGAAGTCTTGGAGGTTGGCAAGAGGTGGAGAGAAACAGGAGGTTAGAGGAGGTGAGACAGAATTTCTTGTGAAAGGCGGGCTGTTGTACGAGTGTTCACCAAGGGGAAGACAGGTAAGGTGACCACTCAGTTAGAGGTACCAGCAGGTTATCGTGACAACTGTCATTCAGTGGGTCACGAGTCGCTCATGGCGGGTCATCTCGGCACCAGCAAAACAGCTGACCGAATCTTTGATGACTTTCATTGGCCAGGAGCAATGGCAGACATCAAGCGTTTCTGCATGTCATGTGACGTGTGTCAAAGGTCAGCCACAAGAGGGGTGAAGAGGAAGGCGCCTCTTAAACAGCCTCCTTTAATTGACACACCGTTCAGGAGGTGGCTGTTGACCTGATCGGCCCAATCGCGCCCTGTTCCAAAGGTGGGCACAGGTATGTGTTGACGCTCGTGGACTACGCGACCCGATACCCCGAAGCAGTTGCATTGAAAGGCGTAGATACGCAACAGGTCGCTGAAGGGCTGGTAGACATCTTTTCTCGCGTGGGGTGCCAGCACAAATTCTCAGTGACAGGGGGTCACAGTTCACCTCAGGCGTGATGAAGGAGGTCAACAGGCTGCTAGGGGTCACACAGCTTCTCACTACCCCATACCACCCACAATGCAATGGCTTGGTGGAGAGATTCAATGGTGTGCTGAAGGGTATCTTAAAGAAGCTCTGTGAGGAAAGGCCAGCAGATTGGGACCGCTACTTCCAGCGCACTGTTCGCCTACAGGGAAGCCCCCCAGGAAAGCACAGGCTTTTCGCCATTTGAGCTGCTGTATGGGCGGACAGTTCGGGGACCAGTGTGCATTCTCAAAGAGCTGTGGTCCGGAGAACAGGAGTCCGAAGAGGTCAAAACCACTTATCAGTATGTGGTGGACCTACGCAATAGGCTCGAGGAGACATGTAAGGTCGCAAGGGAGAGTTTGCAGGAGGCTAGGGTCGTCAAGAAGAAGCAGTATGACAGGAAGGTGAGGAAGCAATTCCTCAAGGTGGGAGATCAAGTCCTGTACTGCTTCCCACGGATCAACAACAAAGCTGCTGATGCATTGGAAGGGACCATTCACCATCATTGAAAAGGTAGATCAGGACTACCGAATCGAGTGAATGGGAAAATCAAAACTTTCCATGCAAATTTGCTCCGCAAATATATCAGCGTGAGACCCAGCACATAGGCGCAGCAGCAATCATTGATGGAGGTGAAGGAGACCCAGCAGAAGAAGGGGAGATTTTGTTGCCGGAGTTTCCAGGAGAAGAGTCATACAGGGATGTGTCACTGTATGAAGGGCTAGACAGTAAGAGACAGGAGGAAGTTAGGGGGCTCCTAGAACAGTATAGGGCGTCCCCGACTGATAAACCAGGCAGGACCACTCTAGAGACATGTACGGTGGAGTTAACATCGCAAAAACCCGTACATGTGAAAGCCTACCGATCCCATATCCACCAAGCAAGTGATCGAGGAGGAGGTAGAAAAGATGTTGGACCTTGGGGTGATTGAACCGTCCAAATCATCGTATAGTGCACCCGTCGTCTTAGTGAGGAAAAAGTCAGGTGAGCATCGATTCTATGTTGACTATAGACGTCTGAACAGTGTCACCAAGGTCGATGCAGAGGTCATACCGACATGGAAGACCTGTTCGCTCAGATCGCCACAAGCAAGAGCCAGTATTTCACCAGGATAGATCTGAGCAAGGGTTACTGGCAAATAGCCTTGAGTGAGGACTCAAAGGAAGTCACAGCCCTTCTCCACTCCTATGGGGCTATACCAGTGGCGAGTACTTCCTTTCGGGATGGTCAACGCACCTGCAGTCTTCTCTCGGATGATGAGGAAGTTATTGACGGGATTGGAAGGCGTTGTGAATTTCATGGATGACATTCTGATAGCATCCGAGACATGGGAGGAGCATATGAGGCAGCTAGGAGCAGTTTTAGAGAGGTTGAGGCAAGCCAATCTCACAGCCAGACCAACAAAGTGCCAGGTTGGTTTTCCAAGCCCGGAGTTCCTAGGTTTTGTTGTCGGAGGCGACACAAAGCAGCCAGAAAAGGGAAAGGTGGAGAAGATGATGAATTCAGAGAGACCAAAGACCAAAACAGAAGTCAGGAGTCTGCTAGGGTTTATTGGTTTCTATAGGGAGTTTGTTCCAAATTTTCGCAGCAATCACGAGTCCTCTCAGTGATTTGGTCAAAGCAGGGAAACCGGCAGTGGTCGAGTGGTCAGACGCTGCCCGAGCAAGCACTGCAGACGGTGTTGGAAAGACTAGGTTCCGTCCCATCTTGAAGCTACCAGATATGTCCAAACCATTTTTGTTGCGGACAGATGCATCAGGCGGTGGAGTAGGTGCAGTATTGTTGCAGGAGCATGAAGGGGTCGAGTTCCCTGTGAGGTATGCTAGCAGGAAGTTGACAAAGTGTGAAGAAGGGTACGCAACGGTGGAGAAGGAGTGTTTAGCCGTTGTGTGGGCCGTGCAGAAATTCCACAAATACTTGTATGGGAAAAGAGTTCGTGATAGAGACTGATCATCAACCACTCAAATTCCTGCAGGAGGCGCAGTTGAAAAACAGCAGAGTGCTGCGTTGGGCAATGGCATTGCAGCCCTACAGGTACCGAGTGCAGTACATTCCAGGTTGACAGAATGTCGGAGCTGACTATTTAAGTCGTGTAGTCTAGCAGCTTGCAACTCAGAGGAAGTCAGTCATATCTGGGGTGCTTTGTTGATAATATGTGTTGATTACAGTTATGTTGAGTGATATGGGTTCATTCCCAGTTGGCTATGGTTCATATTTCTGTGTGAGACTTGTTCATATTTTCTTTGTGGAGACTTGTTCATGTGGGAAAGTAGTTAGCTTGGAGCATACAGTCGCTTGTGTAGTGAGGCATTATTTGCAATAAGTGAGGATGAGATTCTCAGTGAAGTGTCATGGATCGTGATCATATTATATGGTGCTCTTCAAAGTAGTTGTGAAGAGGAGAGATGGCAAATCCGCAGGTAGGGAATTGCATAGGTGCGCACAGAGGTCGTTATAAATGAGTCGAAATAACGCAAGAGCGCACGTCAATGATAACTCGTTGGAGTGGTATTCACTAATGATATATTTTTATAATTTGTAAACCGGTTGTTGTAAAGTATTTTTCAAACTTTGCACGTGTAGCTGTGTGTCAGCAAATTCGGTTGTTGTCTTTTTTGTACCCTTGTTTTGAGACAAGCGGAGCATGGTCTTTTGCAAGGGGGAAATTGTCACGGACAAAAATGAAACAAAACCAAACTCGTGGTTAGTCGCCAGCCAATTTGTTCGGAAATAAGCTTCAACTCAAACATTCTAGGCGCCAGGTAGACGGGCCCATATGTCGGGTCCAGCCAATTAAGCTTAGCGGAGAGGCTTCACGGAGACGGTACGGTCCAGCCAGACAGACTAAGCCGTTTGACCGACGCCTCGATATCTGCCCGGACGGATCTCAGTGCTGGGCCAGACTCATCTAGCCAATTTGTAGGACTAGCGCCCACAAGTTAAGTCGGACGTCGCCAGTTGAAGTAGGAGGGGGAAAAGGTAGTGTGTGGTGGGGGTGAAATCAAGCTAATCAATTAAATGACCAATTGACCACCACAGAGAGTAAGGCGTGTAGGCGTGACTGTCATGATTTGAATAGCCAATGGAATTAGAGGGAGATAACTTCGGGTACGAGGCGGTAAAAATACTGACCAATGGTACTCGCCCTTGGGCACATAGGTAGGGAATAAAGTAATGTGTGAGTGCGAGAGGAAGGAGAACGAAGAGAGACAGAGAGAGAGGAAGAGGGTTTCCCTGTAAGCTCTGACGAGAGCGAAGCAGAGAGATGAGGGGAGGAAGAAGAGAACCAAGTTGAGAGATTAGCATGAGATAGTCTGCAGAGGAAGGACTAGGGAGAGATGTGGGAGAGAGAGTTGCTAACTAATGAGAGGAAAGGAAAGAAAGAAAAAAGAAAAGAAAAGCAACCATGTCCATTTGATAGGCAGACTAGAAGAGAGAGAGAGAGTGCATGCGTTAATGCAGGAAGGAAGGAAAAAGAGAACAGATTGATGTTGATAGTCACTGTTCCACCTTGACCGGGTTCGACCTCATACTTGGCCAGCGCCACTTTCATCGGCAGAGCCACAGACCAACGCCAGCGCCAGCAGACCAAGACCAGTGCCAGCAGTTGTGTCGTGCTTGTGAAAGTGACAGTGAAAAGAAAAAAAAAAGAAAAGAAAAAACAGTGATTCGTGAATAGTTAAGATCACCTAGCCAGGTAAAGTAGAAATCTATTTATACCCGGGTTAGTTAATGATGTTTTAGATAAATGATTTTGTGAAGTTCAGGAAAGAGAGAATGTTTTATTTTGTTTGATTCCATATGCATTGATGGTTCGTTCTATGAACATGTGTAGTAAAGTTATAGACTTTACTAGTGGTTTGATGTGACGAATGCATGATATATGAATGAGATCGTAAGCAAGCTGTGAGTGTGTTTGGGCTGTGCGCTAGTCCTTCCTCCATCGACATCACCCGAGGTTGACAGAGATGTACGCCCTGTTGGTCGGAGGCCCTTAAGGACAGGGTGTACTCGCTGACTGTAACCTGCATACTCTGTGGCTGTTGTTGCCGCCGGCAGTGGTGGGGAGTTCCGTGTGGGGGCCGTTGTCTGTCGCTCTCTGAGCTCTGGTTCCTTGTGAGCTTTAGTTCACGTTCGGCTGTTGGTCGGTTCACGATGGGCATCGGTGCACGTCGCCTCTTTCCCCTCACCAAAAGGCCTGTCTTCAGCGTCGGCCTGTCTTCAGGGTCGGCCCTCTTCGTGCTCGGATGGCGATGGTCCTGTGCCGCGTGAGGCCGCCTCAAAAAGGGAGCAGGACGAAAGTCGCTGGAGCGCTGCACGAGTCCTTTGTGTTCTGTCCACACAGACTGCGGTCAGTGAAATGGCATCTGCGTTCATTACTGACATCTGCCTGCCTTATGGCATCTGCGTTCATTACTGACATCTGCCTGCCATGTGCAGGAGCTGAGAGACAGCGCTTTGGACCGAATGGAGAAGTGTTGCGTTGTGTCCTCCATGTCCTTGCTGCGGGCTTGGGGTATTCCCTGGCGGCTCCTGTCTCCTCTCCAGGCCTCCTGCTGGTGCGTAAGAACGCACCAGCCCCTCACAGCTGTTTTGCCCGCCAACAGAAGCGGTTACCGAGGTTTGGCTGAGAAAGGGATTCCAGAGCCAGCCCGAGAGCCGCTGCCCACACTGGCAGGACCACAGGAAGTCCCCCTCGCTATGGTCAGGGGGAGAAAGCTGATGTAGTGTGGCCACGTGCACAGACAATCCTGCAAGGCGCGCTTGAAGGAGGGAGGCGCAGAGGCAGGCAGGGAAAGAGCTGGTCGGAGAACGTGATAGAAAGGACAAAACCCCAGGCTGCCAGAACTCCTGCGAGAACCCTTGGTGGTGAGAACACCTCAATATTATGGACTGTGGTGTGTCTCTATTTGACGCCAGGAGCGCAGACACAACCAGCCGTGTCTCCCTGATGAGTTCCGACCAGCGGACGAAAGGCTCGGAGCAGGCAATACAAATATATCTGCCTTCGAAAGGGATTGCGATGGTTTTCTTATGCAGCTAGTGAAGAGTTTTCATATCTGTAACATATTTTCTTAATTTTATGTTCCCGGTTTCTCCATCTTCAAACTCCCCCCCCCCCCCTCATTAAGTCCAAATCTTTGCTAAGTCATCACTATGAAGACAGTTCAGTTGTTGGCCTGCGCTTGTTTTTTTTTCCCCCACTATTAGATTGTTCGTCTATGTATTTGTCTGACTTCATTCAAGTTTAAAAGGCTGTGCCAGTCTTGAATAAAAGTTACTCTGTGTTAGGTTTTCTTATGGGAGCAAAAAATACCCCACTTGTTTACTGTTTATCCTGCGAGAAGCCAAGGACAGGCCGCGATGAAGGAGAAGGTCGGCGGAGTCGTCCCTCATGTCCCCCTCCTACGACCACTTAGGTCACGGGAATGAGATGAGACGATGAAATCAAATTGTAACACACATTTCAAATCTCTATGGTTCATATCACGCGCCTGTATTTCACATTCATGAGATGATGAAATCAAATTGTAACACACATTTCAAATCTCTATGGTTCATATCACGCGCCTGTATTTCACATTTATGGACGATGAAATCAAATTGTAAACACATTTCAAATCTCTATGTTCATATCACGCGCTGTATTTCCCATTTATGAGATGATGAAATCAATTCAACACACATTCAATCTCTATGTTCATATAACGCGCTGTATTCCCATTTATCGTTGTTCTCTTCTCTTCATCATTCTGTCAGTGGCATTACACATTACGTCACCACCTCACAGCAACACCCAGACTCGTCGGTCAAGACCCTGACCAGCACCGGTGAAACACGCCGGAATCGCTGTACGCTGGAAGAACATGACAGTCAGTCTGGCGTTTAGAAGTTCACGCTGTGAAAACTACCGTACCGCCTCTGGAGTACGCCGTGAACGTGATACTGCGGCGCATACGCATACATCTCTCTTCCATCCCATGCGGGTCACACTACTTTCCAGCTACGAACATTACCAATTCACGCTGAAAGCACTAAGCTTACCACAGACAATAGTAATTGTTGGGGGGGGGGGGGGGGGGGGGGGGGGGGGGGGGGGGTAAGTACGATAAGGGGAGTAATTTGAGGCGACCTGCAAAATTAGAGATCATTTTTGAGTAGTGTCCCTTGAGTCCCTGTCTGTTTTCCCCCTCCTAGAAAAAAGAAAGAGAGAGAGAGAGAGAGAGAGAGAGAGGGGGAAGGAAAGCGTGTTGGCAAGAGTTCTTTTCGCATAAAGACAGTGTTAACAGCTACGGAAACAACAACAACAGAAACAACTGTCGGCAAGAGTTCTTATTGCATAAAGACTGTTAACAGCTACGGAAACAACAACAACAACAACAACAACAAACTGTTGGCAAGAGTTCTTATCGCATTAAGACAGTGTTAACAGCTACGGAAACAGCAACAGCAACAACAACAACACAACAGAACAACACACTCACGCACACACGCACACGCACACACACACACAACACACACGCGCGCGCACATCCGTAGTATTCGCTGCATAAGCTGCAAGCACCACAGTTTTGGCGCGGTAGTATTTATAACGTGTTAAACAAGTAGTTCAGAGAAAGCATTTCAGTATCAGCTCATGAGGTGCACCCCAGAGAACACATTGCACTGCTGGTGATTTAGGCAGATATCAGTTGTGCTTGTTCTGAATCTTTAATGCTCGTGTGGCCTTCATTCTTTTAAACTTCATCCTGTTACAATTGATCGTTAGAGCTCCGTGATAGACTTTTAGACCGTCTGGGATGGCCATCACTCTATATCCTCATTAAAACAACAACAACAACAGCAGCAACAACAACACAACAACAACAACAACAACAACCGAACAACCGTGTTACGCCCAATTCAGTCTTTGATCTTATTCATCTCAGGACTGGGACTTCTCTCTCTCTCTCTCTCTCTCTCTCTCTCTCTCTCTCTCTCTCTCTCTCTCTCTCTCTCTCTCTCTCTCTCTCTCTCTCTCTCTCTCTCTCTCTCTCTCACACACACACACACACACAATGAAAATATGCATACCAACATTGGTAAATAAGATGAATTACACTTTTTATTTAGTCCTGCGTTGTCATAGAGTCAAATTTATTCAACCGACATATGACAAGGTTCCATGCAAGGCTACTTATGTTGACAAGGCATGAGACTACCGTGAAAAAAGGGAATATTTATCAGGCGCTCTACGGGCTGTAAATTGCGACTCCGTCAAATGCTATTTTTCAATGTATATCATGACAAATTTTATTCTGTTGATTGCTTCCGTGACTTGTATAGGTCACTGGATTCTTTTCCCTTGTTTAGTCACGTGTACAGGGGCCTGTGACGGTACAAAGTGTCCCAGAAACAAAGTGTCCGCATGCGGACACTTTGTTCCCTGCGGACACTTTGTATCGTGAACTGACATTCAAAGTGTCCGCAGAAATCCAGCGGACACTTTGTTCCGCGAGGTGACATATAACTAACAAAACGGAACAAAGTGTCCGCAGCCGTTTCAGCCTCAGTGTGAGTGGGTGAATGTGCACGTACACTCCCATGCGCGTGCATGCGTGCGTGCGTGTGTGTGTGTGTGTGTGTGTGTGTGTGTGTGTGTGTGTGCGTGGTGTGTGTGTGTGCGTGCGTGCGTGCGTGCGTGCGTGCGTGCGTGTGTGGTGTGTGTGTGTGTGTGTGTGTGTGTTGCCCCGCGCGCGCACATGAGCGTAATCTAAACTTTGTGCGCTGTTGCACAAAAAAGTAGTCAACAAATTTTAAACAATGAAAAAAAAATTAAGATGCACACACACACACACACACACACACACACACACACACACACACACACACACACGTGCGCGCGCGTGCGTACGCACGCACACACGACGCACGCACGCACGACGGCATGGGAGTGTACGTGCACATTCACCCACTCACACTAAGGCCGAAACGGCTGCGGACACTTCATTCCGCTTTTGTAAGTTATATGTCACCTCGCGGAACAAAGTGTCCGCAGCATTTCTGCGGACACTTTGAATGTCAGTTCACGGTACAAAGTGTCCGCAGGGAACAAAGTGTCCGTCTGCGGACACTTTGTTCCTGCACACCTTTGTACTGTCACAGTCATGAGTTTATCTTAGCAGCGATCCAACATCGTGATGTGACGTTTATCTTAGCCATCGATCTGACATCGTGAGTGACGTTATCTTAGCCATCGATCTGACATCGTGATGTGACATTTATCTTAGCGATCTCCCACATTGATGTGACGTTTATTTTAGCAGCGATCCGACATTCGTGGTGTGATTTTATCTTAGCCATCGATCGACATCGTGATGTGACGTTTATCTAGCCATCAATCCGACATCGTTACATGACGTTTATCTTAGCTCGATCCGACATCGTGACGTGACGTTTATCTTAACCAGCGATCCGACATCGTGACGTGACGTTTATCTTAGCCAGTGATCCCACATCGTGACGTGACGTTTATCTTAGCCAGCGATCTGACATCTGAGTGACGTTTATCTTAGCCAGCGATCCCACATCGTGATGTGACGTTTATTTAGCCAGCGATCCCACATCGTGATGTGATGTTTATCTTAGCCAGCGATCCCACATCGTGATGTGACGTTTATCTTAGCCAGCGATCCACATCGTGATGTGACGTTTATCTTAGCCAGCGATCCACATCGTGATGTGACGTTTATCTTAGCCAGCGATCCCACATCGTGATGTGACGTTTATCTTACCCAGCGATCCCACATCGTGATGTGACGTTTATCTTAGCCAGCGATCCCACATCGTGATGTGACGTTTATCTTAGCCAGCGATCCCACATCGTGATGTGACGTTTATCTTACCCAGCGATCCCACATCGTGATGTGACGTTTATCTTAGCCAGCGATCCCACATCGTGACGTGACGTTTATCTTAGCCAGCGCTCCCAATCGTGACGTGACGTTTATCTTAGCCAGCGCTCCACATCGTGACGTGACGTTTATCTTAGCCAGCGCTCCCACATCGTGACGTGACGTTTATCTTAGCCAGCGCTCCACATCGTGACGTGACGTTTATCTTAGCCAGCGCTCCCACATCGTGACGTGACGTTTATCTTAGCCAGCGCTCCCACATCGTGACGTGACGTTTATCTGCAGGCTTCGAAGCAAAAGATCGTCCAACTTGCTTCTTTTTCTTCTTCCGTCGAAGTCACATCTTTTTTTTTTCTTTTTTTGGAATGTCAGCATTTTTCCACAGCTGTTGTCATCTGTGGCGCTTCTATCACAGTCTGATAGGAAATGGGTAAAAGGAATGATAAATGAAAGGCGCAATTTCTTTTGGAAGACACACACCACTGTGTGCTTGGTTACTCAGACAGACTTTAAGACTCGAGTATTGTGTGCCTTGCTCTTCAATGATTCAATATGAATTTTCAATGAAATGTGAAATTAGCCAGTATTTCATGTTAATATTTTTCACCGCTTCTATCTTCCCTAGCATCTTCCTCCAACATCTGCTCGCAGATGGGAAATAGAAGTAACAGTGGAATTTGATTTCCATCTCTTCATCTCACGACAGTTTGCGTGCTCTGTTTTATTAGGGTTAATACTGATATCATGCAGAAGTATGTTGATCAAGTTTTCTCTGTAGGGGGAATATTTCATTGTTTTAGCCTTCCTCACCTCCAGCAAGGTCCGTTCGAACTGTTGAAGGACTGCTATGGTGCTGACATTGAAGCCATGATTACCAGAAACAAGGTTCGCAGATTTGAATCGCACTTTCCAACTGTGCAACACTTTGCTGAGAAGAAGGATCCCATGCAGTACGGTTATGTTCCATAACATCTCTCACATAGGTTTCATAACACTCCTGCCTGATGTTCTCGGGACGTTACGACAAATGCCGCTTAAGAGAAGCTAAACGCTTACTGGTTGTCTGGAAAGTGATGTTAAAATGACCATTCCCATGTCATTGTGCTATCAGTTGCAACTTCAGAATATTTGGCAGCATTGGTTGTTTCCGATTTCACTCTACGAATCAGATAACAACATAACACCAGTGTTTTTTTTATGAAGACTGGACATTTCTGTCAGGGATAATCAAAAGAATTCAAGCTCTGTTTTTTTTTACTTTAACTTTACAGTAAGCAATCTATCATTAGCAAAATAATTTCAGAGA
>CM031595.1:173061881-173064381 GCA_018398815.1 Conus ventricosus
GTGGGACTGACAAGTGCTGGGGACGAGAGGATGGTCACTGCTACCCCGGACCGGGAAAAGTACACGTCTAGTGACAGTAAAGAATTGCCGTGCGCGGAGTCGGTCCAACTAGTTGCCGCCAAGTTTGGTAGAGGTCCACTCGAAGAGCACCCCCCCATGCGGCGAGGCTTGGAACTTCCCTGGTGAGAGTGGTAGAACTTCCCTTCTCTTCCTGCCGGGACGACCACGCCCTGAGAGAGTCAGATCAATCACGACGGACAGTTTCGAGCCTGACGTCGACCTAATTCTTCTTCTTCTTCTTCCTAAAATACTGGTTCACTCAAAAACGAGTAGGTCACCAGCGCGCCTGTGTCTATCTGTCTGTCTGTCTGCCTGCCTCGGCTGGCTGGTTACGCCCTGAGAGAGAGAGGAGAGAGAGAGAGAGAGAGAGAGAGAGAGAGAGAGAGAGAGAGAGAGAGAGAGAGGAGGAGAGGAGGGAGGGAGAGAGAGAGAGAGAGAGAGAGAGAGAGAGAGTACAAACTAAACCTTGTTGGACACCACTCCTGCCATGTGTACTTTGGGGATGAAAACGAATGGCGAAAAAAAAAAAAATTAAAATGAACAGCTTTCCCTTTGTAAAACTAAAAATTCTGCGACAACATTTTCGCAGCTTTCACAAGCTTTCTCAGCATTGCCGTGCGACCAATTTGAACACGCACACAATCTCAGACTTTTTACAACAGTTCACAAGATTTCCTTTGCCAGCAAACTGAAACTGTTTACTTTTGTGTACCCCCGGGTTGGCTTACATGTATGTATGTGCGTATGTACGTATCTGTAGCTATGCGATTTGCCAAATGCAGTACACCTACTGCAAACTGTCTTGCGATTGGTACGCATTAGGTGCGACGTTTGTCTGGTGGACTCTCAACTCGTACCATACCTCAGGGTGTTGTCCCTGTACATGTCTGATTCGGCAGTTGAGGACAGTGCTTCTCTGGGTCTCGCCCGCACCTTCGGTTCTTTTTTCCTTGTCTACCTTTTGGTCGACTCTAGGGAAAGGTCCAGTGACGGTGAGGAAAGACCCACGGACCGCAGGGAAAGTCCTGTTGACAACAGGAAAGACTGTGATCCGGGATTCTATTCAGAGAGCACGTAAGACCTCATGGCGAAAGCTTGGTTGTATCTGGAGTTGTACTGTCTTCATCTGTCAGATGAACGGCAACGAGTCAGGCTATGGGATGCACACAGCAGTTGCTTGACGGTGGCGTTTTTCGCCGGTGACCTTTGCAGTCATGGAACGTGGGCTTGTACACCCATGGGAACGCTCCCGTGGAGGTTCTGTCGTGTCTCTTCCAGTGGCCATTAGACAATGGCATCTGCAAGGGAGCAATTAGGTCCTCTGACGTCTTAATGGAATGCCGTGTACATGCCTGTACCCTGTGTGAACACAGCACAGGTGTCTAAGGGTGGTGCAGGATTGCTCCTAGCTGGTTTGTTCGGCAGTTGAGAACAACTTTTCTCTGGATCCTACCCGCACCTTAGGGTGTGTCTTTTTGTTTTTCCTTTTTTCTTCTCAAGGTGTTGTCCTTGCGAATGTCTTGGGGAGTACGGTGCTCACCTTGCTTAAGCATTGCTGCAAGTATCTGCACTATTTCAGCGTCTGTCGCTGTCGTCGTCGTGCTGCCCTCCCCCCCTCCCCCAACTTCCTCTTGCTTCCCTTACCCTTCCCCACTCCCTTCTCTTCCCCTACCCTGCTGCCCCCACCCTCTTTCTCTGTCCTCACTCACAGTTTACTCAGGATCTTCCTACTTATGTAAAGCAGTCAGGAACCTCCTGTTCATCCCCCCCCCCCTTCCATCCTTCCTTCCTTCTTTAGCATGGGAGGTCCATAGAAAGTATGTTTTACTAGTTTGAGTCCACGCAGGCTCTGTCTTGGTATCCTGCGCGGAAGCCTAGCCTGCTATCGTGTTATGTGTGTGTGTGTGTGTGTGTGTGTGTGTGTGTGTGTGCGTGCGTGCGTGCGTGCGTGCGTGCGTGCGTGCGTGCGTGCGTGCGTGTGTGCGTGCGTGTGTGTGTGTGTGTGTGTGTGTGTGTGTGTGTGTGTGTGTGTGTGTGTGTGTGTGTGTGTGCACGCGCGCGTGCGTGCATGCATGTGTGCGTACGTGTGTGTGTGTGTGTGTGTGTGTGTGTGTGTGTGTGTGTGTGTGTGTGTGTGTGCTCGCGCGCACGTGCGTGCTTGTGTGCGTGAGTGTGTACGTGTATGGTGTGGTGTGGTGTGGTGTGTGTGTGTGTGTGTGTGTGTGTGTGTGTGTGTGTGTGTGTGTGTGTGTGTGTTTCCATTCCACTGGCACACGATGGCCTGCTTCTCAACGAAAGACGGAAGAGGGATTCATTTTCTAACAATGTCACTTTGTTTATGTCAAGGGGGCGAAACCTCTCACAAAGGCCTTAAGCGCTTTAGAGGAAAAAAAAATGGCGTGCGGAGTGGCGAACTAGGTAATGGGGCGATTAGCAGTAC
>CM031595.1:173069381-173079381 GCA_018398815.1 Conus ventricosus
GGAGTGATCTGTGACAGATCAGGATGATGATGATGAAGAGTGGGGATATTGAGGAGTGATCTGTGACAGATCAGTATGATGATGATGAAGAGGGGTGATATTGAGGAGTGATCTGTGACAGATCAGGATGATGATGATGAGAGGGGGTGATATTGAGGAGTGATCTGTGACAGATCAGGATGATGATGATGAAGAGGGTGATATTGAGGAGTGATCTGTGACAGATCAGGATGATGATGAAGAGGGGTGATATTGAGGAGTCCATGACACCCCCCCCCCCCCCCACTTCACCCTTCCTTGCTCTGTGGCCAGCCTGTCGCCCACCAGGAATGACTGGTCACAGTCATTTGTTACAGTCATTTGTTACAGTCATTTGTCACAGTCATTTGTCACAGTCATTTGTTACAGTCATTTGTCACAGTCATTTGTCACAGTCATTTGTCACAGTCATTTGTTACAGTCATTGTCACAGTCATTTGTCACAGTCATTTGTCACAGTCATTTGTCACAGTCACTTGTTACAGTCATTTGTCACAGTCATTTGTCACAGTCATTTGTCACAGTCATTTGTCACAGTCATTTGTTACAGTCATTTGTCACAGTCATTTGTCACAGTCATTGTCACAGTCATTTGTCACAGTCATTTGTTACAGTCATATTACACCTCAGGGGAAAAAATAACCTTTTTTTAACAAAATGGAAATATTCTGTCTGACTGAGGCATTTGTGCCCAAAAATGATTTCTCTTCTGCAGAGTTTACATAGAATTCTTATCAGTGCTCAACATTACCTTTATCGTTGTCCAGGACGTGGGAAATCGTGATTGTATTGCTTAGTGCACTAATATAATGCAATAATCAAAACATAAAAGATCAATACTTCCTAATCCCGGGATATAATAAATGGCTTCTTACCTGGCCAGGTTTTCACACACACAACCACGCTTTCACACCACACCACAGTTCTTGAACAAGTCTCTTCCAGTTTTCTTCAGCGCTGCTTGATGGTGACGCCCTTGGTTGACTGGCCCCAGGTTTCAGGACTGGGTCTTCGTGGTCGTCTCTGGGATCTCGACGTAGAACTCCCAGGCCACGTGTGTCTCGACCCTACTCTGTCCTGCTCACTCTCCTCTCCTCTCTCTCCTCTGTCCTTCTCTCTCTCGTGGTGTTATTCTCCTTCACACGTTGTTCTCCCTCAGTTTATATAGGGATGGACACAAAGGATTTCCCTTCGGGCCATGCCTTTGCCCATGCTGCTTCTCAAACCCCCTGTTCACATAGTACCCTGAATTCTCCATTCGCTACATTCTTCCACACATCAGCATTTACACACATCCCTACCTAATTGATTAGCAAACAAACACTTGGCACCAGATGAACATCGATATTTCCGCCGACTTCGGGGGTCACTTAACACAGTAATTATCCTGACAATAGCAATCACATAGTGCCCTCGGCAATACCATCTAAACGAGCCCAAGACTCCTGCTCTTCAATTACTGTTTACAGAGCGACCTCAGCTGACTGAGTATGTAGCACCTACTACATACTCTGAGGTCCTAGTGGTTACATCCCTCCTCCCTTTCGCTTTTGGGAAGGTTCGAACCCGGGAAGGTCCTTACTACCTTAGGTGCCATCTGTCACCTGACCACTTCGTCCTCCTGGACACAGTTCGACCGTGTGCGGTGGGTAAGGTACACTGGTTAATGGGTCTACTACCTATTTCGGTACTACGCACAAACGTTCCTTTGCCTCTAAGCGTTTTAGGCCTTTTGTGAGAGATTTCACTCCTTGACAATCGTTCATCAACATAAAAAAGGAAACTTCGACCGAGTCTAGCATGGAAATTAAGGCAGGTCATTTAAAATTATTTTTACAAGAAACATATTAAAGTTATAGCAGCCCTCTACAAAGATTCAACCCTCTCCGAAGATTCAACCCTCTACAAAGATTCAACCCTCTTAGAAGATTCAACCCTTTACAAAGATTCTGAGCCTGGCATTTTCTTCTCATCAATTGCAGCAAGAGGCACGAATGCTGTCTCCATCTTTCTGCTCACTTCGACCTGTACTGGAAAAATCACGGTGGAACAAAACAATTCTAGATTTGATGATCCCCCTATGTCCATTGGAGGATCTCGGTACCTCCTCTGCTTCGCTCATTTTATCAATATGATGGTCAGGCGAAACGGAAACCAGGAACTCATTAGACGGTCGGATAAAAGCATTCAAGCACAAGCGGACTAGAGGACTAGCAGCTCAGATTTAAAGCAAACCTTGGTCATTAGTTCTCGACAAGATTCAAACAGTGGATTATCCCGCTAAAACATACAGTACGAAACAGGGACGAAAAAATGAACACATCAAAGAACTTGGTCAGCTTAACAGAGAGTAAGATGAAGACAAGGCGTTTCCCTGGATTTGTTGCTATGACGAGATTCGGGGTCACGGGTTCTTCTTCTTACTAAAATACCTGGTTTTCACTCTAAAAACGAGTAGGTTCACCCAGCGCGCATGTTTAAAAGTTATAATAAGGATAAAATAAAAACTTTAAAACAGTGCGACTCAGACTGGTTGGCCCCTGGAGGCAAATTTGGCATGCAAGGGTCGCACTCACGATATTAAGGGGTTATAGATTATGCAGTGGTTTGGTTGGGCAAAATCCCATTGTGGCGGTGTGTTGTGACCAAACATCACCCCAAAACTGCACTTCAGAAGGACTCCAGAAGCAAAAAGGGGAAACTGAGGAAGACCCAACTGGCGACACGAACCGGCTACAGGACCAGAACAAAAATCTCACCTGAGGTACTGTACATTAGAAAGCGCCAGAAGCAAAAAGCTACGCGGGGAAGACCGTGGTTTATCCTTTAAGCCAAAAAAAACACTGCGGGGCGACCAGTCTCTCAGTTAAAGTTCGTACTGATCAGTAACTTACCATTGTCAGCTCTTGGCCGTATCCTGGGAGCGGGGAGGGGGGGGGAGTGGGGGGGGGACTGGGGGGGAGGGGGGGGGGAAGGACTTTTTCAATAAACACGAATTGTGTTGACAGCAAAAAAAAGCCCCAAAACAGTTGATTCCGAGTCAAGTCACGTTTGGTTCAACACCAGCCGTCCGAGACTGGTCTACATCAGGGTTGAGTTTTTTTTTTTCGTTTTTTTCCACCTAAATTATGATTAATCCTCTCTGAAATGGACAGAGAAATGTTTTGACAACGGACTGTGTTGTTCCAGTTCTGTATTCGAATTTAGCACATTTGATCGGTTCATTTTGTTAGTAGCCAGCCATCTTCCCCATCAATCGTTTCAATATTGTTTGAGGGTTCTCGAGGGTTTCAGACTGTTTATGTAATATTGCACATTGTTTGGTAAAAAGAAACCCGCCACGGATCCTTAACTATTGTTTGGGGTTCCGCTGGGTTTCAGAGTGTTTATGATATTAGATTTCACACATATCTTGTTCAAGAGCAAGGCCAGGATCACAATCAATTGATTACAAGGTATTCGCGGGCCTATCCACCAGTGGTTCTGTGCGTTTACTTTGGAAGCAGATGCTCAAGCAGTCCAGCCGTACTATCCCCGTCCTGTTGTGTTGACGATGGCGTTGGGCGGACTGGTCGCGTATGAAGATGCAACCTTGCAATTCTATTGGATCCAAAGATGACATCTGTAATGGTGATACCTGGTTTCGTCATTGTTACAGGATTTAAGTTCCCTAGTTAAGACGCAGACGCCCAAACATTAACGTTGACATTTTTGTTGTTGCCTTCTGAACGTGTAGTTGTTCTGGTTAATTCCATCGCGGTGTGTGAGTCGGTTCTAACCCGCATTCTATGTGGATGGTTTTCCTTGTCTATTAGATAACATAAATATTGCAGTGCCAAAATGTCACCTCCGATACAGATTGTCCCCCTGTAATATGGATGATGTTGAGCAGGCAATCACATAGTTATGTTACTGTGAATAATCGTCGCATCATGTAAACGTTGGGTCTGGGTGGAGTCTGACCAGCACTCTTGTGATTGGTGTACAGGGCGAGAAGGGAGATTTTTTTTAAGGTCAGTAATGCTACATCTTATTGTCAATGACGCTACTAGTTCATTTCAATTATGATAGCGTTGTGTCTGTTGGTGCCGTCGAGTGTCGGCAGCGATGGTGATGGTGGATGTAAATCTAGTCTTCGACATTACCAGTCTATGCTGGGTTTTCCAAATTTGGAAAGAACAACGATTCATCCACACACACACACCACACACACTCCCACACACACCACACACACAAACACACGGCCACGCGCAGCCGCACTCTCAACGCACGCACGCCACGCACGCACGCACGCACGCCACGCACGCAACCACAACACCACACAACACACTCACTTCACTCAAACTCACACTTTAGTTATTTTACTTAGTGGTGTGACTAGGAGTCAGGAGTACGATCTCCACAGGGAAAGGAATATCCCAAACTCGAAAAAAAAAGTCATCTTGAGTTGTGCATGACCTTAACCTTTTTGTCATAATCATTATCATGTTTTGCGTAGAAAATTTAAGGTACGTTGTGAAACGTTATAATTGTGAACAATTATAGGTAACGTAAATGTAAGAATTATTCGTGTGTGTGTGATTGTGTGTGTGTGTGTGTGTTGTGTGTGTGTGTGTGTGTGTGTGTGTGTGTGTGTGTGTGTGTGCGTGCGTGTGTGCGTGTACCGTGCGTGCGGCGTTACGTGGTGCGTGTCTGTGTGTGCGTGTGTGTGTGTGTGTGTGTGTGTGGTGTGTGTGTGTTGTGTGTGTGTGTGTGTGTGTAGGGGGTGTTTTGGTGTAGTTGTCGTGAGGGGGGAGGGGTGTTTGTAAGTGTGTGCGCGCTCGCGAGTGTGTGCGTGCATCCGCGTCGAGAGAGAGAGAGAGAGAGGAGTAGAGAGAGAGATGGAGACGAGGTGGAAGAGAAAGGTTGAGAGAGAGAGAGACAGAGACAGGAGACAGAGGCAGACAGTGAGAGACAGAGAGAGACAGAGAACGAAGGAGGAGAGAAGAAGAAGAAGAAGAGAAGAAAAGAAGAAGATAGAGAAAGAAGAAAGAAGAAGAAGAAGAGATCAGGAGAAGAGAAAGAATCACCATTACACAAAGTGAATTAGTGGCATTTCATAAATTTTTCTTGTACATTCTATCGTTTCTAGTTCTTAAAAAAGCGGGGTTTCCGGATGAAGAGATGACTGGGGAGTCTATAGCACGGCCACCCGGAAGTGGAAAATAGAAACACCAGAGATCATCAGGGAGAGAGTGTCAGGAGATTGACATACTGTACTTCTCTATCAGCTTAGCGTTGTCCAAAACTACGAGCCTGATTGAAGTCACTGCTTTGTCATTAGGGAAATCAGAATGCAGTGGCTGTCTTCTTCCTGCAACACTGAGGTGCCAGGCCACTTGTGGCTAGCCAGGAGCTGGAGGTTTTCATCTGACTTTCAGCTCAACGTCTTGACCCGGGGGTGGTGGCTGGGTACATTTGCAGTAGTTACGATTCGAATATCGGCATGCTACACCACACAACACACACACACACACACACACAACCACCACACTACAACAACACACACAGACAACACACACACACACACACACACACTCACACACACACCACACCCACACACACACACACACCACACACGCACGCACGCACGCCGGCACGCCACGCACGCTCGCCGGCACAAATACACACACACACACACACACACAACACATACAACACACACACCACCAGCCACCACCACACACACACACTGCACGCACGCTACCTACGCACGACGCTCGCACACACACACACACACACACACAACACACACCACACACACACAACACACACACTTAGCACGCACGCACGCACGCGCGGCGCACACACCCCCATCCCCTCCCCCCCCACCCCCCCCCCCCCCCCCCCCCCCCCCCCTCCCCCCCCCCCCCCCCCCCCCCAACACACACACCACACCGCCTTTTTCTTCCCAAAAGACCAAAAACAAAACAAAAAAGCACAAAAAAGAAAAAAAAACTTCACAACACCATTGTAACAGCAGAACAAGAACGGCATCTAGGAGCCGGAAATATGCTCAGTTGGTTAGAGCGCCTGGACTCGTAATCTTGGTTGATCCTGGGTTGCGGGTTCGAAAACTCCGACGGGGCGTTTCGGTGCAGGGGGATTTTTCGCTCGGAGTTAACATGGGTGCTGACTCCCTTTGCCCATTTCATTCGAATGAGACTAGAAACGAGAGGTTTCGCTGTGTGAACGCATGGCATAACATCTTGCACATCGCGTAAATCCATCAACAACTTTTGGAAGAAAGAGTAGGCCAGTTTGGCCGTTGGTTTGGGATGGACACGTTACCACTTAGCAGTACCCTGCGTGAGAAAGAAATGGAAAAAGAATGAAGGGAAGTAAGGAAAATGACGTGATCGATATTGAACGATTACTGACTGGATGAACGGGGAATCGACTGAATGAAGCGCCAGCTGGCAGCTCTTCAGTCGGCACTACCCGGTAGGCAGCCCGTTGTATATACGAGTGTTGATTGTTAAAAAGCGCTTTGAGCCTTGGCATCTAGCCGAGATTAGGCGCTATATAAGTATCATTATTATTATTATTATTTAGTATAAGGACGCTCATAGGATGCAGCTCGGATCTCCTTTGGCGTTGTAAGGAGTTCAGGACCGGAAATACTTGTATGGTGGCACCTTCTTCTTTGAGATCTTCTAGTATGAAGGATCTTCTTGGTGGTGTTGTGTTTTTTTTAACTGCTGTTCCCAAACACGGAAAGTTTTCTGTTAAGAAATCTACTGAGAGAGAGAGAGAGAGAGGATGGAGAGAGAGAGAGAGGAGAGAGATCGATAGAACTGAAGGAGAAGAGACGAGAGAGATGGGAGTCTGGAGGCTGTTGTTGGAAGATCGAAGGGAAAGTGGAGGGAAGAGTAGGAGGTGTGTGAGCTGGGGAGGGGGGGGGGGGGGGGGAGGGGGAGGGGGTGAGTGGGGGGGTTGGGCGGAGGAGGGGAGGAGAAAGGAAGAGAAAAGCGAGAAATGTGGTGGGGGTGGGATTGGCATGGCGGGGGGTGGGGTGGGGGGGGGGGGACAGGGGGGGTGGGATACAAAGCACAAAACGACATGAAACAAGGGGTGAAGAGCCAGTTCGCACAACGCCCTTAAAGTCGTCGAAAACAAATTAGCACGAGGCTTCCGCGTTGCGCAGAGAGCTGTGAAATTGATACGGGCCTGGACTGGATTTGACAGGAGATAACAAGGCCCGAGACAGGGGCTTAGAGGCTGGCATGCCGAAGAAAACAGATCGCCTCGCTCTTATTCTTTTGCCAGTGTGGTTGCTTTCTTTCTTTCTTTCTTTTTTTTTTCTTTTTTTCTTCTCTCTTTCATTTTTGCTTTTAACAGACCTCGGAAATTGATTCAGTTCGGCCTTTGACCTTTTTCCGTGGCTTCACTCTCCCTCTCTTCTCTCTCGCTCTCTTCTCCTTCTCCCGCCACCTTTCTCCATGTCTTACTTGTTTGTGTATCTGTCAATGTCTGCTGTCTGTCTGCTGTATGTCTGTCTGTCTGTCTGTCTTTCTTCCGGTCCTTTGATTGTCTCTCGGTCCTTGTCATCGTCCACGGTCCTGGGCTCTCTCTCTCTATCTCTCTCTCTCTCTCTCTCTCTCTCTCCTCTCTCTCTCTTCTCTCTCTCTCTCTCTCCTCTCTCTCTCTCTCTCTCTCTGTTGGTTTGTATGTATGTATGTATGATTGTGTATACGTTAACCGTTCGCAGAATGGAAGGAAAGGATAAATGAGCTCTAATTTGTTTGGAGACAACACCTTTACTAGCCTATAGGCGAATTTTGTCGTTGCGTGACATCCACAAAACATTATAATGACTTTTGCTGAACCTGTTTTGTATTACGCGACAAGGTAAAAATCGGAAATGTGATAATTAAAACAAAAGAAATGTAATTGGAAATGGAAAGATTGCTTAAAAACTTTTGTTGATGGAAATTGGACAATTCATGAAATTTGAAGAATTCCATGTCCACACGAATTGATTATACTATAATAATTTTTTGTATCATACTGTGGGTGGGATTTCTTCAATGAAAGAATTAATAAAGAAGAAATCTGGAATAAAACCTGATAATATTAATACAAACACAATTCAGAACATGCCAAGGGCTTTTTAATATTATTATGAAAGAAGCAAAAGGAGCTAAACGATACTATGAAATTCTTACTCAAGATGAGCGTTTAAGCCAAACTGTTGCTCTCAATGGTTACAAAAACTTAATTTCTGAAGTTTCTTGGAATAAAGTATTTACACACGTCCACAAAATTAAAGATGTAAATTGAAATGGCTTCAAATTAGAATTATTCACAGAATTATTGGCACAAATATTGTTTTAAATGCCATGGGCCTGACAAACACCCACGAACTGCACATTCTGCAATGAAGAGAGAGATTCAGTCCCACACTTTTTATGGATGTGCAATTACGTGCAAATTTTTTGGAAAGAGGTTGAACATTTATTTAACGAAAAAAAGCCGAAATTCGTTTACCATTAAAAATAACACGCGATATTGTTATCTTTGGAGTCGACAAAATATGCAAACAGAGACAATTTTTGACTTTATTATTATGGTTGCTAAATCTTATATTTATAAGTGAAAGATCGAAAGACGTAGGCCAAATGCTTCAGTTTTTCAGAGACCAGCTGAGCAGCAGATTCAAATCGAACTCTATAATGCTAAAGTCAAAATGATCAAAAACAGGTTTGATGCTGATGGTACAATTACATGCAAATGATTTTTACACAATATTTAAAAAAAAAAATCGATAACAACAACAAAATCTCAATCAAATACGCATCTCCGTAATCCCAGAAATCCATTTCTCAAGTGTTTTTTTTTTTTTTTATCCTTTTTTTTGAAGTTCTCATGATGTTTTGACATGTTTTTGAATGTGCATTTAAAGCAACATACTTTTTTATGAAATTGATATATTATCCTTTATTCTCTTGCTGTAGTGTGGAAAATGTATATGTCAAAATGTGTATGATATATATCAGGAAAATTTAAAAAAAAAGTCTTGAACAAAAAAAAAAAAAAAAAAAAAAAAAAAGAAAGGAAAAGTACTAAAAGCAGTAGTTGTAGCGCTGCAGCAGCAGTAATAGGAATGTAGTGGTAATGGGCTAGTGGGAAGATGGGGAAAAGCAGAAGGTTTAAAGGATGAAGAGAAGACATAGACGAGAAGAAACAGAAATGACTGATGCATATTCCATCAGTCTCTATGTTGTCTTTGCATTTTGAACTATTGAATGAAATGGATGTAGCGTCTCCTTAACAGCTCGAGGAAGGGAGAGAGAGGAGAGAGAGAGAGGAGAGAGAGAGAGAGAGGGGAGAAGAGAGAGAGAGAGAGAGAGGAGAGAGAGAGAGAAGAGAGAGGAAGAGACGAGAGGAGAGAGAGGAGAGAGGAGAGAGAGAAAAGAGAGAGAGAGGGGAGAGGAGAGAGAGAGAGAGATTAAAAGTGACGATTATTGTTCTATAAGGTAAAAATGTGGCCAAAGTTTGTAATTTTCATTGCTGGTTATCATATTCTATTACACGGATACAAAAGCTACAATTATTCACCAAACATGTTTTGTTATGGGTTTTAATAACGCGCGCACAACACCACACGCACGCACATACACCATTACACTCACTCACCCCACACACACAAATGATAGAGCCGCAAAAAAAGGTGCAAGGCAAGAAGGGAATCAATAGAAATTAAAATCCATTATCCGTTACAGAAGGGTATCATTTTTTAGAGCAAGTATCGTGGAACAAAGTTTTTAAATCTCTCCATAGGAAGGAAAATTCTCTGGTCTCTTACTGAATTCGGTTAGTTTAACAAACAAAATAGCTGTGAATTATAGCAACAGTTTCAAATTTAGACACATTACTTCGCTCTCTATAGGATAAAGCTTAATGCCTTCAAAAACAAAAT
>CM031595.1:173084381-173101881 GCA_018398815.1 Conus ventricosus
TTCATATGTGTGTCCATGTACGCTCATACAAGCGCCTCTTGAAAATTAGAATGTTTGCTTACGCCTCGACACCCGGTTTAAGTTGAACTGTATTCTGTCTTATCTTTTATAGCAGTTTAGTAGCTCATTTGGGTTCATCATTCATAGCCATATTCTGGATCATCCCGCCGCGGCCCCGGCACTAGCAATCCACAGGAAGCAGTGGAGAGTCAGTATCAAGTCGCCAAGAGGCAACCACCGGAAAGAGACACTGCACGCTGCCAAAGCAGTTTGGTCGCGTTCAGTGGCGCCTGTTCTGATCCAACACACGCAGGACATCACCTACAAAACTCCACTACCTACTACGATGATTGCTTACTGGCGGAGCTGCGTGAATGCGTATCCCCATACGCTGGGCGTGCCACCACGCCCATTCAATGACAGCCCCCCCCCCCCATCCGCCCCCCCCCCCCCCACCATGACCATGATCCCACACATACCGACGACCGCCGCAACACGAACTCACCTAGGACATAAATGGGGAGAGAAAATTGAAACTGAAGTTCCAAAACGGAGTGACTGAGGACAGAAAACGAAGCAAAATTTAGAAAGAGAAGGGGTTAGTTACAGCCAAGGACATAGACAAACAAGGTACAGGACAAGACAAAATGCATTTCGACCTCTTGGGTCTTCTTCAGGCAAAAAAAAACAAGTAACAAAAACAGAGAATGAGAAACCACTTATCTGGTCATGTCGAAGCTGAAGTCATCACACGAGAGCAGGACATGAAGGTTCACAGAATGTAAGACTTTTTTTTCGAGCTGATCGAAGACAATGCTATGGAGTTCCATTCTAGTCAGGGCTCCAGTGTTCATTTCCTTTCTAATATTCCAGCGTCATCCAGGCCCGAGAAGCACAGGACACCTGCAGTGTTGGTCAGGACATTTGAGCAACACTCTTAGAGACGCATCCATGAAGTGGTTCTAGTCTTTCCATTTGAGGCCATTGCAAACTCAGCTCTGGGTAGCAGGCGTTCGGGCCCAAAATATCCTACAACGGTCGTTTCGACTTCCATGCTCCGTCCTTTCTACTTCCATGCTCCGTCCTTTCTACTTCCATGGTGCGTCCTTTCTACTTCCATGGTCCGTCCTTTCTACTTCCATGGTCCGCCCTTTCTACTTCCATGGTCCGCCCTTTCTACTTCCATGCTCCGTCCTTTCTACTTCCATGGTCCGCCCTTTCTACTTCCATGCTCCGTCCTTTCTACTTCTACGGTTCGTCCTTTCTACTTCCATGGTCCGTCCTTTCTACTGCCATGGTCCGCCCTTTCTACTTCCATGCTCCGTCCTTTCTACTTCCATGATCCGCCCTTTCTACTGCCATGGTCCGCCCTTTCTACTTCCATGCTCCGTCCTTTCTACTTCCATGGTCCGCCCTTTCTACTGCCATGGTCCGCCCTTTCTACTTCCATGCTCCGTCCTTTCTACTTCCATGGTCCGCCCTTTCTACTTCCATGGTCCGCCCTTTCTACTTCCATGCTCCGTCCTTTCTACTTCTACGGTTCGTCCTTTCTACTTCCACGGTTCGTCCTTTCTACTTCCATGGTCCGTCCTTTCTACTGCCATGGTCTGTCCTTTCTATTTCCATGGTCCGCCTTTCTACTTCCATGCTCCGTCCTTTCTACTTCTACGGTCCGTCCTTTCTACTTCCATGGTCTGTTCCTTTCTACTTCCATGGTCCGTCCTTTCTACTTCCATGGTCCGTCCTTTCTACTTCCATGGTCGCCCTTTCTACTTCCATGCTGCGTCCTTTCTATTCCATGGTCCGCCCTTTCTACTTCCATGCTCGTCTTTCTACTTCTACGTTGTCCTTTTACTTCCATGGTCCGTCCTTTCTACTTCCATGGTCCGCCTTTCTACTTCCATGCTCCGTCCTTTCTACTTCATGATCCGCCCTTTTACTGCATGGTCCGCCCTTTCTACTTCCATGTCCGTCCTTTCTACTTCATGGTCCGCCCTTTTACTGCCATGGTCCGCCCTTTCTACTTCCATGTCCGTCCTTTCTACTTCCATGGTCCGCCCTTTCTACTTCCATGGTCCGCCCTTTCTATTTCCAGGCCCCCTCCTTTCTTTTTTCCAGGGTTTTTTTTTTTTCCCCTTTCCCCATGGTCCGCCCTTTTCCACTTCCATGGCCCTTTCCTTTCTACTTCCATGGTCCGTCCTTTTCTACTTCCATATTGGGCTTTCTACTTCCATGGTCCGTCCTTTCCAATTGAAATTGGCCGTCCCTTTTTCTACTTCCATGGTGCTTTTTTTTTCCCTTTAATTTTTCTATTTCCCATAATCCTTTCCTTTCTACTTGCATGGTTTCTACTTCCTTTAACCCGCCCCTTTCACTTCCATGGCCCGGGTCCTTTTACTTCCAGAATCCGTCCTTTCTACTTCCATGGTCTGCCCTTTTTATTTTCCAGGACCCTTTTCCTTTCTACCCCATGATCCGTCCTTTCATTTCCCAATGACCGCCCTTTTTCTACTTCCTTGGTCTGTTCCTTTCTACTTCCATGGCTGTTCCTTTCTACTTCCATGGGTCGGGTTCCTTTCTACTTTTTTGGTTTCTGTTCCTTTCTATTTCCCTGACCCGGGCCTTTCAAACTTCCATATCCGTCCTTCTATTTCCCCATGACCCGTCCTTTCACTTCTATGGTCTGTTCCTTTCTACTTCCATGGCCCCTGTTCCTTTCAAATTCTATGGTCTTTTCCCTTTCTTTTTTCTTTTGGTCCGTCCTTTCTACCCCTATGGCCCGGCCTTTCTACTTCCTTGGCCCTTTTCCTTTCTACTTTAGGGTTTCGTCCTTTTTACTTCCACGGCCCCGCCCTTTTCACTTCCCCTGGTCGTTGCTTTCTTCTTTATGGCCCGGGCCTTGCCAAAACTTCCACGGCCCCGCCTTTCTACTTCCAGGGTCCCGCCCTTTTCCCAATTTCCAGGGTCTTTTCCCCTTTCTATTCTATGGTCCGCCCCTTTTTTATTTTTCCAACGGTCCGCCCCTTTCTACTTCCATGGTCGGGGGGGCTTTCAATTCTATGGCCCGGGCCTTTTTAAAATTCCTTGGCCCTTTTCCTTTTTCTACTTCAAAATGGTCCGTCCTTTCTACTTCCAGGGGCTTTTCCCTCTCTACTTCAAAGGGGCCGTCCTTTCTATTCCATGGCCCCGTTTTTTTTAAAACTTCTAGGGCCCGGCCTTTCTATTTCCCATGGCCCGCCCTTTCAAACCCCCTGGTCTTTTCCCTTTCATTCTATGGTCCGCCCTTTCTACTTCCATAGTCCTTTCCTTTTTCAAAATTTTCCACGGTCCGCCCTTTCAAACTTCTATGGTTTTTCCCTTTTTCATTTCCCGGGGTTGTTTTCCCTCTAATTTTCCTTGTTTTCCACTCTCTACTATGCATGCTTGTCCTTGTGGTGTGCCACCCAAATTGAAACATTTTTGGGGGGATTTTGCATGGAGTGAAAGATAAGCTTTTATAAGACTCCATGACAACCTCGTTCAAGATATCCCATGATTGGGTTTCTTTAAATTTCGGGAAGCCCACCCCAACCAATTTTTTTTTTAAGACCTAAGATTTTACAGAATTTTTCTCAAAAATAAAATTTCCGATGTTTTTAAGGTGTAATTTTAAGGTTGTGTGAGACAGCTTTTTATTTTTTCTTTTTTTTTTCTGAATGACTTGTGAGCTGACTTCAAGGCGGTGGCAGCCCTGATAGGGCTCTTTGCGGTCGGCTGGGCTAGAGGCAACATGAAACTTACCATCCGCTGCTTCTGCAGACGTCGTTTGTCATTCCACGACCTGCCTACTACCGTGTGTGCCGATAGCGGGACAGGAAACGTGATCATGTTTTGACCAGTCTCAAACAGTTACGTTAAGCACGTACCACCACAGCGAAATACACACACACACACACACACACACACACACAACACACACACCACACCACACACACACACACACAACAAAACACAACACACACAACACACAACACACACACACACACACAACACAACACACACACACAAAACACACACACACACACACACACACACACACACACACCACACACACACACAACACCACACACACACACACACACACCACAACACAGCACAGCGCACCGCGCGCGCCACACACACACACACACACACACACACACACACACACACACACACACACACACACACACACACACACACACAACCACGCACAACACACACACCACACTACAACACAAACACACGCACACACACACACACACACACACACACACACACACACACAACACACACACACACACACACACACACACCACACACACACACACACAACGCAACACACCACACACACACACACACACACACCCCACACACACACAACACACACACACACACACACCCCACACTACAAGCATGACAAAGTGGTGGGGAAACTGAAGACAGGCAAGTCAGGTGGCAGGCGCCATTGTGGACAGTGAGGGGAACGGACCCTCTCATATAAGCCGTGATCGATGATGTGGAAGGAATGGCTGGTTAGTGTGGCTCCCACAACGCTCACTGGACATTCGATCCACTGCCACAGTGAGTTCCCTGGGCCAAAGGCTTGTCCTCTCTCAGCTGGTCGGTCGGGTTATGCAGTTGCTAGTCCGGTAGAGAGGTTTCGTGTTGGTCAGCATGTTTTATCGGAACTGTCTAGAGGAGTGGACTCGAATGACGGAGAGGTGAAGGAGGTGCTGAATCGTGTGAGAAGAAAACCGTTTATTCTCAAAAGACCACGCACAGGCGCGCGCTCGCACGCTCGCACGCACACACGCACACACACACACACACACACACACACACACACACACACACCACACACACACACACACACGCACAGAGTCGAATTTGATTTTCGCCGCCAGATTTTCGACCGAATTAGTTTTGGTCAAATTCATCGTCAGTTTAATCAAGCTTTTACTTTAGAACACCTCGACAAGGCTGAACTCTATTGTCACCTACCACCTTCCTGACAGGTAATGGACGGGATCGTCAAGAACTCAACAGATGGTAAAACACACTAGCATCCAGTCGACTTTTGCCAAACTACTGAAAGACTTGGACTTCAGCAATAATCTCAGTCTCCTCTCACACACAGACACCAGTACACTCGAGCAAAACGAGCCTGCCCTTGTGACGACGCAAAGAAAACCGACCGCAAAGAAAACCGGAGTAACACGAGTATAAGACAAATAGTAAGACCTCGTTCAGCCAAGGGACGAGAACATCTGAGAAATCAAGCAATGTGTCTACCTGGGCAATGTCATCAGCACAGACGGTGGAGCTGATCAGGACATCGGCATGAACAAGACAAAGCATAGCATGCTTTCAGCACCCTGCGATCTACCTGTGCTTCCACTGCCCTCCCGGTCTGGAACAAGATCAGGATGTTTGATACGAAAGTGGAGTCTGTTAAAGACATGGAGAACAACACCACCCGGCACCAACAATTTTTTAGGCATTCATTAGCAAGTACCTCAGTTTCATCCTCATCAGATGGCCTTGAATTATTTTTTTAAGCAAAAAGTTCAGGGAAAGAAACCCAACAAAATTCGATTTAATGCATAAAATATCTTATATCAAAAAGTGTATCGCTCCTAAATTTGAATCTCAATTTTCCACGCTATACAGAGCAGATTTGTTTTAGTGTGTGCAATATAATATGTTAGAAAATAGCAATGCCCTCGTTATGTATGAAAATTAGTGCTATAAATATAGCACACAACTCGAATATGACTACAGAAAATCCTTCCCGACACGAACAAACAAACAAAAACAAAAAACAAAAAACAAAATAAAACCCTCACGGGGCTACGGACGCCGGGCTGAAGACAATTCTTCCTGTTCATTGGATCCCCGAGTTGTCTTTCCACTGGATCCCTGAGTTGTCCCCCATTCACGTCCCTCTGATTGAAAATGTCCACCCATGACGAAGGATATATGACCAAGCACATCGACATCGCGTGCGGTCTCTGAATCTTCCATCCACATCGTGTAGATTTCACATCGTTCAGTTTTCATTTGTATTATGAGCATCTGTAACCATTAGTCTAGTTGTCTTCCTTAACTCGTTCAACACCCGTCTTGCTCGTTCTTTGTTTTCATTGTCCTGAATGTTGTTAATCTTGCCTGAAGAAGACCTAAGAGGTCGAAACGCGTCGTGTTTTGTCTTGTAATTTGTTTGTCCATGTTAACTGACGGATTTGTTTGAAATTCCTTCGAAGATTTATTTCAATTTCCACCTGCAGTCAACTCACTTTGAAACTGTTTTCCTTTCGTTTAAACCATGGGCTTTTCATGCCTTGCTTAAATGATCTTCAGTTTCTTCTTCTTCTTCTCCTTTTTCGCTTGCTTGCTTGTTTTTAAGAACAAGTCATCAGTTGACAAGAACATTAACCTTGTTTATTATTTGCTAGCCGTGTTGCCTTTTCTTTTTGTATTTACTTCTGGGTCAGTTTCTGTGCTTCTTCAACCTCTGCCACACCAGGATTATGACGACGAGAAGAAGAGTGAAAACCGCCACAGCCAGGCAGCTGTTAGAGAGAGGTGGAGGGACAGGGAGGGGGACGCGCGAGGTGGGAGGGGGGACAAGGAGAGGAGGAGAGGAGGAGGAGGATGGGGGATGGTTAGGGGAGAGAGACGATGAGGGGAGGAGGGAAGAGGGTTGGGGGACGGGTGGGGGATGAGGAGTGTCTCTCATTGGGCAACCGCAAAAGAGTAGATCAAATCACGGCGTCTGGCAACACACCCCGAAGCCCCCCTCCCTGCGACTGAGCAGCCAGCTAGGGGTTACCCCCCCTCCCCCGACACCACACACACACACACACACACACACACACACACACACACACACACACACACCCAACACTGCAGGGAGGGGCGGCAGATTAGCACGGGAGGCGTTTAGCTTTGTCAGGGCCCAGTCTGCCGGAGCTAAAGACACCCCCAGCACTACCCCCCCCCCCCCCCCCCCCCCCCCCCCCCTGCTGCTGCCCGCGGCCCGTGTGAGGCTGACACCCAACCTGGACAGATCTGACGCCTCCAGGCGAGAACTCCTGGATTCATGCTGAAGACGCCCGCGCCTGAGGACGCTTCACCTGGGGGAGAACAACCTCCTCCTCCCCCCCCCCCCCCAACAAAGAAAAAAGAAAAAGAAGAACCTGTCACCCTCTCCGCACGTCAAGCGTTAGAGAGAAGAGGGAAGAGTGACAAAAAAAAAGGTTACTTAAAGGAATTAACGTGGTCGACTTAGGGCTCCGGAGAAGAAACGGGCCAGCAGCTAACTGTTTTGCACTTCTCATTTGTTGACTTTGGGGGCCTTGCAAATGAGGTGAAACACCAACAGCCCCCCGTTCATTGTGGTGGCCGGGTAGGGGGGAGAGGGGGAGGCGACATCCACACGCTCTACCTGACTCCTGAAGAGTAAGCATCTTGACAGTTTCAAAGAAGCTTCTTCGATTTCTGTCTCCTCTCTCTTCTCTCCCTCCCCGCTACACCCCCCCCCCCCCCCTCCCTCCCTCCCCTCTCTCAGCTCTTCCTTCTCGTCTTGCGGCGTAAGGTTGTGCTCATAATCCACGCCTTGATGCTTTTTAATGTCGCTCCACGCCCCGCCGCTTGTGTGGGGGTGACAGTAATGGTGGCGCGCTTCGCTCCCCTTATCTGTTGGGCTGACAACCGCCACCGCTCGCTGGCTTCTTCTCAAAGCCGTGACTCTGCAGGCTGCCAGGGTGTTCCGTCACTCCCGGGATGAAGGAGTGGATGAATGAGTGGATGAATGAAGGACTGAGACCGTCCGCGGTTGACCTTGGCACCGGTGATCATTTCACACACGGTGATAATTTTACAAACTGCGGATCCGCTTACAGAGCGGGTGATTTCTCTCACTCTTTTTTTTTTTTTTTTTTTTTTTACAAAACTGGTGACAATTTTTACGGCTTGGGCCAAAATAATAATAACGTGCGACTTTTTTTTTTTTCTTTCTTTCTCCTTTTTGTCTTTTTCTGTTTCTTTCTTTTTTTGTGTGTTCTTTTTCATTCTTTCTTCCTTTTTTTTTCGTTTCAATTCTTTTCTTTCTTTTTTTTAATCTCCGTGAATGTATTCTTGGCTGGAGAAGTGGTGACAAACCACTGCGGAGAGAGGTGATTGTTTTCGGGCGCTTTCCCCTCCTACCTCGACCCCCCCCCCCCCACCTTTCCCCTCCTACCTCGACCCCCCACCTTTCCCCTCCTACCTCGACCCCCCACCTTTCCCCGCCTCCTACCGCGGCCCTCCCTCCCTCCATTTTATCCACCTCTCTCTCTCTCTCTCTCTCTCCTCTCTCTCTCTCTCCTCTCTCTCTCTCTCTCTCTCTCTGTGTGTTGTAGTGCGCGTGCGCTCAAATTGTGTTTTGTTGTTTATTGCATTGTGTTGTGTACGTTGTTGTTGTGTGTGTTGTGTTGTGTTGAATGTGTGTGTGTGTGTGTGTGTGTGTGTGTGTGTGTGTGTGTGTGTGTGTGTGTGTGTGTGTGTGTGTGCACTTGTGCGCAAGCGCGCGCATGTGTGTACAGAATGGTTTAAACGTGGGTAATTTTAGGTTCGTTGAATTAAGAATCAGTTTCTCTACTCTTCTACTTATTTCCTAAACTGTCTCGACTTCATTGCCTTATCGTCGGCTTTACATATCCCCCACGCTACGCCGGTCTCAATCTGGCCACTGCCGACACAGCTACACGCAGGCTGTTCTGACACAGTGGCAACACCGGTTGTCGGCAACGAGCAGGCAAACCCCTGTGATCGCCTCGAAGCACCCAACATGAGGAGATACGTTCCACCCTGGAGGTGTCCTATAGCGCCCGCTCTGATCCAAGAGACCGCTGGACACCCACCGCCCAATGACCACAACAATCGTTTTGACCACGAAGTCAGTGTGAATAAGCCTCTCGCTCACCGTGGGGGTGGGGGTGGGGGGATTGGGGCAAGGGGGACGCCACCATCACGTTCATATAACGACAGTCAGTCAGAAATTGAATTACAGACGGCTGGTTTCTGTAATGATATGTTCCGCAGAAAATTTAAAAAAGTTGTTTCTCACTATCTTTGCTTATCTCTTGTATTTCATCGTTCACTGCAGGTACAGCACATAACTTTTGGGTTATTGATCCCTGGGTAAGAACTGATCTTTTAATGTTCAGTTTGATGAAATTATCTCTCTCTCTCTCTCTCTCTCTCTCTCTCCTCTCTCTCTCTCTCTCTCTCTCTCTCTTTTCTCTTACACACACACACACACACTACACACACACACACACACACACACACACACACACACACACACACACACACACACACACACATACGCGCGCTCGCGCGCGTGCATGCACCCACGCACGCACACATGTGTACATACATATACATACATACATATACTACATACACATACATGCATGCATACATACATACATACACAGATAAGATAGAAAAAATCGATAGATAGATAGATAGATAGATAGATGATAATCAGATAGATAGATACATAGATAGATAGATGGGTAGATGGATAGTAGACAGATAAATAGACCGACAGATACATAGATAGATAGATATAGATAGATATATCAGTAGATAGACAGATAGAAAACACTACTGTTTTTTAAAGGGGGGGGGGTGGAGGCGTGAGAGTGGTTGGTGGGGGAGGGGGGAGAGCTTTAGCAGATTTCTATAGCCTTTCTTTGCTCGAATCGTCGTCTTCTAACCAATAGCGGGGCCCCTATTCGTGAAGCAGCTGAGAGGAGAAACGGGTGTCATGCGATACCCGTCAGGACAAAGCCATTTCGGCATTCCGGGTACATAAAAGTGCAGAGTTTTTATGCACGGTTAATCTGATACTAGTTTGGGTGGTTTGTGTTTGGGGCTTGTTGGATCTCAGTTTCGCGTCTTCCGTTGCTCCGGTTACTCCTTATTGTGGTTGTTATTTTTATTAGTATTGTTATTGTTGTTGTTATTGTTATTATCATTATCATTTATTATCATTTATTAATTTTATGAGTATCATTATTATTACTATTACTTTTATTGTTATTATTATCATTGCTGTTGTTGTTATATAATCATCATCATCATCATCATCATCATCATCATCATCATCATCACTCATCATCATCACAATCGTTACATCATCGTTGTTGTTGTCATTGATATAATTCTTATAATGTCATCATCGTTATTGTCGTTGTCATCGTTGTCATTGTAACCGTCATTTTCATCGCCATCACCATCACTACCACCACCATCACTCCACCACCACCATCATCATCATCCTCAACATCATCCTCATCATCAATTCTATTTCCCTGTCATTATCGTATCATCTTTTGTTATCATTACCATCAAAGTCATGAGTGGTAGTAGTCATAGTCGTAGTCGTAGTAGTAGCAGCTGCAGCGTTCTTGCAGCTTTACGTTTATTGACATCTTTATTATTGCTGTTCGTTGCTGCTGCTGCTGTTTTGTTTGTGTGTTTAGGGAGGGGGTGGGGGAGGGCTTTTGTTTTTATTGGCTTGTTCGTTTTTGCTTTCATTTGAAAATCACGAACGAGTAAATATCAAAATCAAACCGAGGCTAGTGTAAATTTGTACGATAGCCTTTGGTTGATTGTAAATGAACAGCCATGGAATAATTTGCACTCACATGGGGGGGGGGGGGGGGGGGGGGAGATTACTCTGTGATACTTAAGACAGCAGTGGAGAAATAAGGAATCAGGATGACAATCATCCATCACCATGTCCACAAGATTTGGTTCCAGATCCATGTCAGCAAAAAGGTGCCTCTGTGTAAGGAACTGTCCCGAATATCTTACACCATATCAAAATGTTTTGAATGTTAGGCAGGCGCTGATTCAACGCCTGCCTACCTTGCGCTGAAGACATCTCAGCTAGGTGACAAATTCCTTCATTTTCATTGTCCTATTTGTTTGTGTCTTGCCTGAAGAAGACCTAAGAGGTCGAAACGCGTCGTGTTTTGTCTTGTGACTCGTTTGTCCACGTTTCTCTTCGCTAACATTTATTTAAGATTTGTTTAGATTTCCGCCTGCAGTCGTCTCACTTTGCAACTAGATCTGTTATGAATGACATTAAGCGACATCCTATCAAAGAACATAGTCTAGACTGAAAAACAAACAAACAAACAAACAATGCTCACTGACATCCAGTCTCAATACAAAGACGCTAATTTGAAATGGCAACTATCTAATTTCTATAGTCATTATTGTCTGATAACCGTGTTAACAAAGAAAAAAAAGTTCACTGACATCCAGTCTGAATACAAAGACGCCATTTGAAATGACAACCGTAACATTTGTAGTCATTTGCATTTTCTAGACATACTTATTCCAGAACTTATTCTAAATATCTGACTTCGAAGGACAGAAGAACAGACTCCAACAGCAGTTCAATCCGCTGTTTCGTTGCAAGTCTTATTCTAGTTCGTCATCCTGAACTAATGCACGTCATTTAGGACCCCGGGGTTTGACGTCACTTTGTCATGACAAAACGACAATTGGTTCGTTATTTGAAGTTGCTTTAGGCAATCTAAGCCCTCGTTCCTGGCAAATGTAACAGATGCAAATTGTTCTTTGACTGTTTGTTTAATATAAGCTGTCACTTGAAAAGATTGAACATGGTCATAATAGAATGTCCACCAACCCGGCAAGACGGTATTTGCGGGACATTACGTGAGCATTAACGGTATTTGGGGAATATTTCCTTTGGTTAGCGAGACACCCAATTGAGCATAGACTAAAATCTTTCAGTTGCCAAAATAAAACAGACATACAAACTAAAAACAAACACAAAGTCATGCAAAATAGAAAAACGAACGAACAAACACATTTTTAAAAACGACCCCCCCCCCCCAAAAAAGCAAAAAAAAAAAAAAGAAATAAAATAAAATAAAGAAAAAAAGAAACCCTGACCTACTGACCTTGAGCTTGAACCGTGTGAACAAAGGACGGCATCAGACAATTCATCGAAAGCCTTCAGCTGGGGAACAGCAAGCACGTACAATTCTATAACTGTAATTCTGAAGTAGAATAACAAGAACCGTTATCACCATTGGACATTTGCATATTGTTCACTGTTCTTTGTTTACAACCATCGTGTATCAACTTCCGTGCGTAATGGCTTAAGATATCGTAAGTTTTTGCAAAGAAAGCATGGATTGTCTCCCTGCCCCTGTCAGCTAACCCCACCGGCCAATTGCATCCCTCCCTCCCCTCTATGTTACCTCCTTTCACGCCTGAAGGCATTCAAAATGCAACACGAATCATCTGTGCTGACTGACTGATTTCGTGGGGTGTCTTAGTTCTTCTACACATTGCAGACTAATCGCAGAAGCTCCGAAATCAAAGAGAAATATGTCAGTATCTCGAGTATTGAAAACTTATACAACCTTTAAACACTGACCCTTCACCTTCAATCGTCTTCTAATCTCCAGATCCCACACAGAGGGCGCCATCATGGCACAGTATTTACGATCCGCGTGACCCATCGTGGCCTTTCCCACCCCTCAAGATCCAAGCTGTCAGCCATCTGTAATAATTTGATGCTTGACGGCTTTCGCGATAGCCAAACCCCTTCCGTGTTCGGTCTCATAAACCTATTCAGTCCTATAGTGACGGTTGCCAATTACCTCCAGATTTAAGTAATTCTTCCAGACAACCTAGCGGAGCGATCGATATCCCCGTTTATGGCAATGGTTTCCCTACACCTTCGCCTGGCCGCACTGCATCTATCTTTATGGACAATCTCACAGGCCCGAGTCGGTCGTCTCCCATGATGTTGTGGCCGTACAGGCGTCGTGCACAACCTCAAGAGAGAGAGAGAAGAGAGAGAGGAGAGAGAGGAGAGACTCGCTTCACGGTGCTTATGCGCATCTCATTCTCTCCTCCCCCCCCCCCCTGCTCCCCCTAAACTCTCCCCCCCCCCCCCTTTCACCCATTCCCGCCAGAGTCTAGCGTCAGACTGTGGCGGTTTTTTTTTTTCCATGGAGAGGCGGTCGGACAAAAGGATGCCTGGACACAATGCGATATCCATCTGACACTCGGTGTCCACGTCGTCCCTGGCTTTTGGCCGCTGACCGGCTGTCCATCGCCTTTTGTGGACAGGGTTTCGTTCCCTTGGTTTTGTGTGTCGACCATCTCCCCGTGCTCAGGACATTAGTGGTCGCTCTGGACGTGTCAGGTCAGCATACAGAGTTCCCATTCCTACCGGGGACTTCAATTAAATTTATTGCCAAAAGAAAAAAAAGAAAGAAGAAAAAAAAAACAGAAAAACAAAAAGGAAAAATGAAAAATGAAAATAAACAAATAATAAATATTGGCTGGTGTTTTAAAGCTGATGCACACCAAATATTTCATGAAGGTTAAAGATTAAAAGTTGAAGAACTCCATAACCTATCTGCCGCAGGGTCAGTGAAATGTCAGGGCTTCACCGTGCCCAGGGCACGGCATGGTGGAAGGCGGAGCCCATCCCTGTCCTTCCGCCCGCTTTTAGCGTCCCTGAACTGAATCAGGTGCCCATTTGCGGGTGGGTGAACAGAGGTTTTCAATCCGGGTAAAAAAAACAAAAACAAATCAGACCCCACGGATGTTCGTACTCACGACCGTCAGGTCTGCAGGCAAACGCTGTAACCATTGGACCACGGGCCCTCTGTTCTACAGATGGTTGAAACATCCACCGCTGACGTTTTCTCCACAATCAGTTGCTCGTCGATGTTTGTATAACATATACATGGACTTTTCTGAGACTTTCTCATTATTAAGTGGTAAACAAAACTGTTTGAGTTAGCTTCACGGTGAAGGCGGAAATTCAAACAATTATGAAGAGGAATTGCTGGTGATTCCGCAAGACAATTACTTGTAACCTGTTTGTCCATATTGTCTTGCGGATAACTAACAATTCTTTAAAAACAACAACCCTGTTTGAATTCATTGTGATGATTGCAACTTGTTTACCATAGTCATGTGGGCATGCCCATTTCAGTCTAATTTCAGTTTGCTGTCAACACTGACAAGTCTTCAGCGAAATTGAACATGAAATGAGGCAGGGAACAGTAAACAATAAACAAGAAGGGTAACTCTTGCTCCCCTAAGAAAACCTAACTCAGAGTAACTTTTATTCAAGACCAGGTCCAAAAGGCTGTGCCAGTCTTGAATAAAAGTTACTCTGAGTTAGGTTTTGTATGGGAGCAAGTCTTCAGCGGTTTTTTTTATTCTCATTATTGAGAGTATTTATATAACGCCTACCCCTGGTCAGAGACCACACTCTAAGCGCTTTACAACCCACACTCGTTTACACAACGGGCTGCCTACCTGGGTAGAGCCGACTGAAGAGCTGCCTGCCGGCGTTTCATTCAGTCGTTTTCCGTGTCATTCAGTCAATATCGTTCATTCAATGTAACAATTCTTTCGATTTTTCGCGCAGAGCGCATGCTATGTGGTTGTCTGGTCTGAGATCTGACAACGCCCTGGCTGGTTTGATTGCTCCGTGTCCATCACTTCAAAATACAAAACACACCAACATTTTTACCGGTAAACGCCTGAAGTCTTGCTATGATTAAGATGAAATCCAACAGAATCTGTATTCGTGAAGTGTGCACCATTTATCTAATGACATTTCCACAAAGCTGTAAGAAGAGGTGTATTTCGCCTGTCAAACGTGAGCAATTTTGATTTTAAGAAGTCAATACGAAGATATAAGTGGTTTCGTTCTTGTTCTTGGATACTTTCCTCTGTTTCGTTCTTCTTTTTTTTTCTTCTTCTCGGAAGCAAAATATTGCAGTTTCAACGGGCATCGCTGACTGCTAGTTTTAAAAGAGTTTCACAAGTGCCAATGGTGACCAGCAGCACTCTGAACCCGCCAGCCTGCTGCCTCTAAGCTGAGAGGGAGAGGCCATCCAGTTTCCACCCAATACAGCCCAGGCACCGCCATCCACTCTATCAAGTACTCCGCACCTCAAGGCTGCAGCTCGTACATGTAGTCGACACAATAATGACACGCAGGGGGGTTGAAATGTACCCGGTACGTTTTTCCACCCATAACACCTTTATTTACCAAAGCCTGCAGAGAAACTGACCTCGCCGCCATTGTCCTAGACACCCTGTGTCATTCATCACCAAAGGACATTAATCTTGGCTGGGGACTACGGGTCTGGATGGTAATCGGCCCTGTTTATCGGGGCCACACTTTGGCAATGGGAAAGGGTTGTCTTAGCTTTCAGAGGAGCGAGGCGACTGCCGGGACGCGTTTCTCTGGGGGGGAGAAAAGGAGGCTGGCTTGTAAGCCGCGACTCCCGCTCCTGTCGGGGCCCACCCGTCCCTCCTCCGCCCCCCCCGGCTTGTCAAAAGAAGCCCGGGCTGTCGGACAGAGAGAAAGGAGGGTAATGAGATGTTGTGACCCCCCTCCCCCCTCCCCCCCCCCCCCCCCCCCCCCACCTCCACCACTGGCCGTACAGCGGAGTATGGAGTTCTGGCCCCTGACCCTCAATTATTTCCCCCTCATCCTTCAGTGCCATCCATTGGTCAGTCATGTTTGGCCATCTGAAGACACTGGGGCAGGGGTGGGGGGGGGGGGGGGGGGGGGGGGGGGGGGGGGGGGGTTAGTGTTCCTCATCACATCACGTTTACACCCACCTCTTTTTGTCTCAAATCATCGGCCCAGGCAAGCAGCAAGCAGCTTGGAATATCTGCAATGTGGCCACCGCATAAAAAAAAAAAAAAAAAATGAATAAAAAAAAAAAAAAAAAAAAATATAATATATAAGATAAAAAAGAAGAAAAAAGGAAAAGAGAAATTTGAAAAAAGGAAAGAAAACAAGCTTTCAAAGAACCGAAACACATCAGAGGCCAGAAAAGACCAGGAGACTCAAAGCAATCGCGCAACAAAACGTGTCACTTGAAGAAAAGCTGTTGCAGTAATAGTAGTAGTAGAAATAGAGTAGTAAGAGTAGCAGCAGCAGAGTAGTAGTAGTAGTTAGTGGTAGTAGAAGTAAAGTAGTAGTACTAATCTTTCTTTTAAAAGTCTTTTCACAAAATTATGTGATACTTTGACGAGAAAAAAAACAACGTTGCAAGCTTCTTAGAGATGTTCTTTTGTTTGAATGATTACCCGCCTTGACGCAAAAAGCGAAACAATGAAATATCTTAACCTGTTCTTTTTTTTAAGTCACAGTGTCAGTTTCCTGTGAAACATTTGAAATCAAGACCGGAATCGTTTCAGTTCTTGTCGCTGTTGTTTAAATTCAGGTCTCATATCAATCTGACGACGTATCGTTAATTTTGTTATTGCATTTTCTTTCAAGAGAGAGTGGACAGCCATCTTTGATTTCCAATCGCAGTTAATCGTTTTGTTGTTGTGTTTTTTGCTGTTTATTTCATAGAGATTTTTTTTTCATGTATATTGCAAACATATATGTTACCTTCTGTTTGGTCCACTGATGTTATTTTTTAGCCCAGTCATCGACAAATGCCGTCTTACAGTATTGGTTTATGTACGCTTAGCACAAGTTAAACAGTACTAAATTAAGCATTTTTCAAGACTGAAAAAAAGCATCAGCTAAAAAACTGATGCACCTGAAAAAGCCTTTCATTGATCTGTCATTACTCCCTTCCCCAAAGCTCTACACACACCACACCACACACTCACACACACTCACACACCACACACACACACACACACACACACACACTCGCGCGCGCACGCACACACACACACACACACACACACACACACACAAAACACACCACACACACACACACACACACACACATGCACATACCGCAAGCGCCCCAGTTTTTGCATAACACACATCACAATCATTTTTTACAACACCACACACACACTACACTACACACACACACACACACACACACACACACCACCACACATACTGCAAACCGCTCAACCATACTGTATACCTACCATCCATCATCAAAAAAGCAAAGCCTAATTTTAAACTACCATAATATACAACTTTAACTACTAATCGACTACTCCCATCACTATACCCTCCCCACCTCCCTTTCTCTACTACTCCGCTATTCTCCCTCCCCACCCCACCTTTCCTTTTCCATACAACGAACAAACCCTCCGGGTTTACTTTGAATACGAATCGACTGCTCCCCCCCCCATTCCCTCCCCCCTTCCCTTTCCCCTCCTCCTCCTGTTCTTCCCCCTCCCACACCCCCCCCCCCCCCCCATCCCTTTCTCCACCCCACCACCCTCCCCAGCCCCTGCCCCCATCCTCTTGCATCGTTGCTTCGATTTTTTTAAAGACCTACTGAAACAGATAAGAAAAAGTGTCTGAACCCTGAATCAAACCAACGGCCTTTAGACTGTCATTCTAACGCTCTCCTAACAGCTATTTCGGCTGACAGACAGGATGTATTTTTTTCATCTCTAAGAACGCCACCAC
>CM031595.1:173106881-173121881 GCA_018398815.1 Conus ventricosus
AGAGAGAGAGAGAGAGAGAGAGAGAGTGTGTGTGTGTGTGTGTGTGTGTGTGTGTGTGCATGTGTGTGTGTGTGTGTGTGTGTGTGTGTGTGTGTGTGTGTGTGTGTGTGTGTGTGTGTGTGTGTGAGTGTGTGTATGCATGTGACGCGCGCGCGCGTGCGCCGCGCGCGCGCGTGTGTGTGTGTGTGTGTGTGTGTGTGTGTGTGTGTGTGTGTTCGCGCGCGTGTGTGCCCGCTTTTCAAAGTAAACTGGGCTTACTGTCTACGTGCAGCCATTGCCCACGCACGAGCCATCATGTGTATGTGTTTCAAGCGCGATAGTTGGACTTATCAGTTCAGCCAAGTGAATGGCACAGACAGACAGCCAAGTCGTGAAGAAGAGGCAGCCACGCCACATACCACAATCAGTACTTTACACCAAATCCCTATATCATCCAAGTAAGCGTTTTGAGGACTTTCATAAGTTCGGAGCCAGCATTTCATATCAAACTGATAATGGATCAAAATTAATCAAATCACCAGTTGTTTCCCTTATTTAAGGGGGATTTTTACGGATGAAATCACATACAGTCTTCAAATACATGACCTTCCCCTTAGTTGACGTCACATTTAAGACCTTTGCACTCACCCGTGACCAAATCTTTGCGCTAGCGGAAACCCCCAAACAGTCCCATTCCTTTGATTTGAATCTGTCTGCTATAAAGAAAATGAGGAGAATCAGCTTTCAGACACAATAAAAAAAAATTCTCAATACAATCGAACTGCGCTAGTCTATAAATACTCAGCTCCTTAAGCAAGGCCTTGGCGCATTGCATTTTGGTTGTGCAGCCACGTACGTACGTAGTGCTGATCAGATCAACAGCAAGGGATAAATGCCTTTGACATGCGCGATGGTACTCAAATCAGGAAAAGGCAGTGATACTGATCATTCCAAATCTGTGTCTGTGTGTATAACCAACAACACCCTCTAGGGATCAGAAAACAAAAACAAAAAACAAAACAAACAAAAAAAAACCAACAACAACCCCCCCCCCTCCCCACATGTGATCATCTCTTTAGTGGAAATCCGAACTAACTGCTAATATCTTTCTGTTTCCAGGTCCAGAATGAGTTTATGCTATCTGAATCGGTGATGCATCTCATGTGTTCGTTTGTTACAAGGCATACCTTTATAGTTGTTTGTACAACACTGCAGTTTAAAGTGATCTTGAGCGAAAGCAAGCGCGCGCGCCCAAACACACACACACACACACACACACACACACACACACACGTATGTATGTAACAAAAAAATCGGTCGCCCACGAACCTACAAATCAACCAAAATTATCAACCAACCAGCTGCTCTTGAGTCACTAACAATTCGGAGTTAGTGAATGGGCGAGCCAGTGAATGAACGAATAAGAACATACCACAACCTCACAGCATTACGGCTTGTCTCCGCATACCTTGTCGAAGGACTGGGATGAATAATACCAACCAAGACTGTTCTGAGTATTAGTAATTGGAGAGAGAGAGAAAAAAACAACAACAGAAAAACAGAAATTATACCAGTTACTCTCCTATCTACGTTGTGGAAACGTTGAAATGAATATCTGACATTGATTGACTTGAGGCCATTCCCCCCCCCCGCCCCCCCCCCCCCCCCCCCCTTCTCTCCCTTTTCAACAGCCAGGCTTCTTGTTCATTATGGAAATGTCAGTCCCCCTCCCCTCCTCTCCCCTCCCCCCCCAATAATTGTCGTGACGAACTTCACCGACGAACCCCAAGACACCATAAGTCAGCGCGGAATATTATTGCCATTTTCGGGGGGCCCCCTCGCTTTTTGGTGTCTGATGTTTCAAGATGACTGATAAGAGCGACTAGGGATTACCTGCCCTTTGTTGCTCCCCCCATCGCAGACAGGGGGCGCCCTTCCAGCAGACGACTTCGTCATTGTGAGCGTGGCCTCATTGTGGACTGAGATAGTTTCCTCTTTAGAGTATCAGTTGAACCATTTCCATCTTACTACGTTACCTTTTGTCGCCCGTTCACACGCCACTTGTTTTGCACATAATGGCTCCGGGCTGATGAGTCATTTTGTGTTGAATTTCTTCTCTCCGCGGCTTATCACGGGGACACCGGTGTAATTTCCAGCTGAGGTGTAGGTTTTTCCCGGTCCCGCGACGCTGTGCCTGGTGGGGGTAGTGCTGGTATACACTGGGCCAATAATCACTGGTCAGGGTACAGCAGAGCGATCCCGGTGTATAGGAGTTTGGTTCTTTCTCCACGGGGACGTAGACGTATACACAGGAGCACGCGAGCGCGTGCATGTACGCGCGCACGCACGCACGCACGCACGCTCGCACGCACGTACACACACACGCACACATGCACGAACACATGCGCGCGCACGCACACACACACACACACACACACACACACACACACACACACACACACACACAGAGATACACACACACGCGCGCGCGAGCGCGCACGCACACGCACACACACACACACACACACACTGAACTGGCTTAAATGCTTAAGAGAGAGAGAGAGAGAGAGAGAGAGAGAGAGTATGGTAATATCCGTGAACAAAAAAAAGTACTTCCTATTCGGTCACAATCTGATACTATCATACTGACTGTGGTACTGGAAATGTCATCATTATCATGTGTCCGTGACGTTTGGCCAGCCAAGGTCGTCAAATCCTCTAGTCCTCGTACAGTCATGGGCAACGGGCAGAGGTGTTATTTATGTCCAATTTAGTTCTTAGGTGTGTCCGTAGGGACAATGTCTGTCTGTCTCTGTATCAGTCATCAGGACCACTTCTGTGTGTCGCTGTAACGTCATTCAGGACAAGTTCTGTCTGTCTCTGTGTCATTCATCAGGACAATGTCTGTCTGCCTCTCTATCATTCATCAGGACAACGTCTGTCTGTCTTTGTAGCATCTATCAGGACAATGTCTGTCTGTCTCTGTAGCATCTATCAGGACAATGTCTGTCTGTCTCTGTAACATCTGTCAGGACAATGTCTTCCTCTGTAACATCCGTCAGGACAATGTCTGTCTGCCTCTGTAACATCTGTCAGGACAATGTCTTCCTCTGTAACATCCATCAGGACAATGTCTGTCTCTGTAACATCCGTCAGGACAATGTCTGTCTGTCTCTGTAACATCCGTCAGGACAATGTCTGTCTGTCTCTGTATCATTCATCAGGACAACGTCTGTCTGTCTCTGTTTCATTCATCAGGACACGTCTGTCTGTCTCTGTATCATTCATCGGGACAACGTCTGTCTGTCTCTGTATCATTCAACAGGACAACGTCTGTCTGTCTCTGTATCATTCATCAGGACAACGTCTGTCTGTCTCTGTATCAAATTCATCGGGACAACGTCTGTCTGTCTCTGTATCATTCATCGGGACAACGTCTGTCTGTCTCTGTATCATTCATCGGGACAACGTCTGTCTGTCTCTGTATCATTCCTCAGGACAACGTGTGTCTGTCTCTGTATCATTCCTCGGGACAACGTCTGTCTGTCTCTGTATCATTCATCAGGACAACGTCTGTCTGTCTCTGTGTCATTCATCAGGCCTTAAATGACTTCAAGCTTGAGCCCTCCGCTGTTTATTTTCCTGGTCAGTTGAAAATCAGAACCGGATCTAAACGGACCGACAGTAAGTCACAGTGGCCACACACACTCTGACAGCGGACCGACAGTAAGTCACAGTGGCCACACACACTCTGACAGCGGACCGACAGTAAGTCACAGTGGCCACACACACTCCGACATCATCGTCGTCAGTTCGCCTGTTCTAAAGGCCGCAGCGTGCTGTATTTTCTACGGGTGTATCACATCTCTTTTAGATAGATAGATAGATAGATAGATAGATAGATAGATAGATAGATAGATGGAAAGGCAAGTTAATAGGTAGTTAGGTAGGTAGGTAACAGTGAGTTGGATGAATTTATAAATGGGAAGATAGAGAGATAGACAGACAGACAGACAGGCAGGCAGGCAGACAGATACATACATACATACATACATACATACATACATACATACATACATACATACATACATATCAATTACTTTAATGCATCAACTTGTCAAATCAACAACAATGCACAGTAGTCCAGATTGCAGGTGCATCGATAAAAGTTATCTTTCACATACTCTCTCTCTCTCTCTCTCTCTCTCTCTCTCTCTTCTCTCTGTCCCACGCCCTTTCTCTCTCCTGCTGGCTCCAATTCTTTGTCAATCAGTGCTTTAGTCAGCTGATACTATTTAAAGCACAGTTTGAAAGTCATCATCTGTCAGTTTCAATGCTGGTTCATGAGGTGATTCCGCCTTGACCAAACACGCCTAAACCCAATCATGACAGACATGCTCAAGTATTTTGCGAGTTGTTTACATTTTGTTATGGGCAGACCTAACATTGAAAGTCCTGAAACCACTCTTTTATTAACTATGCCTAGTGAACCTATTACAAGAACAACCACTTTCGTGCTAAATCCAGCATCACTAAGAGCATAGCAAAGAGGCATGTACTTTTGAAATTTGCTCTCATAGCATGTTTGTATGAAAGTGTCAAATGGGTTTGAAACCTCGATGACGAATGCCACCGAGTTTCGATGGTCGATGAAGCATAGATCAGGTTTCAGCCTTGGTAGATCTTCAACACCGTTTATTGAGACAGGCCTATTTTGAAAAACATCCACAAAATCCGTCGCAATGCATTTCTGTAGCTCCTTTCTGATGATCTCAACGCATCTGTCGTGTCTTTGTGTGTAGAGGCCCCTCAGTTGACGACATCCATTCAAGGCATGGGAATTTGTGTCAGAACGAAACCCGCACAAAGCACACTCTCTCCCGGTAAGTATCAGGATAGTAGATGTTATTCACTGCATTGGTCTCCAGCAGCTGTAGACGTCCCTTGCTGATGAACCTGGTTATTTGGTCATTGATGTTGGTGTTGGTGAGGTGTCCTATGGAGTGGGTCACTGCCGCATTCGGAATTGCAACCCGGGTGATTCTCCCTTGTTGTTGCAGCTGCTGAAAATGGTGTGTGTCTTTGTCCATTTGCATTCTTTTGATTGCGCTGCACAATTGTTTAGAATTACTGTAGCGCATTTGAACTACCCCATCATCAGAAGCTGGGAGTACTACTCCGAAACTGTCGCTGTGTTCATCGACATACATACATACATACATACATACATACATACATACATACATACATACATACATACATACATGCATACATACATACACACATACATACATACATGCATACAAACATATACATACAATGTTTTACTTACGTAATGTGAGCGTAGATAAAGAAAATATTTTTTTAGACACATATATAGATAGTTTATACGTTTGGAACATGCATATGCATATTTGTACACGGGCCTGGTTATGCTGCATACATGCCTGTGTGAATGCGTTAGTTTATACACGTATGTTACTTGTGTGCGCGCACACGAACGCACCAGCTCCTTCGTGTGCGTTCGTACGCAGGTGCGAGGCCATGTGTATGTGTGCGCACGTACTTAAAGGAATCTTCGATTATTGATTTCCGCAGCAGCCGAAAAAAGATTTTCGAGGAATGGAAGGGGCGGGAGATGGGTTAAGAATGGAAGGGCGGGAGATGGGTTAAGAATGGAAGGGCGGGGAGATGGGTTGAGAACGGAAGGGGCGGGGAGATGGGTTGAGGAACGGAAGGGCGGGGGGATGGGTTGAGGAGTGGAAGGGCGGGGAGATGGGTTGAGGAGTGCAAGGGGCGGGGAGATGGGTTGAGGAATGGAAGGGGCGGGAGATGGGTTGGGAAGTGGAAGGGCGGGGAGATGGGTTGGGAAGCGAAGGGCGGGGAGATGGGTTGAGGATGGAAGGGGCGGGGAGATGGGTTGAGGAGTGCAAGGGGCGGGGAGATGGGTTGAGGAATGGAAGGGGCGGGGAGATGGTTTGGGAATGGAAAGGGGCGGGCAGATGGGTTGGAGAATGGAAGGGGTGGGAGATGGGTTGAGGATGGAAGGGGCGGGGAGATGGGTTGGGAATGGAAGGGGCGGGGAGATGGGTTGAGGAATGGAAGGGGCGGGGAATGGGTTGGGGAAATGGAAGGGCGGGGAGATGGGTTGAGGAAGTGAAGGGCGGGGAGATGGGTTGGGAATGGAAGGGGCGGGAGATGGGTTGGGGAATGGAAGGGGCGGGGAGATGGGTTGAGGAATGGAAGGGGCGGGGAGATGGGTGAGGATGGAAGGGGCGGGGAGATGGGTTGAGGAATGGAAGGGGCGGGGAGATGGGTTGGGAAGACACCAAAAAGTGAAGTTTGTATGCTTGAGGGGCGGGAAGGTAGGGGGGGGGGGAAGAAGAGGGGGGAAAGGGGTAGAGTAGAGATGGAAGAGGTGTGCGGTGGAGGTTATAGGGAGGTAGAAAGCTGCCCATTTCACCGATCTAGATGCAACGGCAACAAAAACGCAGTTTCTTTCCTTCCTCTACCGACCCCATGACGACGCGAAAGGTGATACAGGTTTTTAGTGTGAATCAGCCAGCAATATGGTAGCTGCCGTGTGCAGGGCACCGAAGCAGGTAACGGCCGGAGAGGGTGCCAAAAAGGTAGGGCAGAGGTGGATTAGGGGTGGAGGTAAGATGGCGTGGGGGAGGTGGGGTGGAGTAGTGTGAGGTAAGTGAGGCAGAGGTGAAAGGTGAAGGTAGAAGGTATATAGGTGCCCCGCCATGTCAACCAATGGTGCAGGTTCCTGAATGTATTTGTATACAACTCGTAGCGGTTGTCATCGTTGATCTGAATGACGATGTGGTCACACGCCACAATCAGGATTCATGCAGAGCCAGCATTTAGTGTTAAATGCTCACTTATCAAAAGAACAACTCCCCACGAATCATTTCCCTTTCTTTAGTGGAGTTTCACCGATGAAATCACAGTCTTCAAATACATGACCTTCCCCTTAGCTGACACACATTTCTGGCCTTTGCACTCACCTGTGACTCTATCTTTGCACCAACTCTGAGCGCCTAAATGGTCCTAATCCTTTGATTTTAATCTGTCTGCTTGGAACCACCTGGCTTGTACCTTGACGGCCATATGAAAGAAAACGAGGAAAATCAACTTTCTGTAACAGAAAGATAGATACTTTCAGACACAATAAAAATGCTGAAAACAATCTAATTGCCCCAGTCTATAAATACTCGACTCCTCAAGCAAGACCTTTGGGGCGTTAAGTTTTGGTGTGCAGCCTGCTCGGATTACCATCAGATGTCAACATCAGAATCGAGAATTGACGACAGCAACATAACTCAAGACGCACTCACTTCATGCTTTTAGCTGCGTGCGTCCTGCACTATGAACAGGCGACAGTTTCATGCTGCTTGGTCACGCATATACCATATTTTATCAGCCACGACGACAATAATCGGAAATTATTATGTGTCTTTCGCAGTAAACAGGCAATGTGCAATCGAACAGATTTTTCAGAGGTACAATTGAATCAACTTTCGTATTTCTTGCTATATCTTGCTCTGCTGTTTAGATTTGAGAGTGGTACTTCTTGTTTGATTGAGGTCTCTTCTGACAGTGGTATCGCATCAGATGCACATTAATTACGCCTCTATGTCTGAGGCTTGCACCAGAATCATGCTTTTGACGCCATCTAGAAGGCTCGTGACCATGACATGATTCTAACGGCGTGATAGTGACGCCTACCTTCAGGTCTCTAACCTCTTTCACACCGACCAGTCTATGTTCAAGTGCTCGCTTTTGTATTACTTCATGACCTCCACAATATCATCACCTGGAACAGCAGCGAAATTGCCAATGACATGAACCAACTTTTCAGGCAAGACGCAGACATTGGCATGCTGAAGGTAATCAGCCAGCTAGAGTAAGGGTGAAGGTCTTTTATTCTACAATGTACTGTCTCTTCTTGGCTCGATTTTTCTTGTTTGTTTGTCCTTATTTTTCACCAAGATTGATCGAGAGTAAGTCCTAGCTCTCAAATTCTGTGTCAAACATGAATTCTGCTTTGTCATTTGGTACTCTTCACTGAAGCACAGAAGCCAGTATGCCTCGGTATGCATGAATCAATAACGTGGAGTAAACCGCAAAATAGAGGAATGCCGTCAGTGACCAGTTGATGTGTTCACTGCTTTCCTGAGAATTTGTCTGAATTGTATTTCATAGAGACAAGGCCCTAGGAATTCTTGCGAGTTTGGCAAGTGACAGTCTTTAATGGAACACTGCCACAGTGAGCGAGGCGAGGCATCAGTGACAGTCTTTAATGGAACACTCCCACAGTGAGCGAGGCGAGGCAGTGACAGCTGAATGGAACTCCCATGAGCGAGCGTGCATCAGTGACAGTCTTAATGGAACACTCCCACAGTAGCAAGTGTCAGTTCAGTGACGTTTTTAACGGACTCTCCTCAGTGCGAGCGAGGCATAGTGACGTCTTATAAGGAACATCTCACAGAGCGAGCGAGCACGTGACAGTCTTATAAAGGAACCTCCAAAGTGAGCGAGCGAGCATCAGTGACTCTTTATATGGTAAACACTCACAGTGAGCGAGCGAGGCATCGTGACAGTCTTAATGGACAATCCAGATTGGCGAGGTAGATAGTGACATCGTTTAATGAACTCCAGTGAGCAGGCAAGGACGTCAGCGAGAATGCGTACCTGAGGCATTTTTGCATGTGAAAAATGACCAAAAAAAGTTGTTCAGTAGTGTTTATTTAAGGTCTGTTCATATTGACTGATATTTGACGACACAAAATTCACGTATCTCTAATAAAAGAAGTTAACAACATCCAGATAAAAATAATACACTTTTGAATAGGGTAAATACACACAGTACATCAAAGCAACTTGGCAATTTTAGACTGTGCGTATATAGCAATTTTATGCAGAAGGTGGACGATCAAAGACAACTTGGCAATTTTAGATTGTGCGATAAGTAGCAAGTTTATGATAGAGGGGCTGGACAATATTTGACTGATATCTTGGACGTTGACACAATAGAATTTTCTTATAAAATGGAGTTAAGACGAACATCTATCAACAAATGATGCACTGAAATAGGCTTACACAAGTCAAAAATATGGGAAGAATATTTTGTGTTCCATGCAAAATATTTCTGACGAAGATGTTTTCAGCGAAGATAATAAATTACAATCGAGGCAATGTTTAGCTCCAGCTTTAGCAAGTATATCTGCTGCTTCGTTGCATTTCAACCCACTATGAGAGGGAACCCAGCAAAAGGCAATGCATATTCCATGAATCCTTAAACAGTGTATGAGGTGATGAATATCAAAAAGTAAATCTTTCCGAGCCTTACCATCCCAATGTTCCAGAGACTGCAAGACAGATTTTGAATCAACACACATGAGAATATTATGAAAAGGCATGGGAGCATCAAAATGTAGCTCAAAGCCATCAACATTGCATATAATTCTGCTGTAAATATGAAAAACCCTTTGCCAAGATGACAATTCTTTTTCACATTTGGCTAGGAAAGACAAAACCAGAACCACTACCAATGTTATCTAGGACTAAACCATCAGTGTAAATTGTCAGGTGATTGCTATAAAAATTGTCAAGATGAGCTCTGACCTCACTAACCAAGAGATTAACGTTTTCAGTTTTAGAAACACTTGTGTAATTATAATCAAAATTTCCACACAAATGCTCCCAAGGGGAATCTTAGGCGTGATGGGATCTTTAGAAACTGTTGATAAATCAATGTTACAATCAGACATAAGCTTATACGCGTAATTTCTAATTGGTTGTAAATATAAAATATTTCTAGCTCGTTTGGGATAATCTTTGTTCGAATCCATCAATAGTTCTGCTGTAACTGAGTTCTTAACTGACAGACTTCTAATTACATATTTTGATACGTCTAAGAGCCGTTGTTCTCGAAAAGGTAAAACCTCTGCAGCTTGATAACTTTTAATAGCATTTGCATGAACTGGTACACCTAAGGCCAGTTTCACTGCTTTGCTATCCAAACTTTGTAGCTTTTTTAACAGATATTTTGGAGCAGAATAATATACTTCTTGGCCATACTTTAATTTAGATCGAACTAAAGAAGTAGACAAATGCAATACGTTTTCGTGTCTTGCCCCCAAGGCTGATAGTTGATTATTTTTAAAAAGTTTAATCTTTTTCTTGCCTTTGTTAATATATGTTCTATATGCTTTTTCCAACTAAGTTTTGTTGTCAAAAAGACTCCTAAAAATTAACACAATTTTGATATTTTAAGATGTTATCCTCTAATTTCAAAATAGGTAGTATGAAGGATTTTCACCATTATTAAATTGAAGCAAACACGCTTTTTCACCTGACAATTTTAAACATTTTCTTTTATATAATTTGATAAATTGTTTAGTTCCTGTTGATAAATTGTTTGCACATGACTGATAATCCTCTTATTCGAATTTTTTCTTAAAGTGGTGTTTATCCATACTGCAATATCATCAGCGTATTGAACCACATGTGTGTTCTCAGACAAAGCTTTTGGAAGATCATAAACAAAAATGGAGAATAAAATTGGAGCAATGATTGAGCCTTGTGGAATCCCCATATCTACACTTCTGAACGATGAGTAGGTATTGCCAATTTTTGTACACATGTGTCTATCCTTCAAAAAGGCTTTAATATATCCATACAATTTGCTACAAATTCCTATCTCCTTTACTTTGAACAATAATCTGGCATGCCAAACACTATCATATGTTTTTTTAACGTAAAAAAAAGTAGCTAGTGTGCTTTTTCTTCGTGAAAATTGATGTTTGACCTGAGTAGTAAGCTTGACCAAATGATTTGTAGTGCATCTCCCTTTCCTAAAGCCAGCCTGCTGAACTGGAATGATGTTTTTTTTTTCACAATAAAAATTGATCCGTTTGAGTATAATTTTTTTCCATAATTTTTCCAACACGAGAAGTAAGCGAAATTGGTCTATAGCTGTTAACCGAAGATCTAATATTGCCCTCTTTTAGAACTGGTGCAACTACTGAACTCTTCCAGATTTTAGGAATAGCGCCAATATCCCAACATTTTGGAATAAAGAATGTAGCAAACCTATCCAAGAAGAAGGCATGTGACAGAGCATCTGGTAAGAAAAGCCATCGAGGCCAACTGCTGAAATTGAAGAAGAAATAGAAGCTAAAAAGTTGTGACGTTCCTTGAATTCTGCACGAAATGATCAGAATGGTGGCCCTTAAACAAATAGCAGAGCTTGAATAAATGGAGATAGTACACCCCTCTTCTTCTTTCTTTATTCTTTCTTTCGTTTATTTTCTGCTATTATTATTATTATTCTCTCTCCTCTCTCTCTCTCCTCTCTCTCTCTCTCTCTCTCTCTCTCTCTCTCTCTCTCCTCTCTCTCTCTCTCCTGTGTGTGTGTGTGTGTGTGTGTGTGTGTGTGTGTGTGTGTGTGTGTGTTCCATTCCTAATTCTATTTCAGCTGTCACGAACACAGGCTAGCCACACGCAAATTCTGGCGGCTATGAAACCTGGGGCGAGTTTCACAGACGCAAGAACTTGCAGCAAGGTGGCTGGTTTAACCTTCCGACGAGGGATGTGACATGCGAGGAGAGTAAAGAATGGGGCTGAAGACAATTCTCGCCATTGGCTCTGGTGGGACTGTTACCGCACAAAATGTCACCACTGCACAAAATGTCACCAATGCACAAAATGTCACAATTGTGACATTTTGTGCCAGTTGTGACATTTTGTGCAGTGAAGGACTGCACAAAATGTCACAATTCGCAGTTGTGACAATTTGTGCACCTATGCCCCATTTTCGAATTCACTCTTGCACAAAATGTCACAACCTCTGTCAGTCTTGTTAGTCCGCCGCTTTCAAGAAAGTGAGCAGACTATTTTGTTCGTTCGTGTCTGTTTTTTTCGTGTATGTGTGTGTGTGTGTGTGTGTGTGTGTGTGTGTTGTGTGTGTGTGTGTGTGTGTGTGTGTGTCCTACGTCGGCCAAAACGGACATTTGTGGCAATGTCTCTTCAACCACTTAAGACAGCCTTCTCAAATTAGTTTGTTGATTAGGCACAAGGGTGGTGGATGGATGGATGAGGAGGAAAGAGGGGAGTAGGAGATGGGGAAGAGAGCAAGTTGACACATCAACTTCCGCACCAACACCAGCTCGTTGGTTTCCTCTCTCTTTTTATTTTAAATCATGGTTGGATCGAACCAACCATACCAACCACCGACCTCAGGACAGTGATTGCTACACGCTAATGGCTCCTCGCGTTTCACCTGTTAGGCCAACACCCCGGCCCAACAATGGCTGTTCAGCCCTTTATGTTCACAAACATCTGAATGACAGAACCAGCGTCACAGCCGTCACCACACTCTGCTCAGTGAAGAAATGATCGCAGAGCCAGAACGCTGGGAGTATATAGGCCTTCCACCCCCTTTGAACGAGATCGTTCGAGAAAGTCTTTTGTGGCCTGAGTCACAATAGAACGACTACAAGCGTCTGAAGTGTTTAAACTCTGGCTCTGGTTCTTGACCAGACATTCTATTCCCCACGGCCCGGCAACCAACGGGCCGACCGCCATGTAAGTGGCTGGGTCTGGTGGAGTGCAGAGAAACTAGACCCTTCAGACTCTGTACCTATGGCAAAATCCAGCATCCCACCTGAAGATGTTTACCTCTCTAAAATCTCAAGTCAACCTCAGCAAAGACAACACCAGCCACGGCTCCACAGTCTCCCAGAGCTGTCCACCCGGCCTATACTCAGTCTCCCAGACCAAACCATCCAGACCAGCCGTGGGCAAATTGTCTGCTGAGTGACCAGCCTCTTAACTGGCATTCCAGCCTACCAGCTAGGTTGCCCCTCATTGCGATTCTATTCCGCGTTTGAGGGTTAACCACTACAACTCTCTGTTCTCAAAGGTTGGGCAGAATTGTACCCTTTACAGTAAGGCATGCGGATACTGCTCGCAAAAAAAATCAAGGTCAACGTCACGCTGATCGTTGAACACCCATATCCTTTTTCCTGCAATATTTTCCACATCTTTCAAGCTAGATTTTCCAAACTTGCTACACAGGTGCATAGCCTTGGGGACAACAACTGACAACAACCCAGACAAATCGTGTTGTTTCTATTAGCCTCATCAACCAACATGGTCCATCTCGTCTGGGCTGTCATCTCGTAAACATATGCAGTGAATACAGACTAAAAGTATATATTATATACAAAATTGAAAATTATAAATTGCAAGCCAAATTGAACACCCCCCCAAAACACACACACACACACACACACACACACACACACACACACACACACACACACGCCAAAAAACACGTGGACATCATAGAGTATATTCACCCATCCATCCACCCATCCACCCACCAACACACACAGATAAGAAAGAGTTTTGACAATTAATTTTGTGCAGCAGTGATTTCAAAAGGCATACAGGTGCACAAATTGTCACAATTGTGACATTTTGTGCAAATTTGTGCAAATTGTGACAATTTGTGCAGTGAACAGCTGCACAAAATGTCATTGCGACATTTTGTGCAGTGGTGACATTTTATGCGGTAACATGGGACCACAAACTGGTGAGGTGAGGGAAAAAGGGAGCGCAGAAACAAAATCTTGTTTTCTTGCACTCAGGCGTGAGACTCGCCTGGTGTGACAAGAGCTTAAGGCCCTCAAGGCCTCGCAGACAGATGTCAAAACCACGGGTCTGGTGTGACGAGAGCTTAAGGCCCTCAAGTCCTCGCAGACGGGCGTCAAAACCACGAGTCTGGTGCAACTATCAGACGCAAATTGGGATTTAAGACGGGTCGCTACGTATGCGTGCTAGCAGTTATCTGCGTCATAGATCCAGTTCGTGACGCTCCTATTCACACGTCGTGGGGCGAGATTGCTACGCAGCCGATACGTGACTCCCATCAACCCCTTAAATCAATCAAGGGTCGCTACTCTCTTGACTAAACGGCAGAGGAACGGGATGAGGGCAGACTGGAGCAAAAAAAAAAAAAAAAAAGTGTTTGAGCTAATGAATTATATACTCTATATATTTCGGAATAATTTGATCAATCATGCCTGCCTATTTACTATGACAGACACACGATTAGCGGTCTCCATCCAGGGCGATAATCTTTTTACCCTTGCCCATTGAAAATTTTGGTTATCTGTTTGTTGTTTGTTTGTCTGTCTGTCAGCAAAATCACAGAACCTGTTTTAATCGAACGTGCCGGAGAGTCGACATGTGACCCAATTCGCACACTTTCAGTGAGGGTCAGCAGTAAAATGGCTTGACAGTCAAGAACCGATCACTCTTGCCTCTAATACAGTTGATCTCTGGGATCCGTCCGCATTCGGTGGTGAGAATTCCGTTCTTTATTCTTTTTCTTTTTTCATTTGTAATTGTGCCTATGTCCACTCCTCAATGTTTGCTGAGGATACAATGAAAACACAGCGAACCAAGAACTCTCGCCAAGGGAAAGTGTTTACAGGCAACCACAACGTGCTTCAGATTCAACACTGTATGTTACTGGAGCAGAAATTCGCACAGCCACATTTCTCTCCGTCTTTAAAACAGATTCATGTTTGCCACATGTATTTTCACTTCTTTTTGTGTAGCTATGAAAAAAAAGAATCGTGGGCAATGGTATGTTTTTTCCGGGTGGCTTTTTTCTTCTCGTTTTTCATTGCTCCATTTCACTGACAGTTGTGGGAAAGCATTGGGTGGTGATTTGTTCTTATGGTGGTGAATACTACTGAACTATAAATGCAAAGTTCTTTTCAAAGCGAGTTGATCGAGGGCGGAAATTGAAGCAAATTTTGACAAGAAAGGGTATCAGTTCCGCAAGACACACAGACAAACAGATCACAGGACAAAAACACAATGCAATTCGACCTCTTGGGTCTTCTTCAGCTAAAAACAACGAACATTTAGGAGAATGAAAACGAAGAACGAGCAACACTTCATCTTCTCATATTCGGCGCAAATGGGTGTTGGATG
>CM031595.1:173129381-173141881 GCA_018398815.1 Conus ventricosus
CTGGTCCAGAGCTTCGGACGAACTGTTCGTTTGGGAAAGCCGTGGTTAAACTGGACACTTGCATTATTATAGCAAGGAAACAGATTCAGCAACAGCCAGTACCTTGACACTGTCCACACTGAATTTATTGCTGCTGGTAGGACTATGTTGCTAGTGCGTCTTGCGGTGAGCTTGTGGTTGAATATCAGATGTACTTATCCATGTATATTGAGTTTCTAATATAAAAATAATAATCTCTTACAGATTTAGCAAACTGGTCAAAAGGCGAAGAGACATCTCATTCTACAGCCATCTGTATCTGATTTGATCATTGGTTGAGGATCCCCTGAAATTATTGTCAGTTTTCATCAACTGGGACAACATCGTTTCAGTTTCAGTTTCATCAAGGAGGCGTCACTGCGTGCGGACTAGTCCAATATACGCTACTCCACACCCGCTAAGTTTTGAGACCACACTACGCATGATTTTAAGCTGATGGCTAAATGAATTAACAACTAAGATGAGAGAATTGAAGAAGAGGTCCCGTGGCTACGACTCAGCAGCCCAACGCGCTGGTCAGACCTTGAGGCCTACCGAACATTGTTTTTTTGCTTTAGTTTTTTGTTGTTGTTGTTTTTTAAGCTGGCCCACAGCCTCTGACCAATGCCTTTAAGCCTTCACTTTATCCCTTAAAAAGCTATCTTCTATTTGATGCGAACTCATCAAAACTCATCGACATTTCTAATTTTGCTGTCACTTCATACGAAAACGAATACATAAATCTAAATCGAATTTAGCTGTAGAATTTGTGCATTGCATGTCGAGAAAAGACTGTAGTTGAACTTAACTGTAACACATCTTGTGATTTAAGACGTTTATAAGTTCTATTGTGACATTGTGTTTGAGTAAGACATGTTGAATGAATGTAACAACTATTGCCTGTTAATAGCTTTTATGTGAGTGCGTATTGTTATTAATATATGTATATTTTTGTTATGTATTAATGAAAAAGCATTTTAAGATTGTTGATGTGTGTCGTGTTGATCCTGTGAATATTATTAGTATATTTGATATATATATATATATATATATATAATATATATATATATATATATATATATATATTATATTTTTCTTCTTTTTTAAAAAAATTTTTTTCGCGCCCTTTCGGTTGCTTTATTCCTATAGCTCTCGTTCCAGACTTTTCAAGCACAACCATATCCATGTTCGTTCCATTGCCGTTCCAGCGTCAGCAATCCAGAAGGAATTGCCAATGTCAGGTTGCCACGAGGCAACACGCCAGAGGAGGCAGGCATTGTAGCTGAGTCACTTTGAAGATATTCAGCTATGTCTGAAGTGATCCAACAGACACAGAAATAACACACAGAAAACCCCTTTTTTAAATGATGAAATCTTATACATGCACACGGTGGCAGACAGCAAGTATACTAGTTTTTGTGCTGGGCACTAAATGATTCGAACTCGCGACCATCTGAGTTCAGGTTTTTCTTCGGTTTTATTTTTGTTTTTTTAAATTATTGTTGTTGCCGGGCTCTTGCTGCAAACTAGACTAGAACTAGAACTAGAACTAGAACTAGGACCACAAAGCTATGGAGACCCCGGATGTTTTACCTAACGGTTGTTCTGGGGACAATACATTCTTTTTGAGTAGCTAAGTGACTGAACGGAACTTTTCAAAATCTTTTATCTATTTATTTGTTTATTTGTTACATGTCTACATTTAATTTATTTATATTTATTTTATTACATTCATTTCATTCATTCATTCATTCATTCATTCATTCATTCATTCATTCATTCATTCATTCATTCATTCATTATTCATCATTCATTCATCTGTTTGTTTATTTATTTATTTATGTTTTTGTTTATTTCTATTATTCATGTGTTCGCTTATTTGTTCATCCATTTGTTCTCCTCTCTCTCTCTTCTCTCTCTCTCTCTCTCTTCTCTCTGTCTCTCTCTCTCCTCTCTCTCTCTCCTCTCTCTCTCTCTCTCTCTCAATAAGTTTCCATATGAAACTGTGCGTGACAGACGACTAAAAACATTTTTCCCTTTGATTTTGTCTGTTACTGCTTTATTTTGTCCCTGTCAAAGAAGGTATCACCCAATATCAAAACAAATTCACAACACGAGTTTATCTGAGAGATGACTAAACCCCTAACACACCATTACATAGTCAGTCCCTCCCACATGATTTCCCATGTCAGCGAAGCTTCATTATTGTCATTTGTCTCCTTTATTGTTCGTTCACAGACTCCAAACATCTTGTTGCCAATTCCAACGTCAATTTCACCCCTTGTTCCATCAGACTGGGGCCCTGGGTCATTTTCCCTCTCTGGCATCACGACCTGTGGGAACGATCAGACCTCCGCCCAGTCTGGCACTCTGACGTCAACGAAGCACAGCATTGACAAGAATCGATGACAAATAGAGGGAAGAAAGGTCACTGATTGACCCCTTGGTGATAGGCGCAATTCTCTCCCGCCAAATTGGGGCCTCGTTGTCATCTCTGTCCGACACGGACCAATGAGAGGCCAGGAGACGGATCGAAACTTCCGGTGTTTTTCCTGTCAAGAACGCTAACCGAAAATAGTGCTGACTTTCAATGTGTGGTGAAAGGTGTGTGTGTGTGTGTGTGTGTGTGTGTGTGTGTGTGTGTGTGTGTGTGTGTGTGCGCGCGCGCGCGCGCGCGCGTGCGAGGGAAAGGGGGTGGATGGAGGGGCGGCAGAGGGTGTGATGGAGGGGGAGGGAGCGGGAGGGGCAGGGGCGGATCCAAATGGAAAAGGAAATGGGGAGAGGCGGGGAAGGGGTGGTACGGGGGCATGAGGTTGCTGATGAATGTTGGCACATCCTCCCGATCATTTTCATAACTTCATTTTCATTTTTCGTCAACAGTTCGGAAAAGAAATAAAATAAAATAAGTAACATCGTGGTGTGAGGAGATTGCGGAGAAACTGAAGTGTCTGTTCGCTTTCATTCCTGTAGAAAGCCGATGCCATGGTTTTTGCGAATTTTGCTGCTTTATCATTACTGTTCATGTTAACAGGACTCAAAATAGCGAATCAACGATCCAGTTTAGCTGACCCATTCAAAAGCAGTGAGGTCAATACCAACATATTAACAATAAATTAACTAAATTAACTCCATGTTTGTATTTTAATCCATTTATTTTAGGCACATCCTCCCGATCATTTTCATAACTTCTCCTCCCGAGTACTCTATTTGTTGTCATTGATGTTCTTGTCGATTTTCATTCTTATTACTGCTATAGTTATTGTGAAGAAAAAAAAAAACAATTAAAAAAAATAAATAAATAAAATTCAAAGGCATCCCAGATTGGCTTGTGGTCATATTTCAACATAGTTATTTAGGAGATAAACAAGCGATGAAGATGGTAATGGCGAGCTGAGGGTTGGGAGGGGAGAGAGAGAGAAGGGAGGATGATTAAATGCTGAATATTAAACACCATGCAAAATGAATTGTCAGCCGACTGGTTCACTGCTGGCAGCAGATAACGATGACTATTCATCATCAGACAGCCAAGATGGCAGCAGATAACGATGACTATTCATCATCAGACAGCCAAGATGGCAGCAGATAACGATGACTATTCATCATCAGACAGCCAAGATGGCAGCAGATAACGATGACTATTCATCATCAGACAGCCAAGATGGCAGCAGATAACGATGACTATTCTTCATCATCAGACAGCCAAGATGGCAGCAGATAACGATGACTATTTATCATCAGACAGCCAAGATGGCAGCAGACAACGATGACTGTTCATCATCAAACAGCCAAGATGGCAGCAGATAACGATGACTGTTCATCATCAGACAGCCAAGACGGCAGCAGATAACGATGACTATTCATCATCAGACAGCCAAGACGGCAGCAGGCAACGATGACTATTCACCATCAGACAGCCAAGACGGCAGCAGATAACGATGACTATTCATCACCAGACAGCCAAGATCGTACACCGGAAGGCTCCAGAGCTGTATCCCAAACACAAGCTGCAGCTTGACTTCCGTCATAGGCCGTATCCCCCCCCCCCCCCCCCCCCCCCCCCCCCCCCCCCCCCATTTTCACTCCGCACCCTCCCTTCCATCCATTCCATGATCCATCCCCTCACCCTGTGCTCCCACACTCCCTCGTTCTCCTCCTCCCCCCCCCCTCCCTCCCACCCCACCCCACCCCCACCCCCTTCCTCGTGACTAGAGCCCAGAAGAAATCCGAGGGGTGTTGCCAAAGGGCGGTAAAGGAGGGCCAAGGGAGGGAAGAGGTGGACCAAAGGGCGGCAACCCACCTTACAATGGCGGCTCGGCGTATGGGAGGGCGGATCAAAGCCAAGGGTTTTCAAATCTTCCGTGTGGGAAACAAGCAATTTACACGTCTGGTCGGAAGTTATTGATGACTGGAATCTGCGCTGTTTACTCTGCTATGCCTTCATTCATCGGGGCGCGTCCGGTCGGGCGGCCATCAGAAATGATACTAAGATGGTGGTAAACAGGTTGTTGCGACGTTGAAGGATCGGCGCAACGTTAGGAATGTGAGTTAAGCGTAGGTGTCGCGATTATTATTGGCGGGTGCTCATTATGCGATTGCTTTAATTGTAAGAAAGGGTCACCTTCATCTTATCAACTGACTTTTAAGGGCAAGGAGCCTCTTGAAAATGGCCATAAGACAACTCTTCACAATTCTGTGTGAATGGGCTTGCCTTGATAGTTGTCTTTCTTGTGGCCCAATGTTTTCCCGCTACTTATTAATCAGGAAAGCCGCGCAACCAGCCGTGCAAAGATATCCGGTGTGTGTGTGTGGTGTGTTGTGTGTGTTGCTAAGTGGTGCGCCCAATGCCTGTTAAAGCAAAGAGAGGAACATGACAAAATGGTCTTTGACGAGCGGATATGCCCATTTTTAGATGATGATTTAAGGTAATAATTATTCGGGCAGCAACAACAAGAATACTGCATAACAGTAACAACAAAAACAAGAACAATGACAATTACAATCATCATGATCAGTATTATCATCATAATAATGACAATACTGATGAAGATGATGATTATCATTATGATAATTGTGATCTTAATCGCGAAGATGACGATTTCTTTTTTTTTTTCTGGCACAGTTTTGACTTATTATATTTTTGTTATTTTCAACACACAGGAATCATATGCTGCAGTAATCAACACGGTCACATGCAGAAACGGCAATCGTTTTTTGTTTTTGTTCTTTTGCATATGGACATCAGCTATACACTTTGATAACATTAAAATTACAGGTACTGAATTCTGTTAATGGCAGGGGGGGGGGGGGGGGGGGGGGGGCAAAATACAAACTCAAAACAAACGAAAACCAGTCAGGAAACAAACTGACTGTGGTAAGTTCTAAGGTTAATTCTGAGGAGAAAATACTCTGTGAAATACATTGACCACCGTAAATACCGTATTCACGGTTGGATACGCTCCAAGACTTAAACGTCTGTATTGAAGAAGAACGTCTGTGCAGTCTACGCTTTGCTGATGACACCAACATCATTGGAGACGGTCAAGCGGGACTCTGAGCCATCAGTGTGGCGAAAGTAACAGAGAACGAGTATGAGTCAATTTAAGAAAGAAAAACAAATGACAGTGGGGGGAAAATAGGATGGGGAGGCCCCAATGTCAACACACACAAAAATAAAAGAAAAGGGAAAAGAAGAAGAAAAAAAAGAGTAAAAAAGCGAGGTGAAGAATTGGAGGCTGGATGACAACAGAAACAACAACAACAACAAAAGAAGAGAAGAAGAAAAAAAACGAAAAGAAAAGAAACAAAGAAAAAAGACAAAAAAAGTATTGAGTACAAAGAGCATTGAAGTCAGAAGGGACACCCCGTTTAGCCATTTCCTGTTTCCCCCTTTCCCGTTTCGCCCTTTCTCGTTTCGTATTTTACCCTTTCCCGTTTCGCCCTTTCCCATTTTACCCTTTCTCGTTTCGCCCTTCCCGTTTCGCCCTTTCCCATTTTACCCTTTCTCGTTTCGCCCTTCCCGTTTCGCCCTTTCCCATTTTACCTATTCCCGTTTCGCCGTTTCCCGTTCTGCCCTTTCTCCTTTCGCTCTTCTCCATTCTGCCCTTTCTCGTTTCGCCCTTTCCCAGTCTGCCCTTTCTCGTTTCGCCCTTCTAATTCTGCCCTTTCTCGTTCGCCCTTCTAATTCTGCCCTTTCTTTTCGCCCTTTCCCAGTCTGCCTTTTCGTTTGCCCTTCTAATTCTGCCCTTTCTCGCTTTGCCCATTCCCATTCTGTCCTTTATCGTTTGGCCCTGTCCCATTTTACCCTTTCTGTTTCGTCCTTTCCCATTTTATCTTTGCCCGTTTCGCCCTTTCCCATTTTACCTTTTCCCGTTTTCCCCTTTCCCATTTTCCCCTTTTCGGCCTTTCCCGTTCTGCCCTTTCTCCTTTCGCTCTTCTCCATTCTGCCCTTTCCGTTTTGCCCTTTCCCATTTTACCCTTTTCCACTCTGCCCTTTCTCGTTTTGCCCTTTCCCATTTTACCCTTTCCCGTTTCGCCCTTTCCCATTCTGCCCTTTCTCGTTTTGCCCTTTCCCATTTTACCCTTTCCCATTTGCCCTTTCTCGTTTGCCTTCTCTTTTACCCTTTCCGTTTCGCCCTTTTCCACTCTGCCCTTTCGTCGCCTTTTCCATCTGCTTTCTTCGCCCTTTTCCACTCTGCCCTTTCTCGTTTCGCCCTTTTCCACTCTGCCCTTTCTCGTTTCGCCCTTTTCCATTCTGCCCTTTCTCGTTTCACCCTTTCTCATTTTACCCTTTCCCGTTTCGCCCTTTCCCATTTTACCCTTTCCTGTTTCGCCCTTTCCCATTTTATCCTCGCCCGTTTCGCCCTTTCCCATTTTACCCTTTCCCATTTTGCGTTTTCGTATTTCACCCTTTCCGATTTCACCCTTTCCAAGTTTACCCTTTCCTGTTTCGCCCTTTCGTATTCTGTCCCTTCCCGTTTGATTCTTTCCCATTCTGCCCTTTCCCGTTTCATTCCTTCTCATTCTGCCATGCCCATTTCGCCTATTCTTGTGTCGTCTCGATCATAATGGAGATTTCCATAAAGTGTCTGTCCCCCTTCTTCTCTGTCACTCTCTTTGTGTCTGTCTCTCTGTTCTTGGTCTCTATCTGTCTCTGTTTGTCGACGTCTCTGTATCTGTCTGTCTGTCTGTGTCTCTGTCTCTCTTTCTCTCGCTCTCGCACACTCACACACAACACACACACACACACACACACACACACACCACGCACGCACGCACGCACGCACGCACGCACGCACGCACGCACACACACACACACACACACACACACACACACACACACACACACACAAGACAGGAAGAGTCACCGTATCATAATAACACTAATTTACTTTCTCAGCGATGATAATTTAACAGCTTGGCCCAATCAAAGCAATTGCGTAAAATCTTTGTTCGCCATCCTAGTCTTGACTTTACGATTGTCGTTCAAATTGCGATAGGGGTTTTCAACGACCATCATTTTTGCAAAATCGGAAATGAAATGAGGTAGGGAACAGTAAACGATAAACAGTAAACAAGTGGGGTATGTTTTGCTCCCATAAGGAAACCTAACACAGAGTAACTTTTATTCAAGACTGGCACAGCCTTTTAAACTTGAATAAAGTCAGACAAATACATAGACGAACAATCTAATAGTGGGGGGAAAACAAGCGCAGGCCAACAACTGAACTGTCTGGCAAAGATTTGGACTATTGATCATGGATTTGGATCATTTACTACTCTTCGCTGGCTGCTCTGGGGGTGCTATTGGATTCTTTTTTGCACCCATGGTGGTGAGAACACCACAGTATTATGGACTGTGGTGTGTCTCTATTTGACGCCGGGAGCGCAGACACAACCAGCCGTGTCTCCCTGATGAGTCCCGATCCAGCGGGCGAAAGGCCTCGGAGCAGGCATACAAATATATCTGCCTTCAAAAGGGATTGCGATGGTTCCCTTATGCAGCTAGAGAAGAGTTTTCATATCTGTAACATTTTTTTTTAATTTCATTTTCCCAGTTTCTCCATCTTTAAACTCCCCTCTCCCCTCCCCTCAAGTCCAAATCTTTGCCAGACAGTTCAGTTGTTGGCCTGCGCTTGTTTTTCCCCCACTATTAGATTGTTCGTCTATGTATTTGTCTGACTTTATTCAAGTTTAAAAGGCTGTGCCAGTCTTGAATAAAAGTTACTCTGTGTTAGGTTTCCTTATGGGAGCAAAACATACCCCACTTGTTTACTGTTTATCATTTTTGCAATTTTATGGAGTTCAGTATTTTGTATGATAAACGTTATCTACGGTTTAATTCAACCGGTGCCCATATCCGCATGCCATCAAACTTTGCTACAATCAACAACACATGTTCAGTATTTATTCCCTCTGCAACTTTGATGGATACGATATTGGTAGCCATTTTTGGAAAAAACCCTGAAACAATGAAATGAGAGAAAAGAAACGAACTGTTTACAAAACAAAACTCGCCTCAAACTTATAAAGAAAAAGAGAGAGCTGAGTTTCATGTACCATCGCATAATACACGCAATCACATAGACCGTGACTCATTTCAAGCTGGGGGTGAGAGGGAGAGGGGGGAGAGAACGGAGGGGGAGGGGGGGGCATGTGTGTGCATGCAGGAGGGGCGTATTAACACATGGTGCAGAGAACGACACGACACAACTGCAACTTCCAAAATGGCCGAAAGAGACGAGAACAAAGGAGAGCGCCGAACGGGAAAGGGCCAAACGGAACTATACCCGAGGTCTCTGGACCAGAGAACCCGCCAAAATGCAGGTCAACAGTTCCAGACAAAGTTCTGCAAAACGGTCAGCGGCATCAGGCTGAATAAATGAACAGAGGTGCGCCGCTGCTGCTGTGTACATGTGTCTTGGGTCAAGTGGCAGAGCACCTAGCTTGCGCTCAAACGTTGAGAGTTCGGATCTTGCTGGTGGACACCAAGATGAAAATGACTATAATTTTGCATTGCGCGTTTTGATATGCTGTCGTTCTGGGGGTGTTGTGTTGTGTTGCCAGATAAACCTCCACATTCCTGGGAGGGTCAAACCCGTCTGCCATACCACCGTAGTAGGTGGGTGTGGATGGCCAAGTGAGCCACCCAGGTTTTTTTAAAAATATTTTTTTAAACAAAAACCTTTGCACATTTTGATGTGTTCTTTTAACTGGAAATGATCGGGCATCATTCAAAGTTCACCAAAATGGGTCAAATTTGAGTCTTTAATTAATCACCACCGGTTGCCAGGGAAACGATTCAAGATGGTTGGCAAACATTAATTTTTTTCAATTTTTCTAAAACTACAAAATTAGCCAAAACAACAAACAAACAAACAAAACCTCAAATTGTTCTAGCTGTTTGCAGTTGATATAGAATGCTTTTAATTTACGTTGAAAGAATATTATAATATACTTGTTGATTTCTTAACAATGAAAAAAAAAATCGTACTGCATTTTTACACTAAAAAAAAAAAAGATTTTTGTAATAGCCTTCGCACAGAACAGTTTTGTTTGACTGAACTTACCTAGCGTAGAAATAAGTACACCACATGGAAAAAGCAGCTTGCAAAGCTTCAAGCATGTATATGATTGTTCAGTTTCAAACCTTACTGATTTTAAAGAGGTCAGGTTGCAAGCTGTCAGGCATTGGCATTAATTTTTTAACAGCAAAAAGACTGTAACTGACGTAACTATTGGGTCTGGCCACAGCAGACATCTTCAGACACAGCCTCGTTTTGACATACTTGGTCAGATGCTATCCTTTCTCAGTTTGTTATTTTCTGACATGGCAACCCAGTTTTTTTGTTGTTTTTTTATCTTTTTAATTTTTTTTTATCCATAACCGTGAATCTTAAATATTTCTTCTTTTTTTTTTTTTGAGGGGTGGGGGTGGGATGGGGGTGGAGTAGAGTGGGGGCTGTTTTTGTGTCTCCAGTGTCTATTCCTTTTTAACACAACAAAAATTTTCCAGCGAAACATGTTGAGTTATTCGTGTCATTCATAATTAAAGATAGTTAACAAACACATAACTGCGTTTAGTTTCCTATATGTGTTTGTCTGTGTACCTGTCGGAGTTCGTGATTCAGTGACCGCCTGCGATCTGTTGGGCTATAAACGTTAAATTCTGTAAAATTTCTTCCGATTGGTACCTGACAAGACCGGAATTTACGCCTTGCAAACACTGCCAGCCCACATTATCTGGACCCAAGGATGTTACTACATATAGAGCAAACTGAGATAGAAGAAGAAGAGAAGAAAAGCCAGGAGTCCTAAACTTTGCTCTCGAACGTTTCGAGTCTCAAGCTGCGAAGGTCATAAATAAATAAATAAATAAATAAATATATATATATATTATATATATATATATATATATATATATATATATATATATATATATATAATGAATACTAAAACAAGTTGAACGTCTTTTCCCACAGGGACAACTTTAATATTCAAGCTTTCGCCACGAAGGCTTCTTCAGGAGCTTCTGCAGATTCCTGAAGAAGCCTTCGTGGCGAAAGCTTGAATATTAAAGTTGTCCCTGTGGGAAAAGACGTTCAACTTGTTTTAGTATTCATTATATTCAAATCATCCTGTTGACGTCGTTTTGTTGAGGCGCGGTGTGAGTTTTAGTGAGAATTTTGCCTGTGATATATATATAATATAATATATATATTATAATATAATAAATGTTAAACAAATAAAAGGGGTTGAGCACTTAAAAAATTGTTTCACCCCAAGGGGTTGAGCACTTAAAAAATTGTTTCAGGTTTTAACTAATGTTGCTCCCCAAGGGGTTGAGCACTTAAAAAATTGTTTCAGGCATTTTAAAATATACTGATATATAATATATATCATATATTATATTATCAATATATATATACAACAAACAATAAATCAAGGATAATACGAGCACCGTTCCAGCAACTTACAGAGCAGTTGGTGTGCAATGACTGCAAGAATATTGAATTATAAACAAAGCTTGCTCTTATGTCTTAGATTGAAGAAATAGGGGGAGATACGCATTCATACCTGCAGTGGCAGATGATTCTGCCTAACAGTATGTGCTTGAGTGGGTGGATGGGGAAAAATAAAATAAATGCTTCTCAAAATGAGCCTTCAGCAAGCTTATATTCTCCAAAAGGGAGAGACATCCTCCAATAGGGAGGGAAACTCACTAAAATATAACTCCTGGTCATATACCGATATTTCGAAACTTGGTGGTTTCTCCTCAGTGACCGCGGAAAGTGGTAATTTGACTCCTCTGCCTTTTCAGTTTTAAGAAGAATGCAGCTGTTTTTTTGCGTGCGTGTTGGTTGCACGTGTTTTTCGGGTTTTCAGGTTGTTGTACGGGGTGTGTTCGCTAACAACGATTTCCATTTATGCCTGCAATTATTTACTATTTCTGTTTTAGTATTAAGAGTTGCTAAGTGTGGTTTACATAGTATTAGCCATTTTTCAGCTAGGCATAGGTTGCATCTTTTTGAGATATTGCTGTATGGTGATGCCCTTTTTATGATTTTCCAGGATATGTTATAGATTAGTTTATTTTTGCGTCTTTAAGTTTCCAAATGTATTTGCTCAATTCATTTGGTTTTTGTATTTTTCTTTGTTGAATGACTGTTTGTGGTTTGCATATCTGGTTTTGAAGTGGTTTTCAGTGATCCCTATGTATGTTTCATTTTCATTTTCTGATGTCACAGTAGCCTGGTATACCATGTTGTTGTGAAGACATTTATTGTTTAGTGGGCACTGCTCTTTTTTGGTGCAATTGCAAGATTTCCTTTCTTCACCCTTCTTTGCTGTGTTGATTTTCATTTTGTTGGATGCGTCAATTAGGTTTTTGAGGTTGGGCATACATGAGTACGATAGTTTGACAGTGTTTTTGTTAAATATTTTGGACAGTTTTTGGAAAAAACACGTGCAACCAACACGCACGCAAAAACAGCTGCAACTGGGCCTCACACGCAATATAACATCGGCGGTGGGCAACCCAAACTTCATCCTGACGATAGCCAAGCCGCTAGAAACAAATTTGTAGATAGTTTTAAGATTCCTCTTATCACTTGTTTTAAACTAATGTTGCTCCCCAAGGGGTTGAGCACTTATAAAATTGTTTTAGGCATTTTAAATATACTGATCTCTCTCTCTCTCTCTCTCTCTCTCTCTCTCTCTCTCTCTCTCTATATAATATATATATATATATATATATATATATATATATTTCATCATCAAAAAATAAATCTATTCAAAATGAGAAAAGTGTGTGTGTGTGTGTGTGTGTGTGTGTGTGTGTGTGTGTGTGTGTGTGTGGTGTGTGTGTGCGTGCGCGCGCGCGCTCGCGCGTGTGTGTGTCTATGTGTGTGTGCGTCTGTGTGTGAGTGCGTGCGTGCACATTGAAGATCACGGGTTGAGAGAGAGAGAGAGAGAGAGAGAGAGAG
>CM031595.1:173146881-173166881 GCA_018398815.1 Conus ventricosus
GGCAAAATAACAAGAGGCAGGATGAAGGCAGACAGACAAACAAGATAATGAAGTGATGCTCTAGACAAACGAGGTGGTGGGCAAAATAACAAGAGGAAGGATGAAGGCAGACAGACAAACAAGATAATGAAGTGATGCTCTAGACAAACGAGGTGGTGGGCAAAATAACAAGAGGAAGGATGAAGGCAGACAGACAAACAAGATAATGAAGTGATGCTCTAGACAAACGAGGTGGTGGGCAAAATAACAAGAGGAAAGGATGAAGGCAGACAGACAAACAAGATAATGAAGTGATGCTCTAGATAAACGAGGTGGTGGGCAAAATAACAAGAGGAGGATGAAGGCAGACAGACAAACAAGATAATGAAGTGATGCTCTAGATAAACGAGGTGGTGGGCAAAATAACAAGAGGAAGGATGAAGGCAGACAGACAAACAAGATAATGAAGTGATGCTCTAGATAAACGAGGTGGTGGGCAAAATAACAAGAGGACAGGATGAAGGCAGACAGACAAACAAGATAATGAAGTGATGCTCTAGACAAACGAGGTGGTGGGCAAAATAACAAGAGGCAGGATGAAGGCAGACAGACAAACAAGATAATGAAGTGATGCTCTAGAAAACGAGGTGGTGGGCAAAATAACAAGAGGCAGGATGAAGGCAGACAGACAAACAAGATAATGAAGTGATGCTCTAGAAAACGAGGTGGTGGGCAAAATAACAAGAGGACAGGATGAAGGCAGACAGACAAACAAGATAATGAAGTGATGCTCTAGACAAACGAGGTGGTGGGCAAAATAACAAGAGGCAGGATGAAGGTAAAAGCAAAGAAAGAAACAAAGAAACAAAGAGGAAAAGGAAATGACGGTGTACATGCGGGTAACGGACAACAAATGTCACAGAACAATGCAACAAAGCGCGCATAGTTAAAATGAAATAGGCAAACACGGATAAAAGGAAAGGGTTGAATACAGATACAGGAAAGGGGTTGGGTATCTGTACAGGAAAGGGGTTGTGTATAAAAACAGGAAAGGGGTTGGGTATCTGTACAGGAAAGGGGTTGGGTACATATACAGGAAAGCGGTTGGGTATCTGTACAGAAAGGGGTTGGGTATAAAAACAGGAAAGGGGTTGGGCATATATACAGGAAAGGGTTTGGGTATATATATGTTCCGCGCTAATTACCGATCGGGCCTATCTTAAGATTGCGCAGCGCGTTCTTACGATCCTTAAATTGCGCACCGATCTTAAGATCGCGCAAGGGTTGTCTTGCGCATTTTAATGATGCTGCGCAGTCTTCAGATGGTATAAAATGACGACGTTCAAACTGGCCTGACGTTCAACGTATGGCTTGACGAATTCTTCGCAACACTCGTTAGTACCTATGGCATGCTGACGTGGTAATAAGTTCAATAATGACGGGCTCACTCAAGGCTCACTGCTCGATTTTGGGAATATTAGTATTATGTATGTTGGGGTGGGGTGGGGTATGTGCAGTTGAGGGCTCATCTCATCACTGCTTCTTGGGGTGTGGGGGAGGGGGGGGGGGGGTTGTTAGGTGGTCTTCTCATGATCACTTCATTTTTCAATTCTTCTCTTTCTTTTCAGGTTCACTACTGACTGAAGAGTGATACAGGCTCACAGTGATGAGTCCGAATTTGATTGTTATACTGTAATCCTCTTCATTGACTGAAGAATTGAACAAAAGTATATGATTTTTCAAAAAGATGTCTTAGTTGTTGTTTTTATGTATACATAATATTTACATGATTGTTTCTATACAATAGGCTAGTAAATGTCCTCAATTACACCTGATACACAGTTATTTGAAATACATGTTACATTCTGATGCAATGTTTAAAATACAATACAATGTTTAAAATATAATACAATGATTCAAATACAGTAGGCCTACAATTGAAAATCAATACATTTCATAAATTACACATGATACTGGTACACAATTAGAGTCATATTAAAACTTGTATCTTTCACTTGGCCTAGCATTAAAATAGTAAAAATAGGGAACAACTTCCTTCACATTCACTGGCCCAATTACATGATTTACAAGTCCAATCACTCACACAGTCACTGTCCTCTTTAATGTCACAACACTTAAAGTGAAACCACCGTAGACAACGTTCGCATTCAATCATTTCCGTCCCGTCATCGATACCACGGCAAAGGCAATGCAGGTCGACTTCGTAGCTCTCGAGTGTCGCGATTCGGAATTCGCACTTGGAGGGGAATCGTTCCAAAAATCCATTGTTGAAGGCAGTATCGAGGTGTTCACGTAAAGATGCGTCGGAATACTTGATTTGAACTGGGTCTTCTCCATACGCCAGGGAAACGGCGAAAGCGATGGCGAATGGTCCACAGTCGTTTGAATTCTTCTGTTGCTGCACGTTTGCGAGTTCGATCGTTAGGTTGTCTTCAGTAGATCTGACGTATTTCGCAATCGAATGTCGTAGCGCGCTTGATACTCTTCCTTTGTGGTACGAGTCGTAGACGGTGACGGAATCGGCAGTTTTGGCGTTGACGTTGGAAACTGTAACCCAATGATTCCCATTCGTGTGGACGAATTGGATGAACTTCGCTGTTGGTTTGTTGGTCTTTTCTGGCGCTACTGCCAACTGTAGTGGAGAGTTGAGACCGGAGAGGGGACGGATCTATCATCATCTTGATTAGGCGACTTGCTTCTTCCATGTGGCGATCAGTCAACCAGTTCGTGGGACCAACTTTCAACATAGGGTGTTGCGTCGAAGTGGCATCTTTAGTTCTCTGGCGATTGTTGCATGCATGGCTTGGATGACAGTGAGTTGTGCATTCTTCCCTTGTTTCTTGCATGGACATCTGGCTGTTGTGCACCGGGATGTGCAGCCGCATCGTTTCGATTGAAGCTTTTTTGGATAGGCTCTCCTCGCTGCCTCTCGTAGCGTCGTTTCCTGCCTGTAGTTTGGTGTCATTTCCCCCGTAAATGGCATTAGGTCACCACCTTGATACGTTCCTTTCAGCGTCCCGAACTCCGTTGCAAGATGGTAACGCCTGTCCGTTTCTCCTGTGATTTTTAGATCATGGCTGGTAGCGCCTGGGGTTGCTGCACGATCTGTCAAGTTTTGGAACATCAACTGTGACGTGTTCCCCGACTTCAAACTCGACGACTTGAATTCGTTTTCTCTTTCGGTACGACTCCTTCATGCGTTCTGCGTTGGCCTTGTAGTTCTTCATGGCTTTCTCTCCAGCTGTATTCGGTGAAGCTGCAGGGATGGACTTGGGCTGATCTTTCATCGAAATCTGCGTTGTTATCATCTTGGTTGTCATCATCTTGGTTGTTGTCATCTTGGTTGTTGTCATCTTGGCAATGGTCATCTTGGCTGTGGGCATCTTGGCTGTGGACATCTTGGCGGTGGACATCTTGGCGGTGCTCATCTTGGCGGTGCTCATCGGTGGGGACTTGGCTGATCTTCTTCCTTGGAGCCGGTATTGGTCTCTCCTGGCTGTTGGCTGTGGTGGCTTGGCTGGTCTCTGTCTTCCTTCTTGGTGCTGGTATTGGCCTTGGTCTGTCGGTGCTGCTGCTCTCTTCTGGGGCTTCCTCGGTTGGTTCAACTATCCCGTCCATGTCCTCTTCATCCACTATGTGTACTTTCGAGCCCGGAACGAATGACGACTGTGGCTGCTGTCCAAAAACTACAGCATACGGCGTCTCTTTTATAGATTCTTGGACAGTGACGTTCAGCCCGTACTGGATTCGTGGTAGCCAGCTCGCCCATGGTGCATTGTCCTTGATAGCCTTCTCTGCCTTCATTGCCGCAATTCGACTCTCCAGCGTCTTGTTGCCGTTCTCGATGAGTCCCTGACTCTGGGAATGTCGGGGTCGACCTCTGACGAAAATCACGTCTCCACCCCACTGTTCAAAAAGAGCATGTAGTAATTCGTTGACGAATTCCCTTCCGTTATCGCTGTGGAAGATCTTTGGAACACCAAGATAGCTCAGCACCCGTTCTTGGAGTTTCTCTGCAACCTCGTGTGCTGTCTTCTGCTTTAGTGGAAAGATGACGTGGTATTTAGAGAAGTGGTCCATGAAGTGGCCGATCCATTTGAAGTCTCCGTCGGGATCATGCCGCATATCTATCAAATCCACTTGAACTCGGTTGAGGAAGCCGCTGGCGAGGATGGGGCGTAGGGGTGGTCTGACGGTCTGAGGCACGGACAACTGGCAGACTGGGCAGTTCTTGCAAAACTCCTGGACGTAACTTCTTGGGATCCCATGAAACATCCTCTGCACTTTCTCCAACGTCTTCTTGTAACCGGCGTGTTGTAGCTCAGTGCAGTGGATCTGCTGCACCACATCGAACATCTTGTCGGCTGAAATGACTCGCTTGAAATTGCCAAGGCGAAGCGCATCATCCTTTTCGTCACCAGGAACAACCAGGGTGTTCTCGATATCCAAGGCTGGGATATTCTGGATGGCGAACTTCTTTTTCTTTATCCATGCTTTGAAGTGGGGCGTAACCTTCCCGTCAGTATTCAAGTAGTCAACCACTCTGTCGTACTTGTCCCTTGAAATGACGTAAGTTGTCTTAGCTTGAAGTAACGTCTCTGTTGTAGTCTGCATATGCTCCTTTAACGGCTCAAATGACACTCTTCGCTCTTCATGATGACTCTGGTCTAGATGACTTGACTCATGGAAGTGCAGTGAAGTTCAATCCAAGTTGGTCTTTATAATTATACTATCCTGGTAAACCGTGAATACTTGTCAGGTAATCAACAGTTACAAATTACTTTTTTGACTCAAAGTGCGAATTACTGAGCAAATTCACATCTCATCAGCTAATTTGCTAATTAGACTGTACTAACGACGTATCACTGATTACATCTCAGTTCTTAGCACCTAGCGTAGTTAGGCGTTGCCGGCGTTTCCTTTGATTGGACTAAAGACGTATCACTGAATACATCTCAGTTCTTAGCACCTAGCGTAGTTAGGCGTTGCCGGCGTTTCCTTTGATTAGACTAAAGACGTCATCACTTGTTGTTAGGCATAATAAATTATATAATAAATAATTATATGATAAATTAAAATGAGGATTTTATTTATTCTACAGCACTTAATGTAATAATAAAAATGTTCGTTTACAATGTAAGAAGGGGAAAGTCGAGGTTGTAACTTGTAGACTCCTATAAGTCACGATGCTCTTGAAGTTGAAGAATGGCTGTTCGATCTGAAAAAAGTTGAACTAAAATCATTTCAAGTGCAATCAACCAACAATCGATCGAGCGACACTCTAACCCCAACATCATATACCCACGATTTTGACATAAAATGCAGCCCATACATTCCATTTGGTGTTGCAAAGAATCAGTAGGCTATTCAACTCACACCATAAAAACGATGAGAAACAACATCGATGACATAGCCTATTAGGCCCAGTAATCATTGTAATAGGGGCCAAAACTGGTCCACCAGCACCTTGCGCGATCTTAAGATCGGTGCGCAATTTAAGGATCGTAAAAACGCGCTGCGCAATCTTAAGATAGCGCAAATCGGAAAAATGCGCCGGACACATACACAGGAAAGGGTTTGGTTATGAATACAGGAAAGGGGTTGGGTATAAAAACAGGAAAGGGTTTGGGTATATATACAGGAAAGAGGTTTGGAATATGTACAGGAAAGGGGTTGGGTATGAATACAGGAAAGGGGTTGGGTATATATACACAGGAAAGGGTTTGGTTATGAATACAGGAAAGGGGTTGGGTATAAAAACAGGAAAGGGGTTGGGTATAAAAACAGGAAAGGGGTTGGGTATAAAAACAGGAAAGGGGTTGGGTATAATCATATACAGGAAAGGGGTTTGGAACATGCACAGGACAGGGGTTGGGCATATATACAGGAAAGGAAGGATTTGGGTATAAAATAGATAAAGAAGACGCGAATACCGAAAGAGTCCAGCACAGACGAAGGAAAGTGGCGGAAGCAGACAAGAAAAGGAGCGAGTACAGATGAAAGGAAAGACAGGAACAATTCAATGAAAGGGGCGGGCACAGATGCAGACAAAGGGCAGGAACATGTAAAGAAGGAAGCAGATGCAAACAAAGGGCAGGAACATGTAAAGAAGGAAGCAGATGCAAAGGGCAGGAACATGTAAAAAGAAGAAGCAGATGCAAACAAAGGGCAGGACATACAAAGAAGGAAGCAGATGCAAACAAAGGGCAGGAACATGTAAAGAAGAAAGCAGATGCAACAAAGGGCAGGAACATGTAAAGAGGAAGCAGATGCACAAAAGGGCAGGAACATGTAAAGAAGGAAGCAGATGCAGACAAAGGGCAGGAAACATATAAAGAAGGAAGCAGATGCAAACAAAGGGCAGGAACATGTAAAGAAGGAAGCAGATGCAAACAAAGGGCAGGAACATGTAAAGAAGGAAGCAGATCGAAACAAAGGGCAGGAACATGTAAAGAAGGAAACATGCAACAAGGAAACTGGCTGATATAGATAGGGGAAAAGTCGGATACAAACAAAGGGCAGGAACATGTAAAGAAGGAAACATGCAAACAAGGAAACTGGCTGATATAGATAGGGGAAAAGTCGGATACAAACAAAGGGCAGGAACATGTAAAGAAGGAAACATGCAAACAAGGAAACTGGCTGATATAGATAGGGGAAAAGTCGGATACAAACAAAGGGCAGGACATGTAAAGAAGGAAACATGCAAACAAGGAAACTGGCTGATATAGATAGGGGAAAAGTCGGATCCAAACAAAGGGCAGGAACATGTAAAGAAGGAAACATGCAAACAAGGAAACTGGCTGATATAGATAGGGGAAAAGTCGGATCCAAACAAAGGGCAGGAACATGTAAAGAAGGAAACATGCAAACAAGGAAACTGGCTGATATAGATAGGGGAAAAGTCGGATCCAAACAAAGGGCAGGAACATGTAAAGAAGGAAACATGCAAACAAGGAAACTGGCTGATATAGATAGGGGAAAAGTCGGATCCAAACGCAGGAAAATGTCCGGCAGAGTTAAAAGGGACGGGTACATATAAAAGGGGCAGGAACAAATGAGGAAAAAAGCTGGACACAGATAAAGAAAAACAGAAGTATACATGAAGGAAAGAGGTAGGAACAGATAAAGGAAAGGAACAGAGAAGCTGAAGGAAAGAGTTGTTGTTGTTGTTGTTGTTGTTGTTGTTGTTGTTGTTGTTGTTGTTGTTTTCTTCTTTCTTCTTCTTCTTCTTTTCTTCTTCTTCTTCTTCTTCTTCTTCTTTCCTCCTCCTCCTCCTCCTCCTCCTCCTCCTCCTTATCCTCCTCCTCGTTGTTGTTGTTGTTGTTGTTGTTGTTGTTGCTGTTGTTGTTGTTGCTGTTGTTGTTGTTGCTGTTGTTGCTGTTGTTGTTGTTGTTGTTGTTTTCTTCTTCTTCTTCTTCTTCTTCTTCTTCTTCGTCTTCTTCTTCTTCTTCTTCTTCTTCTTCTTCTTCTTCCTCCTCCTCCTCGTTGTTGTGCTTGTTGTTGTTGCTGGTGGTGGTGGTGGTGTTGTTGTTGTTGGTGGTGGTGGTGTGGTGTTGTTGTTGTTATTGTTTTGTTTTTTTTTCTTTTCTTCTTCTTTCTTCTTCTTCTTCTTCTTCTTCGTACACTCAGACAGGAATCCCAGAGGCACTGACGAGCAGGGGCGACCACCTTCAACTAGGCGGGTCCCCATGTGGCGGACAGGGGGACGCCCCCTGATATGAAGGTTAGCTGCGATATAAGTCAGGCTTGCCTAGTCGAATAAGCTGTCCAGGACCAAATGGCAATGCTCCTAGCAGGATGGGGCGGGAGAATAGGTGGCACTGTTGTCTCCACAGAAATACCCCATGTCCAATGACAGGAGCACCATGCGATCAAGAGCCGTGATATAAGCTCTCAGCCCTGAGAAAGGACACCCCAGTGAACAAACCATCTCCAGCTATGTTACAAATGGCGGGTAGACTGGACTCGTTAGCCCAGTATAGGCAACCAGCCCAGGAGAGCGTTCACTCTGATATATAAAAGCAAGCCGAAGTCGGTTGTGCTGGTCCGGACTTGTCAGGGGCATGACGGCAGTGCAACGCATCTCCACTGATAGGACAGACAGACGATTCGAAGGGGCTGGTACGAATAAAGAAATGGGAAAGTTGCAGGTAAAGGAAAGAGATGGGAACAGATGAAATAAAGACACGGGTGTGAAGACAGAAAAGGGCAGGATACGAACAAGGAAAAGAGACAGACATAGATGAAGGAAAGGGGTGGGTAGAAATAAATTAAAGGGGCTGGTACAAATAAAGCAAAGGGGAATTTTAAAAAGAAACGGTATTAGTTCCGCCAGACGATACAGACAAACAGATTAAAGGACAAAACACAACGCATTTCGACCACTTGGGTCTTCTTTAGCAAAAGCACGCAACATTTAGGACAATGAAAACGAAGCCCGGGCAACCACTTATCTTCTCATATTCGGCGAGAGGACATGAGATTTGCGAAGATAAGTGGTCCCTCGTTCTTCGTCTCCGTTGTCCTAGATGTTGCTTGTTTTTGCCTGAAGAAGAGCCAAGAGGTCGAAATGCATTGTGTTTTGTCCTGTAATCTGTTTGTCTGTATCGTCTGGGGGAAGTAATGCCGTTTCTTTTTAATTTAAATTTTGCTTCGTTTTCCGTCTTCAGTCACCTCGTTTTGAAACTAAAGAAAAGGGGAAGCTGCAGGGAAAGGATAGGGATAGGTACAGATAAATGAAGAGATAAGTACAGATAAATGAAAGAGATAAGTAAAGATAAATGAAAGAGAGAAGTACAGATAAATGAAAGAGATAAGTACAGATGAATGAAAGAGATAGGTACAGATGAATGAAAGAGATAAGTACAGATGAATGAAAGAGATAGGTACAGATGAATGAAAGAGATAAGTACAGATAAATGAAAGAGATAAGTACAGATGAATGAAAGTGATAAGTACAGATGAATGAAAGAGATAAGTACAGATGAATGAAAGAGTAAGTACAGATGAATGAAAGAGATAAGTACAGATGAATGAAAGAGATAAGTACAGATGAATGAAAGAGATAAGTACAGATAAATGAAAGGGGTTGGTACAGATAAATGAAAGGTGTTGGCACAGATAAAGCAAAGGCGCGGATGCGAATAAAGAGAAGAGTTGAGTACTGATGCGGAAAAGGGGCGGCGGATACGGATGAAGAAAAGGAGTGGGTGCACATTACGAAAAGGGGGTGGATACGAATAAAGAACGGGGAAGAGCACGGATAAAAAAATATATATATAAAAAAAAGATAGGGGGCGGATATAGATAAATGAAAGGGGCGGGTACAATTGGAGAAAAGGGACGAGTGCTGACGAAGGAAAGGGGCAGACAGTTAAAAGAAACCACTTGTAATGCTGACCCTTTTAAAATTCTTTAAAATTTGATCGAGATCCACGAGTAGTTTACTTTTATTCTTCTTCTTCTCATTATTATTATAATTATTATTGTTATTATTATTACTATCATTATTACTATTATTACTATCATTATTATAATTATCATTATTTTTATATTTTTATTATCATTACTTTTATTGTTATTGTTGTAGTTGTTATTATTATCATTATCATTATTATTGTCATTGTTGTCGTTGTTGTGTTGTCGTTGTTGTTGCTATTGTTGTTGTTGTTGTTGTTGGTTTTGTTGTTCTTCTTGTTATTAGTATGTTGCTATTATCATTTTTAACTCTCTCTGTCTCCCTTTTTCACACGCACGCACGCACGCACGCACGCACGCACGCGCACACACACACACACACACACACACACACACACACACACACACAGACACACACACACACACACACACCTGCTCAGCACGCTATAGCTGCCACATAAACCGGTAACTGAACCTTTATAGGAGATCGAACATTTCCTCTTGACATTGAAGATATAGGGACCATAACCTAACTGTTAATATGATAGAACCTCAACTGACAGATAATTATATCAATAATGAAATGAAGTCTCTCGATATGTTTAGAATTACAAAACACCAAAATAATATACAAACAAGAACGATAACTATGGCGCCTATGACGAATTAATTACATGCCAATAACTCCATATGTCTTGCACAAAATATGCCCACACAGAACACTCAGAACAAACAAGCTTTCCTGTAAGAAACCTTTAATCTAATTTCTCTCGCTTGTGTTGCTCGCAGGCGTTTCCTTCCAAGGAATTCCAGCGTATCTCCAACAAGTTCTTTACATAATTATTTGATAGCAGGTTGGTTGGTTGGTTGGTTGGTTGATTTTCTACTGGTTCGTTCGGGGTTGAGTTTAGCCGAACAATAGGTCATTTTACAAGTTGACATGCATTACCAAGTGTGATGAATTGTTCAACTCTCCCAATTACTTCGTTAAAAGCCGACCACACGAGTGGGTTCGAACTCACAATCGTCAGCTTGGCCGCCTCACCTAATCACTAACCGATTGATTGCTACTTTTCTCCACCCCACCCCTAACCCTCTATCCTCCTACCTCACCTTTTAATTCATCCCCTGTGCCCCCCCTTCCCCCCCCCCCCCCCCCCCTTCTTCCACATCCTCTCCCTGTCCCCACCTTTACCAACCAGTTCTCTTGTTCTGTTTTTATTGCAGCAAAGTTTGAGCGGCCCAAACTATTTCTTGAAGGCTCGTTTTGTACTGAGTCTGATAAACGTGTGAACGAAGACATGAAGCGAAGACATCAAAACTTCCATCGGGTGAAAAGCTTCATTGACCCCTTTCATCATTACCGTGCTCACTGATGTGTTTCGTACACACTTCTGATTCATCCGTGCCATCACCACGAACTGACAGACAGGGCAAGAGCCGCACATCAAAAGCAGAAAGGAGGGGCCCCGGTGATGGAAGTTCTGACGGGTAACCAGCAACAGATGCGGCTGGGGACCTGACGGGGCGGCCAGACTCCATCCACGGCGTTTTGTGGAAAGCCCGGGGAAAAACAACCAAGATGTATACTGCCAGATGAACTAGGCATGGACCGAGTTCCTCGCAGCACGCCGCACAAATCGCCACGCAGGCCATAGCCCGGGAGCTGGGGAGTAGAGGGATGGGAGGGATGGGAATGGAGGGAGGGGGAGAGGGGTGGGTGGGAGGGGGGATGGACAGGGAGAAGTGAGAGAACACCGCCCCTCGCTGGGACTTCACGTCGCTCCGAATCTGCCGCACAGCGCCTGAGAGCGAACCACTTGCCGTACAGCAGCAGTCGTGACGTGACTGGGTAGGAGGGGAAAGGGGCAAGGGGAGGGGAGGGGAGGTAAGGTGGGGTGGGTGGAAGTGCAGCAGTAGCACCGCCGCAGCTGCCGCCGCCACGGCCGCCTCCTCTAATTGATAACGTCGTGGTTGCCGCTTTGCCGAGGTAAGGCTTTCTAGGCACGCGCGCGCGTTGTTTTTCGTCATCAAGGCGGCCCCGCCCCTCGATCATTTTCCTGGCGTGAGCTTGCCCGGGCCCGGGGCCCCATAAAGTGGCCTGTTTCCAGCTAATGACGGGCCTGGCGGTGTCCATTACAGGCCCGGACACGCCCCTCACAGGTGAGCCCTCGCGCGACCCTCCCCGCTCCCACTTTCGCGCTCCGCCATAATTAGATTAGGCTCATTACAGGAGCCCGGGCCCAGAGACAGTATTACAATTTACAGGAGAGCCCCAGAGAACGCCGCATAAATAATGGCGCGCTCGGAGGGAACATCTGCCAGTGCTCTCGGAGCTCGAGACTCCCAGTTTGGCCAGGACCTTGGCGACCCAGCATCCACATCCTGTCAAGTTCCCAACGTAGTTGTACCGTGGCGTCCTTCTCGGCTCCACGGGACTTCACGGCTCCTCAGCAGCCAATGGCCCAGCAGGACTTCTCTGCGCCATGGCGCCATTCCATCCAATGGGACTTTGCTACAGCATGATGCCTCTAGCCCAGAAACAGTTCACGGCGCGACGACGCCCTGTTGACCAACAGGACTTTTGTGGATCAGGGCACCCTATGACCCAGTAAGGCTTCACGGCACCATAGCGCCCTATGGTGCTGAAGAACGTTTCTAAATCACGTGTGCACCATTCCACCCAATAGGATTTTACTGCCTATGATCCCCTTCAGCTCAATATGAGTGCCTTGCGCAATGGCGCCCCGTGGACCAATTAGACTTCTGTGGACAAGAGCACCCTGTGACCCAACAAGACTTCACTACATCATGGTGCCCTGTGACACAGATGGACCTCTCTCCACCATGGCGTCCTTCCCTCCAGTAGGTCTTCACTGCGCCATGATGCTCTTCAGCCCAATTACAAGTTTACTGCGCGTTGGCACCCTGTGGACCGATTGGACTCCCATAGACTGTGACACCATACAACCCAGCAGGACTTCACAGGACTAGGGTGCCCTTTAATCTAATAGGATTCCACTGCGCAGTTTCACGTTAAAACCTACTAGGACTTCACTGTACTATGGCGCCAGCTTGATCAGATTTTATTGTGCCATGAAAGCCTAAGACCCCACAGGACTTCACGGGCACATGCTGTCCTACGACCCCACAGGACTTCACAGGCACATGGTGTCCTATGACCCCACAGGACTTCACAGGCACATGGTGTCCTATGACCCCACAGGACTTCACAGGCACATGGTGTCCTATGACCCCACAGGACTTCACAGGCACATGGTGTCCTATGACCCCACAGGACTTCACAGGCACATGGTGTCCTATGACCCCACAGGACTTCACAGACACATGGTGTCCTACGACCCCACAGGACTTCACGGGCACATGATGTCCTATGACCCAACAGGACTTCACAGGCACATGATGTCCTATGACCCCACATGACGGCACGTGGTGTCCTACGACCCCACAGGACTTTACGGCACATGGTGTCCTATGACCCCACAGGACTTCACAGACACATGGTGTCCTATGACCCCACAGGACTTCACAGGCACTTGGTGTCCTGAGACCTCACAGGACTTCACAGACACATGGTGTCCTGAGACCCCACAGGACTTCACAGGCACATGGTGTCCTATGACCCCACATGACTTCACGGGCACATGGTGTCCTATGACCCCACAGGACTTCACGGGCACATGGTGTCCTGAGACCCCACAGGACTTCACAGGCACATGATGTCCTATGACCCCACAGGACTTCACGTGCACATGGTGTCCTATGACCCACAGGACTTCACAGGCACATGGTGTCCTGATACCCCACAGGACTTCACAGGCACATGGTGTCCTGAGACCCCACAGGACTTCACAGACCCATGGTGTCCTGAGACACCACAGGACTTCACAGGCACATGGTGTCCTATGACCTCACGGGACTTCACAGGCACATGATGTCATATGACCGACAGGACTTCACGGGCACATGATGTCCTATGACCCCACAGGACTTCACGGGCACATGATGTCCTATGCCCCACAGGACGTCACGGGCACATGGTGTCCTATGACCCCACAGGACTTCACAGGCACATGGTGTCCTATGACCCCACAGGACTTCACGGGCACATGGTGTCCTATGACCCCACAGGACTTCACAGGCACATGGTGTCCTATGACCCCACAGGAGTTCACAGGCACATGGTGTCCTGATACCCCACAGGACTTCACAGGCACATGATGTCCTATGACCCACAGGACTTCACAGACACATAGTGTCCTGAGACCCACAGGACTTCACAGGCACATGATGTCCTATGACCCCACAGGACTTCATAGGCACATGGTGTCCTACGATCCCACAGGACGTCACAGGCATATGATGTCCTATGACCCCACAGGACTTCACAGGCACATGATGTCCTATGACCCCACAGGAGTTCACAGGCACATGGTGTCCTAAGACCCCACAGGACGTCAAGGGCACATGGTGTCCTATGACCCCACAGGCCTTCACGGGCACATGGTGTCCTATGACCCCACAGGCCTTCACGGGCACATGGTGTCCTATGACCCCACAGGACTTCACGGCACATGGTGTCCTATGACCCCACAGGCCTTCACGGGCACATGGTGTCCTATGACCCCACAGGCCTTCACGGGCACATGGTGTCCTATGACCCACAGGCCTTCACGGGCAACATGGTGTCCTATGACCCCACAGGCCTTCACGGGCACATGGTGTCCTATGACCCCACAGGCCTTCACGGGCACATGGTGTCCTATGACCCCACAGGCCTTCACAGGCACATGGTGTCCTATGACCCCACAGGCCTTCACGGGCACATGGTGTCCTATGACCCCACAGGCCTTCACGGGCACATGGTGTCCTATGACCCCACAGGCCTTCACGGGCACATGGTGTCCTATGACCCCACAGGCCTTCACGGGCACATGGTGTCCTATGACCCCACAGGCTAGGCCTTCACGGGCAAATGGTGTCCTATGACCCCACAGGCCTTCACAGGCACATGGTGTCCTATGACCCCACAGGACTTCACAGGCACATGGTGTCCTAAGACCCAACGAGACTCCACTGCGCTATGACGCCCTCTGGCCCTATGGACCTCAATGCACCTTGGCGCCCTACACCCCAGTCAGAAATTACCGTAGTATGGCACCCTAAAGTCAAATAAAATATCATTGTATAATGACACCGTATGGCCCAGAAACATTTCACTGTAGTATGGTACCCTATAGCCCAGTCACACTGTAATGTACCATGGGAAGCTGCACCTCGCTGTACCATGGAGCCCTACAGCTCATTATCACTACTGCACCACCGCACACAAGACACCAGTAAAGGTTCGCTGTTCATGACACCTTACGGTCCAAGTAAGTCGTCACATTACCATTGGCACTCTAGAGCCTGCCAACAAGCACCGTGGCGTTTTGTAACCCAGTGACACTCTATGGCACCCTATTGTCTATACGTTGTCACTCTACCAAGGCATTCAATAACCTGACAACATTTCATTTTACCATGGCCTCCTAGTGCTGTCAAACATTTCATTTTACCATGGCGTCATAGAGCTGTCAAACATTTCATTTTACAATGGCGTCCTAGAGCTGTCAAACATTTCATTTTACAATGGCGTCCTAGAACTGTCAAACACTTCATTTTACCATGGCGTCATAGAGCTGTCAAACACTTCATTTTACCATGGCGTCCTAGAGCTGTCAAACATTTCATTTTGAAATGACGTCCTAGAGCTGTCACACATTTCATTTTACCATGGCGTCATAGAGCTGTCAAACATTTCATTTTACCATGGCGTCCTAGAGCTGTCAAACATTTCATTTTACCATGGCATCCTAGAGCTGTCAAACACTTCATTTTACCATGGCATCCTAGAGCTGTCAAACATTTCATTTTACCATGGCGCCCTAGAGCTGTCAACATTTCATTTTACCATGGCGTCATAGAGCTGTCAAACATTTCATTTTACAATGGCACCTAGAGCTGTCAAACATTTCATTTTACAATGGCGCCCTAGAGCTGTCAAACATTTCATTTTGCAATGGCGTCCTAGACCTGTCACACATTTCATTTTACATGGCGTTCTAGAGCTGTCAAACACTTCATTTTACCATGGCGCCCTAGAGCTGTCACATATTTCATTTTACCATGGCGTCATAGAGCTGTCAAACATTTCATTTTACCATGGCGTCCTAGAGCTGTCAAACATTTCATTTTACAATGGCGTCCTAGAGCTGTCAAACATTTCATTTTACCATGGCGCCATAGAGCTGTCAAACATTTCATTTTACAATGGCGTCCTAGAGCTGTCAAACATTTCATTTTACCATGGCGTCCTAGAGCTGTCAAACATTTCATTTTACAATGGCACCCTAGAGCTGTCAAACATTTCATTTTACAATGGCGCCTAGAGCTGTCAAACATTTCATTTTGCAATGGCGTCCTAGAGCTGTCACACTTTCATTTTACGTGGCGTCCTGGAGCTGTCAAACACTTTCATTTTACCATGGCGTTCATAGAGCTGTCAAACATTTCATTTTACAATGGCGTCCTAGAGCTGTCAAACATTTCATTTTCCCATGGCATCCTAGAGCTGTCAAACATTTCATTTTACAATGGCGTCCTAGAGCTGTCAAACACTTCATTTTACAATGGCGTCCTAGAGCTTTCAAACATTTTATTTATCATGGCGTCCTAGAGCTGTCAAAGACTTCATTTTACGATGTCGTCCTAGAGCTGTCAAACACTTCATTTTACCATGGCGTCATAGAGCTGTCAAACACTTCATCACAATGGCGTCCTAGAGCTGTCAAACATTTCATTTTACCATGGCGTCATAGAGCTGTCAAACATTTCATTTTACCATGGCATCCTAGAGCTGTCAAACATTTCTTTTTACAATGGCGTCATAGAGCTGTCAGACACTTCATTTTACAATGGCGTCCTAGAGCTGTCAAACATTTCATTTTATCATGGCGTCCTAGAGCTGTCAAACACTTCATTTTACCATGGCGTCCTACAGCTGTAAACCATTTCATTTTACCACGGCGCCCAAGAGCTGTCAAACATTTCATTTTGCAATGGCGCCCTAGAGCTGTCAAACATTTCATTTTACAATGGCGTCCTAGAGCTGTCAAACATTTCATTTCACAATGGCGTCCTACAGCTGTCAAACATTTCATATTACAATGGCGCCGAGAGCTGTCACATATTTCATTTTTACCATGGCGTCCTAGAGCTGTCAAACACTTCATTTTTAACATGGCGTCCTAGAGCTGTCAAACACTTTATTTTACCATGGCGTTCTAGAGCTGTCACATACTTAATATTACCATGGCGTCCTAGAGCTGTCACATACTTCATTTTACCATGGCGTCCTAGAGCTGTCACATACTTCATTTTCCATGGCGTCCTAGAGCTGTCAAACACTTTATTTTACAATGGCGTCCTTGATCTGTCAAACACTTCATTTTACAATGGCGTCCTAGAGCTGTCACATACTTCATTTTACCATGGCGTCCTAGAGCTGTCACATACTTCATTTTGCCATGGTGTCCTAGAGCTGTCAAACACTTCATCACAATGGCGTCCTAGAGCTGTCAAACATTTTATTTTACTATGGCGTCCTAGAGCTGTAAAACACTTCATTTTACCATGGCGTCCAAGAGCTGTCAAACATTTCATTTTACATGGCGTCCTAGAGCTGTAACATACTTCATTTTACCATGGTGTTCTAGAGCTGTCAAACACTTCATTTTACTATGGCGCCCATAGCCCAATAAGACGTCACTGTGCTAATGCGCGCAAGAGCCCAATAAGACGTCACTTTACCAATGCGCGAAAGAGCCCAATAAGACGTCACTTTACCAATGCGCGCAAGAGCCCAATAAGACGTCACTTTACCAATGCGCAATAGATCCCAGTAAGACGTCACTGTAACAATGCGCCATACAGCCCCAAAAGACGTCACTGTACCAATGCGCCATAGAGCCCAGTAAGACGTCACTGTACCAATGCGCCATAGAGCCCCAAAAGACGTCACTGTTCCAATGCGCCATAGAGCCCAGTAAGACCTTACTGTACCAATGCGCCATAGAGCCCCAAAAGACGTCACTGTACCAATGCGCCATAGAGCCCAGTAAGACGTCACTGTACCAATGCGCCATAGAGCCCAGTAAGACGTCACTGTACCAATGCGCCATAGAGCCCAGTAAGACGTCACTGTACCAATGCGCCATAGTGCCCAATAAGACGTCACTTTACCAATGCGCCATCGAGCCCAGTAAGGCGTCACTGTGCTAATGCGCGCAAGAGCCCAATAAGATGTCATTTTACCAATGCGCCACAGAGCCCAAAAAGATGTCACTGTACCAATGCGCCATAGAGCCCAATAAGGCGTCACTGTACCAATGCGCCACAGAGCCCAATAAGATGTCACGGTACCAATGCGCCATAGAGCCCAATAAGATGTCACGGTACCAATGCGCCATAAAGCCCAATAAGGCGTCACTGTACCAATGCGCCACAGAGCCCAATAAGATGTCACGGTACCAATGCGCCATAGAGCCCAATAAGATGTCACGGTACCAATGCGCCACAGAGCCCAATAAGATGTCACGGTACCAATGCGCCACAGAGCCCAATAAGATGTCACGGTACCAATGCGCCACAGAGCCCAATAAGATGTCACGGTACCAATGCGCCATAGAGCCCAGTAATTCGTCACTGTACCAATGCGCCATAGAGCCCAGTAAGACGTCACTGTACCAATGCGCCATAGAGCCCAGTAAGACGTCACTGTACCAATGCGCCATAGTGCCCAGTAAGACGTCACTGTACCAATGCGCCATAGAGTCCAATAAGACGTCACTGTACCAATGCGCCATAGAGTCCAGTAAGACGTCAATGTACCAATGCGCCATAGAGCCCAGTAAGACGTCACTGTATCAATGCGCCATAGAGCCCCAAAAGACGTCACTTTACCAATGCGCCATAGAGCCCAGTAAGACGTCACTGTAACAATGCGCCATAGAGCCCCAAAAGACGTCACTGTACCAATGCGCCATAGAGCCCAGTAAGACGTCGCTGTAACAATGCGCCATAGAGCCCCAAAAGACGTCACTGTACCAATACGCCATGGAGCCCAATAAGACGTCACTGTACCAATGCCCGATACAGCCCAATAAGACTTCACTGTACCAATACGCCATAGAGCCCAATAAGACGTCACTGTACCAATGCGCCATAGAGCCCAGTAAGACGTCACCTTACCAGTGCGCCACGAGTCCAATATGATGTCACTGTACCAATGTACCCTAATATCAGACTACATTACGTCACTTAAGTACTTAACTATGGTGTTCTCTCTCTAATGCAAAAAAGTACTGTACCAGTGCGTTCTATGTCTCATGCCTACAGCACCGTACAGTGGCGTTTGTTTGTGTTCAAATCTAATGTCGGAACCAGGGCACCATGCTTTGTGCCTAATGAGTGAAGTACAGCACCTTGGCATACTGTGCTTCACGTACGTTACCTCGCATCCCGTGGCTTATGTGAGAACTACGCTAGCTGATACTCTGCGTCTGGTGCCTTCAATACGTTACCTGGCACTCTGCCAATGCCTAATTAATGCCTTCGGTCAGCAGCCTGGAATTTCTCAAATGCCTGAAGTACTGTACCTTGCACTCTGTACCTGATGCAGTCTGGCTCTGGGTATCAAATGCCTGCAGTACTTTCCCTCTCACCCTGTATCTCTTTGGGTTATGTTCATAGTGACTTAGCACGTGTTCACCTGTACTTACACCCCACCCCCACCCCCACCCCCACCCCCACCCCCACCCCCACCTCCACTTGATGTTTATTTCTGTTGTTTGTTTCTTCGTTCTTGTCCCGTTTGACGATGACGGTTGTGTGTGTGTGTGTGTGTGTGTGTGTGTTGTGTGTGTGTGTGTGTGTGTTGTGTGTGTGTGTGTGTGTGTGGTGTGTGTGTGTGTGTGTGTGTGTGTGTGTGTGTGTGTGTGCATTCATTTAACGTCTTTCCACTAAACGTGATATTAGACGGGGAAAAAAAAATCGTACCGAAAGAGTGAGATGGGGAAAGAAAGAGCGTATGTGCTTATGCTTGTGCACGCACACGTATGTGTGCATGTGCGTGCGCACGTATGTGTGCATGTGCGTGTGCTCGTGTGTGTGTATGCGAGTATGTTTGTGTGCATATGTGTGTGCTTATATGAGTGCTTACATGAATAATAATGGTAATTACAAAACACTTGAATTTTTCAAATAAGTTTGAAAGGGAAAAAAGCTAAAATTTTAACAAAACTAATTAACAACCATCTAGGCACAGAAACTTAACCTTCTCCAGTCCTTGTCACTTTTGAGCTTTGTACATTATTCCATCTTCCCTCCCCACACATATCCCCCATCCCCGCCCCACACACAAAAAAGGAACCTATAAATACTTCCCCAATGGAGTGCGCTCCAAGCATACAAAAAACTCATATGTTAGAGCTGGTGACTCAAAGAGTGGTGTGTGTGTG
>CM031595.1:173171881-173176881 GCA_018398815.1 Conus ventricosus
ACACACGCACGCACGCACACACACACACACACACACACACACACACACACACACACACACACACACACATACACACACACTAACGTGTGACAGAAAAAAAGATTTATGAAAGCAAATATGCAGAAATATAGAACAGAGCGCATTATGTAAAAGACTGCTTGAAAAGATACGTTACAAAAAATGTTTTTAAACATAGGAGTGGCGAACTGTGACAGATATGAAAATGCAAAGAGCTCCACTTTCATTGAGCCCACGACTCACTACAGACTGGTTTGAGAAAAAATAAAAAGCTGCAAACGGTTTGGGCGTTAATCTCACCATCCTTGCATGCATGGCAAAAGAATGAAAGTTCTACTACATTTTTCTCTACTGATTTCTAGGATGCCCAAAATCCTTGCCCCAACAGAACCTAAACTCCGTATCGGCAACACAGAGCAGTGCCCCTGCAGAACAGGCAGCCAGACAACAGAACATCTGCTGCAGTCCTGCCCGCTCTACCAAGCGCTCCGAAAGAAAACCTGGCCCGACCCAGTCCCAACGGCCCGAAAGCTCTACGGAGGACTGGAGGACCTGCGACGTAGTGCCACCTTTGTCGAGGAGACGGGGAATCCATCTGACAAATGACGAACGAGACAACAACAACAGAAGAACGGAGCAACCTTGATGGAAGCTCTATGATCAAAAAGCTCGAAGAGATACTGAGATGCAATTCCGCTCATAATATGGAAACAGAGACGGGACGTTTTGTATCTTATTATTCTTTGTTCACCGAGAAGCCAGTGTATTTTTTTGTAAGGAGTGTTGCAAGTGTTGAGATTTCAATAGGTCTGTCACATGACTTTATAGAGACTGTTAAAAAAAAAAATTGGTATGTAGGCACTCAAGGTCTGACCAGCGCGTTGGGCTAATGCGTAGGTCAGACATCCGCTGAGTCGTAGCCACGAGACCCTCTTCTTCTATTGTCTCATCTTTGTTGTTAATTCATTTATCCATCAGCTTCAAATCATGCGTAATGTGGTCTCAAAACTAACCGGATGTGGTGTAGCGTATATGGACTAGTCCGCACGCAGTGACGCCACCTTGATGAAACTGAAACTACAGCTATAGATCAGCATGAATGTCAGAAGACACGCCGTCACAATTTAACAACATAAACCACAAATATATTTATCTTAAGTAAGAGAGACAATGAGGCAAACCACACAATTCTTCCTATCAACGCGTGCAGTTGGAAAGTTGCGGCCCTTCAGTCTCTCACGAAACTGCCGCTACGGGGGTAAACACCGTGACATCCCAGCATGCTAGATCTCCGTCTTAAAATAGACATGGGAAATACCTCCGGGAAAATATTCGAAAATGAGTTAAGCACGCGACGACAACAGTAATGATTCGTTCAGGCTGGTGTTTCTTTACCGATGTATGCATGAACACAACCGTCATTCTTTATGAAATCTTTAAAAAAAAAAAAAAAAAAAAAAAAAAAAAAATTAAAAAAAAAGGAAAAGAAAAATTAAAGCGCGGCATGGCATTGTAGAGGCCTGTTGAGACTATTCCAGTTTCTGAACAGATACAGTAACAAACAGGTGTGGTTAGGTAAGGTAATATTGCTTATAAGCCCAGCCGACCGCAAAGGGCCATATCAGGGCTGTCACTGCGTTGAAGTCATCTCACACGTCGCAGGTGTGGTTACAGCATATTTTCAAAGCAATGATCATGTGGATGCTCATCTCAGCTCTGAAAAAACGGAAATGGTCGCCCTACCCTCCGTGTCTGCCTGGTATATCGCAGTGGGTGGTGGGGGTTGGGGGATTGGGGGGTGACGACACGCCCGTGGGAGTTTCCCGGGACGTCCGCCAACACACCTCCCGCGTGCATTTCGGCGCCCCAAGCTGACCTCTGGAGGTTAAGTGCCTATGATTATTCATTTACCCATTGGGCGGCTAATCTGTGCGCTTGCCAAATGCGCTGAAATATGGATTGGCGAGCGTAGACGGTCCCTCTCTAAGAAACACAGAGCCCAGTCATGAGACAAGACAACGATCTACTACGACGAGGCGAGATTGTATGGGCTTTTTTGGATGGGATTTTTTTTTTAACGCCTGCCGCACAACCCATCTCTCTCCCTCTCTCTCTCTCTCTCTCTCTCTCTCTCATTATATACACTAGCGTGGTGAGACAGGACGTTATAAGGAACCTGGGCCCCAAGATGTAATGTGTGCCATATTTAACCCACCTGCGTCTCGCGGCGCTTTGAAGTGCGCGGCGCGTTTAAATTGGATCTGGTGCGAAGACGGGTGCTTCATCAGCGGGAGGTGTTGTTGAACGTCAGCTTGTCTCTGCCGCTGCCCCTCTTCCTCTTTTGATCCTCCTCCTCCTCCTCCTCCTCCTCCCCCTCCTCCTCCTCCTCCCTACGTACGACCTGCACCCGGAGCTGGAACTGTCGGTGGAAGGCGATGTGGACGTTTCTTCTTATGCTGTGGTTGGTTGATTTGGGCATGCAATGGCATTGATGGTGTTGCAGATGTTATAAAGCGCGAGATGCTTGGTGTTCTTATTGTTGTTGTTGTCGATGAAGAAGCAAGATTGTTGGAGATGATGAAGATGCTTGTGGTGGATTGGTAGCTGTGCTGGAGTTGCTTTTGGAGATGTACGTGATTGGTTGGGCTGTAGATGAATTCTTCTTCTGCTTCTTCTTGTCAGCTTTAATGTGGGGCCCCTGGTCGACTGGGCTATAAACTTTATGATTAACTTGCATCTTCTTCTTCTTGTTCTTCTCATCGTCATCATCATCATCACCATTATCATCCTCATCCTCATCCTCCTCTTCTTCTTCTTCTTCTCTACCTCAACCACCATCAAGTCAATCACCACCATCATCATAAGCAGCAGCAGCAGCAGCACAATAACAGCCGCAGCAATAGCAACAACAGCAGCAGCATCTTAAGATCACTGTCACCGCCATCATTATCGTCATTATTGTCATTACATTAACGTCATAACAATCACCTCATTCTTTTTCTTTCCTTGCTTTCTAGTTCCCCTTCTTGCCCTATCTCTGCATCAGTTTCGTGTTCCTCGTTCTCTTCTTTTTCGTCCAGGTCGTCGTTGTCCTCTTCGATTTGGATACCAATTTTCATCTCTCGCATTCTGCTCCTGACAGCGAATTTTACGATTTGCATGTAATTACCCCCCTCACCTTCCCCCCTTCCTTCCGTCCTTATCCCCGGAATACCATACCAGAATACGTACAGACATCATTTCGATTTTCTATCACCAACGATGTAATTTGTGAATCGGGGAGAAAAAACAGTTAACTGGTTTTTGGATGAAACAACTGTCACATCGTCCCATTAACAGACCCAAGGATACCAGCATTATTTTGCAGAAGCGTCTCGTCTTCGGTCCAACGATCTTTGAAAGGGCGGTAACTGTTGCAGGTGGCTCTTTCTCTATGACTGTGACCACACACGCCCTGTCCTTTGGCAGCAAATTGGGGTGTCCCCCATGTGGACCGACGTTGCTGGATTTATAGATATGTTTGATGATAAAGTGTCCGGTTACGGTCCGGAAAACCTCACACGGGAAGGCCAGTGAATCGATCTTAGTGTTGTGGCTCGTGTGTGGGAGAGATAGGAGGAGGATATAGAGGAGTAGGGTTGCCGGTGCCGGGGATGGGGGGGGGGGGGAGGGGGGGGGGGGGGCAGGGGGAGATAATTGAAGAGTAGTGGGATGAGGGTGGGGTGGAGAGTTACAGGATGTTCTCAAACGCTTCTCCTGCCTCCACATAAAAAAGGCAACTGCCGCAGGATTCGATTTTAAGGAAGCAGACCCCCGCCCCACCTCCTCCCCCTTCCCCACTCTCCTACCTCCTCCTTAGCCTCCTCGCTTGATCATAATATTTCTCTCTCTCTCTCTCTCTCTCTCTCTCTCTCTCTCTCTCTCTTTTTTTTTTTTCTCCCCCCCCCCCCCTTTCCTTTCTTCAAACAGATTGTTGTTTGTAATTTCGATGAACGCAGACCATCTCTCCTCTCCTCCCGCCCCCAAGCCCCCCACTGTCCCCTCCCCGACGCCTTGTCCCCCCCCCCCCCCCCCCCTCCCATTATGATCTATTGAAAAGAAAAATCAGATTTCCGTCGGTCACGTAACTGTCATCAGTGTCACCGCCAACATGAGCAACCCGTCAATCTCACTGTCCTGAACAACAGTCAGATAGATAGATAGATAGATAGATAGAGAGAGAGAGAGAGAGAGAGAGAGAGAGAGAGAGAGAGAGAGAGAGAGAGAGAGAGAGAGAGAGATGGATTGATAAATGGGTCTGTTTGTGTATGTGTATATGTATGCATTTTTGTGTATGTTTGTACATATGTAGACATACCTCAAAAATCCGTTCTGATGGTGGTAACAATGTACGAACTTAAATAACAGCCTTGATTTTGATCGAATTGAAGAAAAAAAAATCTATCTCCAGTGTGTGTGCGCTTGCTAAAAGTCAATGCTACCTCCGAAGTGCAGGCCACCGGTCCAGCTGCCGACAGCTTTTTCGCTCCGTGCAGAGCGCATCAGGCTTGCTGCCAGCCCTGGACTGCCCACGGGTAGGGAGCGATGAAAGGGAAATCCCCACTGAAACGAGCAGATTCTCTTGCTCTTGAGTTTTTCTTGCTCTCGTGTTTAATCAGACGAACACGAGTGCGCGATGAAGAGAAAAGTAAGAATCTGGAATGAAATAAAAGACTGGAGATTAATATTTATTGAGATGATCTATTTGTGTGTTTTGTCATCACGGTGTGTGGTGTGTGTGTGTGTGTGTGTGTGTGTGTGTGTGTGTGTGTGTGTGTGTGTGTGTGTGTGTGTGAACAAGAACATATTTTACTGCCATATGAAAACCAGAGGTTTTGTGGAGCCCAGATGATCCGGTTAAAACATTCAATTAAACAAATTAAACTAATTCCGGCATCTCATATCCTGCAACATAACATTAGTAGCAGAGAAATGTGTATCAG
>CM031595.1:173181881-173194381 GCA_018398815.1 Conus ventricosus
TCGCCGGTCGAATAGACAATTCTGACCCCCCTTTGAATTCTGTGAGCTCTTTTCATCTTTAAGTCACCATTGGTCAACTTCTATTGTTAGCCTTAAATGTAGAGGTGGAAAGCACGCCATACAATTGGAACGCCTTTGGATACTCCTGATATTCTCATCTCCTCCATCTCCACACACACACACCATTCCTGTCCACATGCTTTTCATCTGTTGGCTCAGCAGAAACGTTCATTACCGTTTCAGGTAGAAAACAATTGACGATGACGATGACGACGACGACGACGACGATGATGATGATGATGATGATGATGATGATGATGATGATGATGATGATGATGGTGATGATGATGATGAAGATATTATCAGTTTCAAAGTGAGGTAACAGCAGGCGGAAATTGACACAACATTTCAAAATAATTTTTAGTCACCCGCCGATTACCACGGACAAAGTACAAGACAAAACACGACGCGTTTCGACCTCTTAGGTCTTCTTTAGGCAAGATAAACAACATTCAGGACAATGAGAGAAGATACGTGATTGCTACGTTCCTCGTTTTCATAGTCCTGAATGGTGTTTATCTTACCTGAAGAAGAACTAAGAGGTCGAAACGCATCGTCTTTTGTATTGTAATTTGTTCGTCCTATTAATCGGCGGAGATACTTAGAATTACTTTTAAAATGTGATGATATTATTGTATAACATCGCGTTAGGCCTGTGTTGGTGGGGGTTGTGTAATTGCCATTTTTTTAGGCGAGCAGTCAGAGAGACATTTATATGAGATTACGTTAACCTGGCAATACTTTTGGCCATATTTCTTTGTTTCAAAGCGGAGTGACTAAGGGCGGAAAATGAAGCAAAATTTAGAAAGAGAGGGGGTTAGTTACCGCCAAGAACGTAGACAAACAAAGTACAGGACAAAACACAATGCATTTCGACTCTTGGGTCTTCTTCAGGCAAAAACAAATAACATTTAGCACAATGAACACGAAGAACAAGAAACCACTTATCTTCTCATGTGTGGCACACGACCATATTTTTTTTATTTGCAAAGTGAGGCGACTGCGGGTGAAAATCGAAGCAAATCTTAAGAAGTATTTGAATTTACTCTGCCGAACAACGTGAACAAAGGAATCACAAGACAAAACACGACGCGTGTCGCCCTCTCAGGTCTTCTTCCGGCAAGATAAACAACGCTCAGGACAACGAACATGACGAACGCTCACTCACTTGTCTCGTCAAATTTGGCGCAAGATGGGCGTTGAATCCACTTCCAACTTTTTAAGACATGCATTTCTTAACCTGATTTCACAATAGTTTGTTTGTTTGTGTGTTTGTGTTTGTTACGATGCTGTATCCAAATCCGCCGGTGATTATCAATCATGTTGGCACACCCATCTTCCCTGCTCCACCTTTGTATGACATAACACAAAAGACCCGTTGGACCCGATCCACCCCAAACTGTGCATTCACAAATGACAACAGTTTGTTCCGCCGTAGATATAAGTATGTCACCTGCCGGCACGGAATGTCATCTATTGTGATATTTTGTGCCAGGGTGACATTCTGTGCCACAGCAGACGTCACAAAACAAGAGGCAACGCAGTCGTCCACGGTACACCGATTGTCTGCTAATGTTTTGGTGAATATTGTTTTATGGGAAGAAAGCAAAAAGAAAATAAGAAAAAGATAAAAGGCTTCACTTTTCTTTGTAAGAAGAACTGTGTGCGCAAGCTGTCGATGTCTGCTTTCCTTTTCAGGAACCATCCAGGCCCGAATATTGGGGTGGGGTGAGGTGGGAGGCTAAACGGAATCGGAGAAAGAGTGACACTCTGAATGTGTAAAAAGAAAAAAAAGGAATTCGTAGTTCAGAAGCTGATTTATGAAACCACAGAAACTGTAACCAGATCAGAGTGAATCTTTTCTGGTGCAATCCCAAAACTGTTGGTTATTTTGATGCGTTTTGATTTATTTTTGTTGGTCATTTTCTTCTTCTTCTTCTTCTTCTTTCTCCTTCTTCTTCTTCTTCTTCTTCTTCTTCTTCTTCTTCTTTCATCATCATCATTATTGTGAATTTCATTCTTCTTTTTTTTTTTCTTTTTTTTTTTGCTGTCCCAATCTCTGCGCCACCTCAGAAGGCAGTGCACCCTTGCCGCTCATTCCGACACCCCGTCCACAGCCACAGCCCGGTCGGCCCCGCCGCAGCCCAGGCACCGGCAATCCACAGGAAGCAGTCAATGTCAAGTCGTCAAGAGGCAACCCACGGAGGAGACACTGCACTGCTGTATTACTATTATTATTATTGTCATCATCATCAATGTCATCATCATCATCATCATCGTTAAGTAATTAATGCGAAGAGGGCGAGGGCTGGTGGTCAAATAGTCAGAGCGTATCATCATCATCATCATCATCATCATCATCATCATCATCATCGTTAAGTAATTAATGCGAAGAGGGGCTGGTGGTCAAAGAGTCAGAGCATTTGACTACGGAGCTGACTGACGGGTCGTGGGATCGAACCAGTCATGGGGTCGGATTTGTCCAGCTTGAGCACCTTCTCCGTTCTCCCAGCTGTAAATGAGTGCCTGGTTCATTTCAGGGAAGGGGGGCCAGAATAGCTCAGTTGGTAGAGCGCCGAACTCGTAATCCAAAGGGTTTACGGGTTCGAATCTCCGCCGGGCCGTTTCGGTACAGGGGATTTTTCCCTCGGAGTTAACATTGGTTCTGACTCCATTTCCCATACAGTCCTTCCAATGAGACTATATTATATAAACCGAGATTCTGTGTGTGACCGCACGCATAACATCTCGCACACACGTCAAATCCCATCACCAACTTTCTCAATGATTAGGAATTGATTGTGTTTGCTTGCTTGTTTGTTTGTTTGTGTCGACCCAGAACCAAGGAAGGGAATTGGCGACAGAGGGCGACAGAGACATTCAACAGGAAATTGGCGTCATTCTATACAGTCTACATCTTGTTTGCTTCATTTTGTAATGTACAAGGTCTACATCTATATCCATGCGTCTTCGCTCTGTCATGTTCTGTTCCGTTCTGTTCTGTTTGACTATGCTGTGCTGCTATGTTATGCCATGCTACGTCATGTCATGTCAAACGGTTGGTTCGGCGGATGAAGACAGTACTGCGGTGTGTCCCGCGGGCACTTTCGGCTGTATCTTTTGACCTGTCTACATTTTTTTTGGTCCGACCCTGGGGAAAGGCCGGTCTACTGACGGTGAAAAAAGACCCACTGACCACAGGGACAGTTAAAAGACCCACTGACCCCAGGGAATGTCAAAAGACCCACTGACCACAGGGAATGTCAAAAGACCCACTGACCACAGGGAAAGTCAAAAGACCCACTGACCACAGGGAAAGTCAAAAGACCACTGACCACAGGGACAGTCAAAAGACCCACTGACCACAGTGGTGGCATCAGTTGTCGAATCTTTGGAGCACCTAAGGCGGTGAGTTTTATTTTTCCTCCTAAGGCCGAAATCCACCTCTTCATTTTTTTTTTGGTGCTTCACATTGTCCTCTTCATCTGAAAAAAAAAAAGCGGAAAAAAAAAACAAAAACAATTTCCACAACTAGTTCCCTCCCCCCCCCCCCCCCCCTCTTTTTTTTTTTTTTTTTAACAACCAGTCTCTTACACGCCATGCATAGTCTGTATGTTCTCTCACAAATGGAAATATTCTGGCTGATTGTAGTGTTTTGGCGTTTGATACAATGTGTCTGGGTTTGTTAATGTTCTAATGTGTGGTGTACTGGCACACTCACTCTGATAATGTGCTGCTTATACGAAGAAAACAGCAGACAGAACACATAGAGAAAAAGTAGTAAAGAAAGGAAGGAAGGAAGGAAGGAAGAAGAGGAAGAAGGAAAGAACATAAAAACGAAAAAGAATTCTTTGTTGTGTAAAACAGATTATCGCCATCTAGCTTGGAGCTCGAATGAACACAGCCTCCAACAAGATGGAACGGATCCTGCATCGGCCCTCGGATCCGAATCTGAACAAAATGTACTGGTTAGGGAAAAATTAAATAATTATAGTATAACATATGAATGATGATGATGATGATGATGATGATGATGTGATGTGCCAGGCTTGAATAAAAGTTGCTCTGTGTTAGGTTTTCTTATGGGAGCAAACGTTACCCCACTTGTTTACTGTTTACTGTTCCCTGCCTCATTTCATTTCCAATTTCGTAATAATAATAATAATAAATTATAATGATAATAATAATAGCAGAAGCCGCAGCAGCAGTAGCAATTACAGTAGTGGTAGTAGTAATAAAAATATATATATTTACTGTTACATGGAAGACAAAAAAGGGAGTGTGGGTGGGTAGGTAGGCTTTTACTTTGTTTTGTGTGAAAATAAATCATGCTTGTAAAATAGTTGACAATAAAACTAGTTTCCTCAGGGGAAGTAAATAATTATTATGAACAGTCTCAGTAGTTTCAAGATACGGAAAATACCAAATTATTAGTTTTACAAACATCTAATATTCCTCAAAAAATATGTCTTCGTTTCATAGATTGTTAACAGTATGCATAATGCAACTAAAGTGAATACACATATTATTCTCAATGAACCAAAACTAGGAATGTCCACTGATTGGTGCACATTTTTCGCGTTATTTTGTTTCCCGTGGAGGGACAGCTGGAAACAAACAAGATCTTCAGACAAACATTCCGGCTGAGAAGTTTCAGTTTCAGTTTCACTAAGTGCAGACTAGTTCATATGCGCTACACCCATCCGCAAAGGTTTGAGACCACACTGCGCATGATTTAAAGCAGATAGATACACGAATTAATGACTAAAATGAGGGAATTAAAGCAGAGGGTCTCGTGGCTACGATTTAGCTGATGTCTGACCTACGTATTAGCTCAACGTGCTGATCAGACCTTGAGTGCCTACCTACCACTGTGCCATTATCATCAGTGTGTGTGTGTGTGTGTGTGTGTGTGTGTGTGTGTGTGGTGTGTGTGTGTGTGTGTGTGTGTGTGTGTTTGTGTGTGTGTGTGTGTGTGTGTGTGTGTGTGTGTGTGTGGTGTGTGTGTGTGTGTGTGTGTGCATGGGCACGGGCCGATGTGTGTGGGGTGTGTGCGAGTGTGTGCGATGCGCGAGTTCCTTTGCGTGTGTGTATGGTGTGCCTGTATGCGTGTGCATATGCGCATGCGTGTGCGTGTGCATGTGTATGTATACCAGCAGTGAAGATTAACGATGAATGGTTCCGGGTTTGGTGTGCTATATTATTTTACTAACAGATACTATAAAGACAGCATGATCTTAGAATTGAACAAAGGCAAGCAAGATGTGTATGGCATGTTTTATTTGTTGTAATTGTTGTTGTTGTTGTTGTTGTTGTTGTTGTTGTTGTTGTTGTTCTTGTTCTTGTTCTTGTTCTTGTTCTTGTTGTTGTTAAAATTTCGTATTACTCAGGTAATATGGATGAGCTTTTAAAGTCTAAAAAATAAAGAACGGAGTGAACGTAGAAAAGAGTCATTTTAAAATAACATCCTAACAAAATAAGCAACAAGAAAGATATCGGCAATGAGGTTTGTCAAACCCCGTTACAAGTATTGCGAAACACTGAGGTCAGAGAGAGAGAGAACAATGAACAATGAACAATGAACAATGGTTTATTATCTTTAGGCCACCAGCCCTAGATACAAGGTCAAGAACAGAATAACAATGGAATATAGTATGACTAGACAATACTATTAGCAACAGTACTATTAATACAACTTTACTTCCTTTTCATATCTAAACTTTTATAGTTATCACCGTGTAATCATCCTTCATGACTTTCAGTCAACAGCCTTCTTTGTCGAGTTGCATAAAAGATAAACAAGGCTAGATTTCGAGTCAATTTCATGGATTTGTTCATCAGAACAGAAGTATAGTGCTGTTCCATTCCAGACAAATACTTCTTTCTAATATCATCATATAAAGGACAAACGTGAATGAAATGGTTTTCATTTTCTATTACTTTACAGAAAGGACACAGAAAGTTTAGCGTTCACTAAAGGTAGTCCTAAAAGAGGAACCGTTTATTGGAAGTACCCCGGTTCTGAGTTTAACAAAACCATCACGAAAGCATCTGATATCAAGGTATTGAAAATATGGTTCGCTTTCAAACACATTTTTAATAGCCGGTACATGCAATATATGTCATTGTTCATTACTGAGCTATCCCATTCTGTAGATAATTATCTTTCAAACGTTGCTTGAACAATGATACAAAAGAATTTCACATCCAACACCTTGGTTAACCCAGGCATATCCAAATCCTAAACGAAACAAAGTATTTTTAATCGAACTTCCCCAACATGCTTTACCTTTTTCATCCAAGTTTTTCAACATAATATATGCTAATCTTGGTAGCCTTGACTCATTCATCTTCAAATCTTTAGCCAGAATTTTATGCATCTCACAGACTGTTAATATATAATGGATATCTACCCACTTCGCCAACACAATTTTGTTTGGTAATTTTAATGGTACTTTCAAAAACGTTTGCATGCAAATGTATGAATTTTTTCAATGTTTTTCAATCTTTTTAAACCCCCCACAATTCTGCAGCATACATAATGACAGGTTGAACTTGGGTGTCAAAAATTTTAAAAGAAGCAGGATTTAGATATATCATGAAGACTGCTAATATGTTTTACACAATTCATACATGCTCTTCTACCCTTTGCTGCCAAGGCATCAACACCTTTACAAATACTCATTTTCGTTGTAAAAACAAAACCCAAGTAATTATACTCGTTTACCACTTCCAAGATGATCCGTTTAAAGTCCATTTATCATTTTTACCCAAGAACCCTCCTTTTCGAAAAACCATTACTTTGGTCTTATCTTTATTTATATTTAAAAAAAATCTTTTACAGACTTCATTTAATAAATTAATTTGATTTTGGAGACCCCTGGCAGTATCGGATAAAAGAACAATGTCATCGGCAAACAACAGAAGGAATAGTTCAACAAAACCAGGTAACATCTGAATGCCATGCATACCGCTGCCATCTACATATGCAGCAATTTCATTAATGAAAATAGAAAAAAGCTCTGGACTAAGTATACAACCCTGTCTCAATCCTACCGGACAACTGAAAAACTCCGTAAGACGATCTTCAATTCTCACGCATGAAACAATTGACTCATAAATCGCTGTGACTGCTGTCACAAACTTGCCATGTATGCCAGTTGTACGCAGAATTTCAAATAGTGGTTCATGTTGGACTAAATCAAATGCTTTTCTTAGGTCTACAAAACATGCATAAAGTTTGCCACCCCTTTTTGAAAAACACTTTTCTATAATAGCATTTAAAGTATAAATATGGTCGACTGTGGAGTAACCCTTTCTAAACCCAGCCTGAGATTCTGACAGTTTTCTGTTCTCTTCGATCCATTTTACTAGTCTTCTATTCAGAATCGTACAGTAGCATTTACTAACTAAGCTTAATAGCGAAACCCCCTGTAATTGTCAGTTACTGTTTTGTCACCTTTTTTAAAAATTGGAACTATGATTGCTTTCGCCCATTCTTCTGGATACGAACCCTCTGTCGAATAGTACATTGAATAGTTTAGTTAAAAAAACGACCGAAAAGTTGCTACTTAATTTCAACATTTCTGCAGTGATTCCATCAATTCCACACGCTTTTCCTTTCTTTAAAGAATTAATACAGCTTGAAGTACTTCACTCTCAGTTATAGGTAAGTTCAATTAAATTACAATCAGTATTAACATTTTCGGTGCTATTGTCATGTACTTTGATCTTCTGCACATTGAACAGGCTTTTAAAATGATGGTACCATTGTTGATCTGATATATCAGGGCAAATTTGAGACTTTTTTCGGCCTGTCATACTTCTTACTTCTCTCCAAAACCCTCACTATCTTTACCGAAAGAAGCCAGTCTGTTAGCTTTTTCACGTTTAAAACAGCCTCTTTTCTTTTTAACGAAAGACTTGTAATATTTTCGATGCTGAACAAAATCTTTACGTTTGTCAGATTTAAACTTTTTACAAATACGAAAGATTGTTAACGACTGCCTCACTTTGCTCTTTAACTGTGCGCAATCCCTGTCGTACCAGTCTGGTATTCGTGGCTCGTTACTAACACATATAGTTTTCTTCATACAATCACTACTACTAACCAAAGCATTAGAAAACAAGTTTACAGCTTGATTAACATCTGTATCAATTAGCGTCAACCCCCGGGAATACAATCTCTTAGTCTCCTCACTGTTTAAAGCTTCTACAAAGTGTGGTTCTAAACTTGTAATTCCAAATGCGTTTTTTCAATCCATTTCTTTTCTTTTCTTCTAAAATGATCGAAATCAACATCGACGTTCAGTGTAATACAAACAGGGAAATGTGCGGAGTCCACAGAGGACAAGACACGCAGTGACGTAATAGAACCCTGCAGACAGAGATCACCAGATGCTATAAAATAGTCAATGGTGCTGCCCCCTGAACTGGAAACAAAAGTCAGTGAATCATCGAAACCAAACTGAATTAGACCGTTCATGACAACACAATCAAACGTTGAACAGAAATTAATCAACTCTTTTCCAAAATTTGTTACTACCGTATCTTCAGACTTCCTACGGAACACATAATCCTCATCACTTTCAAACAATGAGTCCCATGCATTATTTTCCGACAACGCATCCTTTACAAACATTCTCGCACCCCGTCCTCGCATTCATATCTCCACACACTATGACATAGAAATCCTCAAAACGTTCATGGAGATCAATAAGCACTGTTCAATGATTTCAATACCAAACCATATTGTGATAGCCTCCAGTAAGTACTGTCATAAGGGTGTATATAAATACTGATAAGAAACACTGGTTTTTCAGTTCCAAATAATTCACGATCCATTTTCAAAATGATAACATTATTCAAGTACGTATTGATCCTCTCAGTAAACCGACCAGACTTTTCCGTACACACATCATTACTCCCCTGAGAACCGCCCTTGTTGTGATAACTTCACAGCTTTGGAGACAAAAACATCGTAATCACTAAAAGAGGTGTACGAAATACTGTCTAGATAAACAAACGTTTCATTTAAACAAAATATATCAAAATCTAATAACATCGAAACTACATCAGGAATGTCTAGTTTATTCATCCAGCCTCCACAGTTCCATGTGCCAATATTAACACTGGTCGGGCCTCGGCCCCCGTCAACTCTTGGCATTATTCCCCCTCCTCCCTGAACCCTTCCACCTCCACCCTACGGCCAGTACCCCCCCTCTCCCCGCCCCATTACTTCCTCTCCGTTCATTTCCCCCGCTAATTCTCTTACCCGGACCGCCAACCCACCCTCACCCCGCCACCCGCAACTCCTCCACCCCTGCTTGATGAACCACCCACCCGTCTTCCCATATCTCCTCTTGCTTGTTTCGAGATCCCGTGTTTCATCCAGTGGTGTAGAGTCGTATGTGCGCTTTCTTTTTGGCCTGTCACCCCTCTGCAGTGAGAAGCCGAGCTCGCGCGCTGTCTTGTCATCACGGGACTTGAAGGGGGAAGGTGGGCAGCAGTAGAGTTGAACTGTCGCCTTGTCCTCGGAGTTTTTTCCCGTGCACCCTGACCTGAATTCTCTCGGCCGGTTTGTCTCTGGATTCCTTTGCACTCGGGTACTCCGACGTTGGCAGAATGAATAGTCGACTTTCGTTGCCTTCATCGTGAGTGGAAAGAAGAGGGAAGCCATCTTTGGAAAGATCGTAGAGATCAGAGGAATCATACTGATTGTACACTTCAGTATCCTCTTCTACATCTTGTCTCGCCTCACCACTGCTGGCTCTTCTTTCTTCTTCCGTTCTTCATGCTTTCCTCTGCTGTTTCCCTTCCCCGACCACTCAGTCTCACTAGTTCTTCTTTGTCAGTGTCGTAAGTGTACACGCCTTTTCTGTAAACAGTTTGTCAAACTTCATCCTTGTTTTCTGCCCGCTGTCATAAAGTTCATTGGCTTTTCTCCTCAGTCCCTGCCTTTTCTTCCGCACTGTCTCAGAGAAGTCTTCTCTAATATACACATTCTGATGCTTTTCTGAAGTTTTCAGTTTACTGGCATTCTTGAGAATCAGCTCCTTTGACTTGTGAGACAGAACTTGACGACCACGCCTTCTCCCTTTTCCCCAGTCTATGAGCTCTCTCAATGGCAATCTCCCGCTGAAGACACATTCCTTCTTTGAGTACTGTGTTCACTTTCTGTTCACACTCCTCCCCGTTTTCGTTGGCCTTTTCTTTCTCAATCCCAAAGAACAGTAAGTTGTTTCGCCTACTTTGGTTTTCCAAGTAGTCACATTTACTTTTCCACCTGTCGATCTCTTTCCACAGAGTTGCATTCTCTTCCCGTAATCTCTCATACCGTATTGTTACGCATTCCAGCTCCTCCTCTATCTTACTTTGCCTTTCTTCAATCCTTCCTAGCTGGTCAGACAGACTGTCCCTAATTGTTGCACTCTGCTCTCCAACCTCGTGGTCTGTGTCTCTTGGTAAGACTTCAGGGCTTCCTGTTGTGCCACTTGCTGATCTTGTAATTCTTTCACAGCACCTTTCACTACTTCCCCGACACTATCTTTGACACACTGACGCAGGCCTTGCATGGAGCTGTTGTGTACGTCACTATCGGTAGGCGGGGTGCCAGAATATCCCAGTCCAGAGTCTCACCTGAAGTTACATCGTTATCCGTTTTCTTTTGAGGGGAGGGAGGGCCTGGATTAGGATTGACCATCTCCACAGACAAGGATGGCGGTGGACACAAAAATCACCCGGATGGCTGTCCACACCCCGAAACGACCTTGCCTACATCCCGGTTCAGTTCGCTGGAATCGGACACTCTGACAACAGAACATGTCTGCAGTCAGAGTAAAAGTGAGAAAGTGTTTTTCCAAGGTACCACATCCTGGCCACAACACCACAATGCCAATGAGATGTTTGACACAAGATTTCTTTCGAAGTATGTCAATTAGCACTGAATTGAACCTGCCTGTGACTTGTCGGTTTCTGATGGAGACACGATGGCATAGTGCTGGTTTTCCAAATCTCACCGGAGACAGCGCTATTTCATTAATGTTGATTTTTGAGCCTCAGCAGACAAAAACACGTCGCCATCTTGTATGGTCGCGTCCTTGACCAGAGAGAGAGAGAGAGAAGAGAGAGAGAGGGGAGAGAGGGAGGGGTGTGGAGGGAGAGAGAGACAGACAGACTGAAAATAGACAGAGAGATAGAGAGACAGAGTCTTACAGACAGGCAGGACAGGCAGATAGGTAGGCAGAGAGAGAGAGAGAGAGAGAGAGAGAGAGAGAGAGAGAGAGAGAGAGAGAGAGAGAGAGAGAGACAGCAGACAGACAGACAGACAAACAGACAGAAAAAACAGACAGACAGACAGAGACAGAAACAGAGACAGAGATACATAGACAGGCAGGCAGACAGATAAGCAGACAGGCAGACAGACAGAGAAGCAGACAGGCAGACAGACAGGCAGACAGGCGGCACAGAGAAAGAGAGAAGAGAGAGAGAGAGAGAGAGAGAGAGAGAGAGAGAGAGAGAGAGAGAGAGAGAGAGAGAGAGAGGAGAGAGAGAGAGAATGCCCTCCCCCCAACCCCCACCCCCACCCGTCAGTTATTTATCAAATAAAACAGTCTATAAGATAATCTTTAGTGCATCTTACCTTTTTTTTTTTCTTATTAATGACAAGCTGATTGTGGGTTTCTGCATCGACCAAAAAAACAACAACAACAGTGAATGGGTTGGAGGCAGAATGAACGGAGGATGGAGGTTGCGGGGGGGGGGGGGGGGGGGGGGGAAGGGGGGGGGTGGGGGGAGGAGCAAGAGGAAGGGCAGGAGGGAGTAGTTGGCAGGGGGGGAGGGGGTGAAAATGTATGGGGAAGGAGAGAGTGAGAGGATGGCGGAGATATGGTGGGGGGGGGGGGGGGGGGGAGTCAGATAGTGCGGTAGTTTGGGGACACAAGTTTTTCTGATGTTGCTTTGACGAGCTACAAGCGGGATTGTCATTTCTTTTGTTTACCTTGGAATGTGTGTGTGTGTGTGTGTGTGTGTGTGTGTGTGTGTGTGTGTGTGTGTGTGTGTGGTGTGTGTGTGTGTGTGTGTGTGTGTGTGTGTGTGTGCGCGTGTGTGTGTGCGCGCGCGCGAGTGTGCATGTGTGTGTTGTGTTGTGTGTGTGTGTGTGTGTGTGTGTGTGTGTGTGGTGTGTGTGTGTGTGTGTGTGTGTGTGTGTGTGTGTGTGTGTGTGTGTGTGTGGTGTGTGTGTGTGTGTGTTGTTTTAACGTCCACATCAGTCAAAAGTGTGATGTGGCTCGGGGGTAACCATTCCAGGAATATTCGGGGATGGGGAGTGTGGGGGTGGAGGTAGGGGTGGAGGTAGGGGTGAGGGAGAAAGGGGGAAGTGGGCGGGGGATCTGACATCACACTGATACCGCCCGGAGGACACCACAATAGGCCGGACAAGC
>CM031595.1:173205824-173218324 GCA_018398815.1 Conus ventricosus
GTGGAGGGGGGGGGGGGGGGGGGGAGGGGGGGGGGGGGGGGGGGGCGAAGGGAGATAAGGAGAAAAAATAACAAAAAGAAAACCCCCAAAACCTTCCATATTTTCACCCCATTAAACGGTCTTAAAAACGAAAAAGAAGGGAAAAAAAAGAAAAAAGAACTCCGCTGCTTGAAGGCCTAGCGAGTGAGTGGCTTCCCCTCCCGCGTCGCTCGCCCCCGCTACTACCACAATGGCCGCATCACCATGGTAGCCCAGCACCATTCTCGAGGCTGGCGCCCCCTGAGGCGAGGAAAAGGCCGTGGCAGTAAAGGAGGGTGGAGACTGGGCATCGCCATTACTTGAAGGCTCGTTCTCTCACTGGGTCTCACCTGAGTGCCTCACGTGTTGTTGTAGATAGTGGGGGGAGGTGGCGGGGTGGGGGGCTGAGTGCTTCCCCTTTGCTTCGCTCTCGCTCACATCTTCTCTCTCTCGCCTGGTCCGCTCATAAAGCTGAGGCGGGGTATGATGTACGATTATGGCCCGCGTCTCTCTCTCTCTCTTCTCTCCCTTGTCTCACTCTTCTCTCTCCTCTTCTCAGTCTCTCTCTCTCTGGTCTCTCTCTTCCATTGCCTCCTCTCTCTCTCTCTCTCGGGTTCGGGGCTCTCTCTCCTCTTCTCTTCTCTCTCTCTCTCTCTCTACTCTGTCTCTTTCTCTATTGTCTTTCTCTTCTACCTGCCTGTCTGCCGTCTGTCTGTCTGGCCCTCCTCTCTCTGTCTGTCTATCTGTCGTCTGTCTCTCTCTCTCTCTCTCTCTCTCCTCTCCTCCTTCCTCACCACACCACACACACACCCCCACCCACACCCCACACACACACCACAACTCACTCATTACACACCAGCACGCCGCGCGTGCATCCAGCACACCACACACACACACACACACCACCTCACACACACCTCACCTCCACACACCACACACACACACACACACACACACACACACAACACACACACACACACACACACACACACACACACAAGCACACTCTCTCTCTCTCTCTCTCTCTCTCTCTCTCTCTCTCTCTCTCTCTCTCTCTCTCTGTTGTAATAAAAAGAAATATTTTGCCTGTGATCTTTTGTCACGATGTGTAGATCGCCACCTCTGTACAGAAAATAAAATCCCAGATTCTTTGTCACACCTCTTCCCTATCCTTCTATCCATAAGGTTTTTTGTCAGCGCTTGGCAATGACACCATCATGGTCACTGGAAAGGAAAATTCTTTCAGCGAGACTTCTGAAGTGAGAAACTTGGATGAGCAGAAAAAAAGGGGGAAGTAAGGATGGGGGCATTGGGGCGGGAGTGGGGTGGAGTGGGGTGGGACGGGGGAGGGCGAAGAGGTGTGTGGCATACGAAGAGACATTATAAGAGGACAAGAAGAAAGAGAAGAGTGCGCAAAAGTTAAAACAGATTAATTCAAAAGTTACTTTCAGCTGCAACACCGAGTCGGTGTGAGATTAAATTTAAAAAAAAAAGAAGAAATCATAACATATGAACTGACAGAGAGAGAGAGAGAGAGAGAGAGAGAGAGAGAGAGAGAGAGAGAGAGAGAGAGAGACAGACAGACAGACAGACAGACAGACAGAGACAGATAATAATAATAATAATAATAATAATAATAATAATAATAATAATAACTATTTCTATAGCGCAAATCCTGGATTAGCTCTAAGCGCTTTACAATACAAGGACTAACGAAAACACGCACGCACGCACGCACGCACACACACACACGCACGTACGCACACACACACACACACACACACACACACACACACACACACACACACACACACACACACACACACACACAGCACGCACGCACGCACGCACACGCACACACACACACAGCACACGCACACGCGCACACACACACACACACACACACACACACACACCACACACACACACACACACACACACACACACACACACACATAGGCAGACAGACAGACTGAGAAGGGATTTAGAGCTTTGAAAGTGTTACCTCTCTTCTCTCTCTCTCTCTCTCTCTCTCTCTCTCTCTCGCCTTTCAACTAATTATCAGAGGGGCTGGTCAGGCGGAAAACTAAAGCGGCCCAAGCTGAAGGTTAGATTCCCCTTTTTGAGCCGTTCATTTCTCAGACCCGTTGACACTCCTGTACACCTAGGATGGCAGGTGTTCGTGGCATGAAGGGAACGTGCGAGGGCTGGAAGGAGTTTTCAGTGTATGACTTGTGTGTTTCTTCATTCACACACACTCCCTAAACAATCTTCTACTGTGGACCAGTTATAGTTTACTCTGTGATCAGCCCTTCGCATGACTCGGATTCGTCATTGGGAAACAAGCGATAGATCTATAACACTAGATTTGTGAGTAACTACATCAGGAATTCTCGTAATTCTACCGTCGTTTAATAAAATTAAACTTGAATCAACAATATTTTCAACAAATCTATTTGATGTCACTTTATTACAATTTATGTCCCAAAAGGGCGCATGAGCATTAAAGTCACCCATAATAATCCACTTCCTCTTTGTAAAATCAGTATGTTTTAGCGGTAACGTATCTTTGTGCCCACGTCTCTTTGTGCCCACGTCTCTATATGCCCCCAAAAGTGGTCTTTTGTGCCCACGTGTCTTTGTGCCCAGTCTCTATATGCCCAAAACGTATGCCAGTGGGAGTTTCGGGTAGGCATCCTCTATGTCAATAGACAAACTTACCAGTGGCCAAGCAATGGTCAAACTGACCAGTGGTCAGTTGTCAAACTGACCAATGGTCAAGCAGTAGTCAAACTGACCCGTGGTAAAGCAGTGGGCAAACTGACCAGTGGTCAAGCTGTGTTCAAAATGCCCATGTGGTCAAGCAATGGTCAAACTGACTAGAGGTCAAGCGATGGTAAAACTGACCATTGGTCAGCAATGGTCAATCTAACCACTGGTTAGTTTGGTTGTTGATATAAAGGGTACCTACCCACAACTCCCACTGGCATAGGTTTGGGCATATAGAGATGTGGGCACAAAGAGACGTGGGCACAAAATACCACTTTTTGGGGCATATAGAGACGTGGGCACAAAGAGACGTGGGCACAAAGGGATGCTTCGTGTTTTAGCCAATCTGTGTCATCCTCTTTAGGACCATTAGGATAGTACACAGACAGAACATTATAAACTGATTCCTTATTTACTTTGATGGCAGCACCTGTAGCAAACACATCTTGTTTATCTATGGGCACTGGAAGTGGGCTAATATTTGTAAACTCAAGGTCAAGTCTAATATAGATAGCAGTTTGCACTTTTTTATTTACCTCACTGATACTGTAAAGAGGTGGATATTAATAATTATTAATATTGGGAAGCTTTTTCTTTTCCACATTCAGTGACTGGTGCGCTAAAACACTATAGCCTTTCTCTAGAACATGACTTTCAAAAGATAACAGGTTAGTGGAAATAGACCTTGCATTCCACTGAAACACTGTGAAGCGGCTGTTTGGATCTAGCTCCATAAGAAACTGAATTTACAGGCATAACTGTAGTTATGCAGATTGTAGTCGTTTCTGTCATTTTTCATACCCTTACTGTCACAAAGATATGACTTATAAATATATACTGACTTCCATAAAAAACGCGAAAATTTGAAAGGCTATTTTTCGGGTGAAAAGGGGTGAATATACAATATTGAACCATTGTGGCAAGTTGTTTGGGTCCAAGACTCACGTGCAGTGAAATAATTGTGTGAGCAACACATCATTCCCGGCATTGGAGGGTCAGCAAAAATGGCAAACTGGTTGCTGCATGTGAGGCACGTGCACACCATGCAGAGCAAAGTTAACCAGCGACAAGTACGCAGGCATGCAGCCTTTATAAAGCCGCGCTACAAGGTTCAGGTAACGACTTGCCGTCTGAGCGCTACAGAGATGCCAAGACTACGAGCAGAGGAACGCAATCGTGCCCTAGGCCATCTGGAGGCTGGTGTGGATGCCAGGCAGGTCGCCAACATCTTTAACGTCCACATCTCAACCATCTATCGTCTGCAGCACCGCATGCGAGTCACTGGTACCACTGATGATCGTCCCCGGCCAGGCCGTCCTTGGGTCACCACACAAAGAGAGGATCGCCATCTTGTTCGAAGCCATCTGCGGGACAGGCGGCAAACAGCCGCTAACACTGCTCGACAGGTGCCTGGGAATCTCCAGCAACGAATCAGCCTCAACACTATGCGGCAGCATCTTCAGGAGAACGGGCTGGCATGTAGGCGTCCTCACAGAGGTCCGGTACTGACACCAAGACACCAGCAGGACAGGCTGTAGTGGGCACAAGCCCGAATCAACTGGCGCAGGCAGCAGTGGGGACGCATACTGTTCTCAGATGAGAGCCGTTTTTGTATTGACATGGCTGACGGTCGTGTCAGAATATGGCGTCGACCTGGTGAACGCTATGCTGACTCCTGTGTGGTAGAGCGGAACCCTGGGGAGGCCCGAACGTTATGATATGGGTGTAATTGGCATTAACCACGCCATAGGACCAGTCATCTTTCAGAACATTGGTCCTGGTCGCGGACAGGGTGTCAATGCACAGCGCTACATCAACCAGGTGCTCAGACCCCATGTCGATCCTTTTTTTGTGCAACACCCAAACTGGACATTCCAACAGGACAATGCAAGACCACACACCGCCAGGGCCACCCAGCAATTTCTTCAGCATAACAACGTGAATGTGCTGCCCTGGCCAGCCCTCAGTCCCGATTTAAACCCAATAGAACATTTTTGGGATGATCTTGGCAGACGGTTGGACCTCCTGCGTCCACGACCAGCAACAGCGGTTCAACTTCACCAGGCCATCGTCCATGTGTGGGCTGGTGTGCCAAGGGGACGCATCAACCACCTGGTCCACTCAATGAGCCGCAGGTGTCAAGCAGTTGTCAACGCAAATGGTGGCCACACACGGTATTAGGACTTCAAGCTGGTTTGTCACGTGACCTTGGATTTTCCACACAAAAGACATATTGCTGATGACATTTTCACACATTACCGGTGTAATGAATCAAATCACGTTGAATTCTCGCTTCCACTCTGTACAATTGTGACCAATAAAATTCACCCCCAACCTTCAGCTTGTTTTGTTTTCGCGTTTTTTATGGAAGTCAGTATAGTTGTTAATATCTTGGACGATATAGGAATATCTATTCATGAGCATAGTTATTCTGACAAAGAGCATTTCATAATATAAACAAGCCAAACAAAAATGTGAAAAAAATGAGGGAAAAGTGAACAACCAAAAATGTAACAATACAAAAATGTGTCTATTCAGCAGACTAGCTGTACAATAATAAGTTCTCTGGCTGTCAAACAAGATAATATTTCAGAGGGATGTTGTGTCTCACAAAGTATAGGCTGACCAAAACGACGTGCATTTTTCGCCTTGGATATACTGATAGTAGTATTTTCATTAGATCTTCACAACATATAAGAGCTGTGCCCTCTATCTCTTTCACACAGACACACACACACACACAACCTACCAAAACTCTCAACTTACACCAAATACACACAAATGCACACTTGCTTTTTCACCTTCCCATTACAATCCTTTTTAATGAAAATATATCTGATGAACCGTCTACCACTGAATGTAAAATTCCAAAATTTAACTATAAATCGGCCGACTGGGAAGCCTTTCAAACTTTTCTTCTGTCACAAAATACATCACGAATTGAGGATGACGATCTAGATATATTTTATGCTAATTTCTCAAAAGTAATATTATTAGCAGCTGAAAAGACTATCCCAAAACATAAATACAAAAAGATTGGAAAATATGTAGGCAACGTATGGTGGACAGAAGAATGTAGACTCGCTGTACAGTCAAAGCGAAAAAGCTGCAAAACATGGATAAGAAATAAGTCAGAAGAAAACTTTATAATCATGAAACAAGAAAAGAATAAATGTGCTAAAATTATTGTTCAAGCTAAAAAGAAGTACTGGGTTGAGTTTTGCGAAGCCGAAGTATCGGAATCAAAAGATTTATTTAAAGTTTGGAAAAAAGTTAAAGAAATGAAAAACTGCTATAAAAGTCAGTCATACCCTATAAAGCTACAAACTGATTTTCCTTCTGCTTTGGATAAAGCTGAAGCTTTTTCTGGTTTATTTTCAGCTTGTAGTCAGTCTAAAAATCTTCAGCCAGAAAGCCTTCATCACAGATACAATGAGAAACAAAAAGATGATTACATGGCTCCTCCACAAGAAAACGAACATTTCCTGAACTCACCTTTATTGTTGTCAGAACTAACGGAAGCATTAGATTCTATCCCTTCACATGATTCAGCTGTTGGCCTTGATGGAGTGTCCTATCAACTCATTAGACATTTACCTGCTTCGTGGAAAGTATTACTGCATTCATTATTCCAAAAATGTTGGATTAATGGCACTATTCCAAGAACATGGAAAAGTTCGGTAGTAGTCCCAGTACTCAAGGAAGGTAAACTGAGGACATCTTTAGATACTTACAGACCCATAGCTCTAACCTCTCATGCTGGTAAACTTTTAGAAAAAAATATTCAAAAACGACTGTTATATTACTGTGAAAAAAAATGGCGTGATTCCTGTTCAGCAAGCGGGCTTTCGAAAAGGTTGTTGTACCACAGACCATTTAGTTAAACTGACCAGTCACATTAAAAAACAATTCTCCCGCAGAAAAAGCACTTTGGCTACATTTTTTGTAATGTCAAAAAAGCCTATGACTGCGTATGGCACGCAAGGCTACTTTTCAAATTAAAAAAATGTTGGTATTTCTGGGAAAATGTTTGATTACATTAAAAGCTTCCTAACAGAAAGAAGCATATGTACACGAATTGGGAGAACTTATTCATCCTTTAGGAATGTAGATATAGGTATTCCTTAGGGATCAGTTATTGCTCCCATGTTGTTTACAATCCTAATCCATGATCTTCCCAAACCTATGTCAAAAGCCATGCATGTAGTTCAATATGCAGACGATATCGCTATTTGGATTAACTGTACATTAAGGAAACATTCAAATAAAAGAACAATAAACTTTGTACAGAAGATGTACCAAAAGGAATTGGATAGATTATCTATATACATGAAGAACAACGGATTAGAACTATCGGGAGAAAAAAAACATGTCTTATGTTGTTTTAACAATGGTGAAACCCAAAGGTGCTACCCTTGCTTTTCCTAGATGGCCAGATTCTAGAATATAAACAAAAAGTTAAATTTCTGGGGTGTTTTTAACCCCGAAGCTGAACTGGAAAACACATATTGAAAAATTGATTGATAAAACAAGAAAAAGATTGAACGTTCTTAAAATAATATGTTGTCAACCATGGGGTCAGGACTGTCATACCCTTTTACATCTATACATCTCGTTAGTCCGATCGAAATTGACATATGGGCAGGAAGTGTATTTCTCTGCACCTAATTCTCTTTTAAAGAGATTGCAAAGCTTGGATAGTAAGGCCATGAAATTAGCTCTGGGAGTTCCAGTTCATACAAACACTTATAAATGTTATAAAGAAACAAATATCTTACCACTAAATGAGAAGCGAATATTGGATGTGTCCAAATATATTGTCAGAAGTCTTTCTGTTGAAAATTCAGTTACTGAAGAAATACTGATGGATTCCAGTAAAGATTTTCCTAAGAGTTCGAAAAACATATCATACATCCAACCAATTAGAAACTACACATCTGACTTTATGTCACATTGTAATATTGATATTACTGCTATACCAAAATTTCCTGCGGTACCTTCAATGCCTCCTTGGGAGCACCTAAATGCTTCTTTTGATTACAAATACACTGTGGTGAAGAAAAGTGATAATGTAAATATCTTAACAACTGAAGTTCGTGAACATTTAGAAAACAGCTATCCAAATCATTTAAAAGTGTTTACAGATGGGTCGGTAATGGAATCCTCTGACAGTGGTTCTGGCTTTATAATACCAACTTTAAATGTCAGAAATCATAACATTTAGGAAAGGGTTTTCAATTTATACCTCAGAATTATATGCAATACTGAAGGCGTTGATGTACATATATGATACACCAACTGCTTTATATAAAATCCTACTGTGTGTTGATTCCAAATCTGTTTTACAATCACTAGAGCGTTGGGCCTGCAAAGCTAGAAAAAATTTATTTTTTGAAATAAAGCATGTATCGCATTGTTTCATAACTCTAGGTATAAGAATTGATTTTTGTTGGGTCCCATCTCACTGTGGTATAAATTGGAATGAAATAGTAGACAGTCTTGCAAAAGAAGGAGCAAATAGAAATGCTGAAAATTTAACCAAAAATCCCTTAGATTTGTCCTCTTGTGAATTAATCCAAATTATGGAAAAGTACATACATAAGCAGAATTTTAGTTTTAAAAAAAAGTGGCTACTTTACCATCGTGCCATAGGCACATTGTTAGATTGATTCATAAATTAAGGCTGAATACCTGGAACACTAAATATTCTCATGGTATTACTTGTGCCTGCGGAGAAAACATTTCCGTACGTCATCTTTTGTTTGAATGCTTAGTGTTGACCTCACTCTATCAGGAGGAAGGTATTGAGATGAATAACTTTGATAATGTCAATACTGTCTTATATGAATTATGTGTTGCTGAAATTGCCATGGTTATTTCGCAGTCACAGGTTGCAAAACTTTTATTTATAAAGATCGCAACTTTGTGTACCTTTAGGTATTTCACTTATGTAAATATTCATACGTCAGATGTGGGTTTGAAAGAACTAGATAAGTTGAGTGTGTGTAAAAGGTTGGGGATTTTTTTTTAAACAAGTGTCTAATATCATCTGGCGATGAAAAGACATTAAACAAACCTCTGAACTGAACTGATTCTCACACACACACACACACACACACACACACACACACACACACACACACACACACACACACACACCACACAAGCATGCAAGCATACATGCACACACACGCACACCTCTTTGAACTAATGTAGAAAAAAAAAGAAACGAAGAAATGAAAGAAACATCACCCTCACCTCCACATACATGGATGAAGCCAATTCATCGGGGATGGCATTCATATTTCAAACAATGCAAATCGCTTTGACAATACAATACAATACAATATGAATCTATTCCATACCAATCCAAACAATACCATGCCGTGCCGTACCGTACCGTACCGTACCGTACCACACCATACCATACCATACCGTACCGTACCGTACCGTACCGTGCCATACCATACCATACCATACCATACCATACCACACCACACCATACCATACTATACCATACCATACCATACCATACCGTACCATACAATACCACACCGTACCATACCATACCATACCATACTATACCATACCATACCATACCATACCATACCGTACCATACCATACCATACCATACCACACCGTACCATACCATACCGTACCATACCATACCATACCACACCGTACCGTACCGTACCGTACCATACCATACCATACCATCTGTACCGTACCGTATACCGTAACCGTACCGTACCGTACCATACCATACCATACCACACCGTACCGTACCATACTATACCATACCATACCCTACCATACCATACCATACCATATCATACCATGCCATACTGTACCGTACCGTACCACACCATACCATACCATACCAGACCATACCAGACCATACCATACATACCATACAAAACAAAACACTATCGTTCTGTACGATATGATATAATATGATGTAACATAATACGACAGTTATATGATATGATACAACATGATGCGAAACGATTCGATGCCGCACGATACGATACAATACAATATAATACAATACAACTAAAACAGAATATCGCAAAACGATAAATTACAACGCACGACACAGCCGTGCGTTGGAGTCAATACAAAACAATAGAGCGTCATACATTACAGCTTAGTACAGCACTATACAACACAGTACGACATAATGTAACACATTACAAATATGAGATAGTCTGGCTTTGGCAGTTGTACACAGGTCAGAGTTCGGGGTCATAGCAAAGGTCAAGTAGTAACGACAAAGTTTGAACAGATAAAAATAGCCCTGGCTATGTGAACAAAGAAAACATTTGATTGTGAAATAGATTTATTTTCCATGGAATTTGGGGTCAGTCAATTAGTTCAACGCCATATATCAGCAAAAATAGCAGAACAATGCTTGGACCTTGTCTGTATTCTCTCTTGTGTTTCTACGTCACTTGGATTGTAAGCACTGAGTTTTGGAATGAAAAGTCAGCAGACATACAGGAAAATGAGGTGTCCGTGCTCGGAATCGTGCTTGTGAATTAGGAAACAAGCCGAAACGGACAATGAGGATACCATGCCCGTCAGAGTCAGGTATTTGGGTATTGAGGTCAAGGGCTGGACTTATGTATAGATGAACTTATGTTTTGGTACTGGTATTTGGATGCTGATCTTCTGAGAAAAGCCATGTGTAGCACTGAGTGTAACAGAGAATATGTACTGTTTTGGGCCTACACTGTAACCGTGGATTCCGACCTGAATTTCCTCCAATTTTAATTCATGACAAGGGCGACAATCCACACGGCCACACGGATAAAAAGAGCAATTCAGATAGGACGAAGCAATTCGTACTGGACACAATAAATTACAAATCAAATGCACACTGGACGCAGCTGATTACAGGGGCTATACAGACTGGGCACAATGGATGATAAGAACGAGCGGACGCGATAGAGAACAGAAGTGTTAAAGACTGGACACCGAAAGGTGAATCAAACAAGGGGCATTACCCTCGACACTGCCCACTTCAGCAACATACCGGTAGGTAAAGAATATCAGTGCCATGTGAACCTAAGCCAATAGGGCGATAGTGTGGCCACACAAATTAGAATGTTGTAGTCACTAAATAATCTTCTCCATGAAAATAGTTTGAGCCGTAGCATACATTTGAGCCAAAACAGATCAAGTGAACACCCCCACACCACACTCACACACACACACACACACACACACACACACACACACACACACACACAATATATATTATATACACCACACACACACACACACACACACCACACACACACACACACACACACACGTACGCACAGGTTATCTCACTGGTTTTTAGGGATTTCAACCGATAAAGTCATTCCTAATCTGGAAATATATTAGCTGCGCGTTACCTGAAGTGACATTGGCAGGCGGTTTCCCCCAAAGAGGCTTATTCCTTTCTTTTTCATTTGTCTGCTTGGAACCACCTGGCGCGTATCTTGATGAACATAATTATGGAAGAAAAGAAGGTAAATCAACTTTCAGATGCAATGAAACTTCTCAAACCAACGCAGTTGTGTGCATCTATGAATAATCAACTTCGATCTCTCTATCTTTCTATCTATCTCTATCTCTCTATCGATCTGATTATCTCCTCTCTCTCTCTCTCTCTCTCTCTCTCTCTCTCTCTCTCTCTCTCTCTCTCTCTCTCTCTCTCTCCATATGAAAAAATATATTTTCTTTTATATATCTCTGTCTCTCGATCGATCGATCTATGTATGTGTCTATCTGTCTGCCTGTCTGTCTGCCTGCCTGCATGCCTATCTGTCTATCTATCTGCCTATCTTTATATCTATCTATCTATCTATCTATCTATCTATGTATCTATCTATCTTCCTATCTGTCTGTCTATTTGTCCATCCATCCATCTATCTATCTCACTGTTTTTGTTGTTCGATGTGTGTGTGTGTGTGTTTTGTGTTTTTTTCTCTTCTAAAGATCTGACCTTTTTCGTATGAGTTCGACTGGCGCAAAAGGCCCCGCTGTCGCTGGCTTGACTATGATGGTTATAAAAAAAAAAAAAAAAAAAAAAAAAAAAACACCCTCAAACTATAAATCAGCCTTTGCAACAATTAACCTTCACAGCCGAAAATCATGAAAACTGAGCGTAACGTTGTCCAAATGTTCTAGTGGCAGCAGTCTTCATAGCGCTTTGACGATAACGCGGCTTGTCGGCTCCTTCATGGCTTGTTGGAGCCTGTGTGAAATATAGCTAGAAGGATGGCTTGGACCCGCTGGTTCATTGTGTGAAAGGTGCACAAAATGGGCTTTGGCCTTGGCTTGGCCGGTTGGCGGGAGAGGGATTGGGGGGGGGGGGGGGGGGCGAGGAGGGAGGAGGAGTAGTTGGGGGGGGGGGGGCAGGAGGAGGGGGATCGGGTATCTGTTCACAGAAAAAGAGCTCGACCTTCTTCGTCTGTTTTCCGATTTTTCTTTCTTTTCTTTTTATTCTTTTTTTTTTCTCTTTCTTTCTTTCTTTCTTTCTTTCTTTCTTCCTTCTTCTTCTTTTCTTGAATCGTTCTTTGCCGTTATTTGACGAGCTCCCCCCCCCCCCCCCCCCCATCAGTCTGCAAGGATGAGCGAGCACACAGGTCATTTCTCTCCCCTTGTTGTCGAGGCCAGCAGCTTCTTTTGTTGTGGCTGCTGAAGAGGACATGGGCAGAGC
>CM031595.1:173223324-173228324 GCA_018398815.1 Conus ventricosus
GGTGTCTCGGGGCATGTATTTGGTACAAATTGAATGTCTTTTTGTCGTTTAGCGTGTTGGTTCCACGTTTTGATAAATAAAATCAACTTTCAAAGATTGAAGAGCTTGCTGACAGAAAGCCACTGATATATCCTTAGGCATGAAAATGATGCGGTTTTATCTTTACCTGATGCTTCTCAATTACTTGACGTTTTAATACTTGGGGCATATAGTTCACTTTTTATACATGAAAGGGTTTGTGCTGCTAGCAGATATGTTTCAGGGGCCTATGGCACGCCAAGACGAACATCACAGTAACATCTTCCACAATTCAACATGGTCTAAAGCAAAGGATGTTGAAAAAGAAAAAAAAGAAAGTTCTGGGTTTGAAATTTTGCATAATATCAGACCCACAAAATATTCTACGTAAAATAAAAGCACGCGAAAACAACCAGTGTTCAGATTGTCCAAATATGGTCAACATTACGTTAGAAGTAAAAGGGTGTTCAAAGCAAAGATATGTTTCACACTGCGTTAAAAAATAAAAGGGTTTTCAAAGCAAATATACGGTTAACATGCGACAAAAATGAAAGGATTTTTTTCAGCAAAGATACGGTTAACATTACGTCAAAGATAAAAGGGTTTTTAAAGCAGATGTTCTGAACTCGGCTGTTGTGCGGTCCAGAGCATCATTAATGACGGAACTGGGGTATTTATTCATGGTTGGTGAAAAACTCAAAACAGTTTGGCTGCTTGTAGTCTGAAATTTCTTCGTCAGAGCAAAGTCTGAGCAGGCAGTAATGTCTTTAGAATGTAATTTTGTGCTATAGATATGATCGAAGTATTGTTTATGATCAACTCGATGTTTTTTAAACGTTGTATTGTGTGACGTACCCGGAATAAATATGTTTTCCCTGGGGAAAAAATCAACAACAACGAAAGGAGGTCTGTGCAGGCAGAGGAATTCACTAATGCTGTGTTTTGTGGATGGGTGATTAGATGTGTAATCAGTGACTGAATGCACATCGCTAGGTTTGTCTTTAACAAAAACAAAACAAACAACGAAAAAAAAAAAGAAAAAAAGAAAGAAAGAAAGAAAGAAAGAAAGAAAGAAAAAGAAAAAAAGAAAGAAAGAAAACTGAAGTTTTGAGCAGTCCATGTTTGAGAAAGGAGATGTCCAGGAAGTTGACTGACTGGGGAAATCGTGTACATCAATGTGCTGTATGGGTGCAGGAGAGTCTGACCAAAGTTGAGGAAGTTGCAGAAGTTTTATTCTGGGCATGGATATGGCTCCCAGCCCGCCAACGATGTACCTTTTGTAGCGTTCTGCTGTCGGGGCTGTCTGAATACGAAAGTAGTAGGCGGTGTGCCAGGTGTCCCATGAACTGGGTGACAAAGGATGATCCCATTTGGGTTCCCATAGCAACACCACTAACTTGCAAGAAAATGTGCTCCTTGAATTCAAAGGTGTTGAGGGTGAGCAGTAATTGTGCATGTCTTGCCAGTGTAGCTGTGGGGGGTGGGGGTGGGGGGTGAGGGGGGTTGTTGGTTAGGTGGTCGTTTGTCAAGCGTTCAGCGTTAGAGACGGAAATGTAAAGGGGGACAACACGAAGTGTGTTGAGGAGGTTGGGTTGAGAAGTGGGGTCTGTGTCGAATGAGTTAATCATTTTGAGTGTTTCAGTTGGTCTTTGAGGTATGTGGGGAGGCTTTGCACTATGGGTTTGGGGGGAGAGTCAATGTACTGTGAGATGTCTTCCCTACGACAGCCACGAGCAGAGACAATGCGTCTGCCAGGTGTGTTGGTTTTGTGTATTTTGGGGAGTAAGTAGAAAATGAGGGTTTTGTGTGTGTGTGTGTGTGTGTGTGTGTGTGTGTGTGTGTGTGTGTGTGTGTGTGTACGTGCATGCGTGCATGTGTGCGTGCGTGTTGTGTGTGTGTGGCGTGTGTTGTGTGTGTGTACGTGCATGTGTGTGTGTGACATAATGAGGAGTTTAGCTGTCTTTGGTAAGCTCTCATGTTTAATGTTATGATTTTCTGGTGGACTATGGTTGAAATCAGCTTTGGTGATGAGGGAGGTTTGATGATGTGAGTGGTGTGTAGAAATCTGAGTCGGACACGTGTCTGTGTGTCTCCTGTATACATGTGTAGGCCCAGCTGCTTGTCCCACACTATGTCTGCGCTGTCTTTATCTGCTGGCTTAATGACAATATCTTGTCGCTGTCTCAGTGACCCGTGAGCTTTTTGTTCTTCCCTCGAGAGTCGGAGTGACGGATAGGTTTGGGAATACATTTTAAGGATAATTCTTAGTGAGTCCGCCAAAAACAAGGACAAACAAAAACAAGACAAACTACGACGCGTTTTGACGAAAAATAACATCAGGACCATGAAAACGAAGAACGAGCAGTCATATATCTTCTCATATTCAGGATTTGGATCTTATTCTGGAAATTTTAAAAAGAAAGGTTGTTGGTTCCGCAAGACGATCCAGACAAACAGAGTGCAGGACAAACATAATGCATTTCCACTCTTGGGTCTTCTTCATGCAAAAACAAACAACATTCAGGACAGTGAAACGAAGAACGAGAGACCACTTATCTTCTCATATTCGGCGCAAAATGGGTGTTGATGAAAAACTCGTGGTTGCTTGTTCTTTGTTTTCATTGACCTAAAGGTTATCTACTTTGCCTGAAGAAGTCCCATGAGGTCGAAATGCATCGTGTTTTGTCCTGTAATCTGTTTGTCTGGATTGTCTTGCGGAACGAATAACCTTCATTTTCAAAATTTGCTTCAATTTCCGCCTTCAGAAGTCACCTTGCTTTGAAACTAACTTTTATTCCGGTGATTTTTGGTCTGCGCTTTTTAACGTAGAGTTCGATGTCAGTGGATGCATTGACAGGTGGTTGGTGTCACTGGATGCATTGACAGGTGGTTGATGTCACTGGATGCATTGACAGGTGGTTGATGTCACTGGATGCATTGACAGGTGGTTGATGTCACTGGATGCATTGACAGGTGGTTGATGTCACTGGATGCATTGACAGGTGGTTGATGCACTGGATGTATTGACAGGTGGTTGATGTCACTGGATGTATTGACAGGTGGTTTGTGTCACTGGATGCATTGACAGGTGGTTGATGTCACTGGATGTATTGACAGGTGGTTGATGTCACTGGATGTATTGACAGGTGGTTGATGTCACTGGATGCATTGACAGGTGTTGGTGTCACTGGATGCATTGACAGGTGGTTGGTGGAGAACTGGGAGCCTGGAAAAGCTGGGTGAACACTCCCATCTGTCCGGAGGTGAGGGATGGAGCACAACTTCAAGCGCAATCTCTGGACATCATGGTGTGTCTTGGTATCCCTTGGTGGTAGGCTGCTGAATGGACATGACATCATGTCTGTCTTGGTATCCGTTGGTGGTAGGCTGCTGAATGGAGATGACATCATGATGTGTCTTGGTATCCGTTGGTGGTAGGCTGCTGAATGGACATGACATCATGGTGTGGTATCCGTTGGTGGTAGGCTGCTGAATGGAGATGACATCATGGTGTGGTATCCGTTGTGGTAGGCTGCTGAATGGAGATGACATCATGGTGTGGTATCCATTGCTGGCAGGCTGCTGAATGGAGATGACATCATGATGTGGTATCCCTTGGTGGTAGGCTGCTGAATGGAGATGACATCATGGTGTGGTATCCGTTGGTGGTAGGCTGCTGAATGGACATGACATCATGATGTGTCTTGGTATCCGTTGGTGTAGGCTGCTGAATGGAGATGACATCATGATGTGGTATCCCTTGGTGGTAGGCTGCTGAATGGAGATGACATCATGGTGTGGTATCCTTGGTGTGGGCTGTGAATGGAGATGACATCATGGTGTCGTATCCGTTGGTGGTAGGCTGCTGAATGGAGATGACATCATGGTCTGTCTTGGTATCCGTTGGTGGTAGGCTGCTGAATGGAAATGACATCATGGTGTGGTATTTCTTGGTGGTAGGCTGCTGAATGGAGATGACATCATGGTGTGATCTTGGTATCCGTTGGTGGTAGGCTGCTGAATGGAGATGACATCATGGTGTGTCTTGGTATCCGTTGGTGGTAGGCTGCTGAATGGAGATGACATCATGGTGTGGTCTCCGTTGGTGGTAGGCTGCTGAATGGAGATGACATCATGGTGTGTATCCGTTGGTGGTAGGCTGCTGAATGGACATGACATCATGGTGTGGTCTCCGTTGGTGGTAGGCTGCTGAATGGAGATGACATCGTGGTGTGGTATCCGTTGGTGGTAGGCTGCTAAATGGAGATGACATCATGGTGTCGTATCCGTTGGTGGTAGGCTGCTGAATGGAGATGACATCGTGGTGTGGTATCCGTTGGTGGTAGGCTGCTGAATGGAGATGGCATCATGGTGTGGTATCCGTTGGTGGTAGGCTGCTGAATGGAGATGACATCATGGTGTGGTATCCGTTGGTGTAGGCTGCTGAATGGAGATGACATCATGGTGTGGCATCCGTTGGTGGTAGGCTGCTGAATGGACATGACATCATGGTGTGGTATCCGTTGGTGGTAGGCTGCTGAATGGACATGACATCATGGTGTGGTATCCGTTGGTGGTAGGCTGCTGAATGGAGATGACATCATGGTGTGGTATCCGTTGGTGGTGGCTGCTGAATGGAGATGACGTCATGGTGTGGTATCCGTTTGTGGTAGGCTGCTGAATGGACGATGACATCATGGTGTGGTTCCGTTGGTGGTAGGCTGCTGAATGGAGATGACTCATGGTGTGGTATCCGTTGGTGGTAGGCTGCAGAATGGATATGACATCATGGTGTGGTATCCGTTGGTGGTAGGCTGCTGAATGGAGATGACATCATGGTGTGGTCTCCGTTGGTGGTAGGCTGCTGAATGGAATGACATCATGGTGTGGTCTCCATTGGTAAGGCTGCTGAATGGAGATGACATCATGGTGTGGTATCCGTTGGTGGTAGGCTGCTGAATGGAGAGGGCATCATGGTGTGT
>CM031595.1:173238324-173240824 GCA_018398815.1 Conus ventricosus
CCCCGCCACGGAGGAAGTTAATTTTCCGAGCGTTGCTGACGACGGGATCCATTTGCTGCCGTGAGCTCTCTCTCTCTCTCTCTCTCTCTCTCTCTCTCTCTGTTCTGCTCTCTTGTGTTGGTGTGTGTGGTGCGTGTGGTGCGTGCGTGCGTGCGTGCGTGCGTGCGTGTGTGTGTGTGTGTGTGTGTGTGTGTGTGTGTGTGTGTGTGTGTGTGTGTGTGTGTCTGTGTGTGTGTGTCTGTGTCTGTGTGTAGGGGGGGGGGGGGGGTCTGTGTCTCTGTCTGTGTGTGTGGCCAGCCCCCCAAAGACCATCTCTCCCTTAATTGATATTGAAAGGATGTGTTTAAGAGGATTGATCCAAAGACAGCGGAGGTGGTCATTGCTGAGAGTGGGTCCAGCCTGTCTCTCTCCCCCTCCCCCCTCCCCCCCCCTTCCATTGATCCCCTCCCCTCCCCCCCCCCCTCTCCCCTCCCCTACCCCCATCCTCCTTCCTCCCGTTCCAGCTCTTCAACCCTCGGGGGATTAAGCGGCGGGGTTGTGAGAGTGAGATCCTGGGAGGAGAAATCGCCAACATCAGCAACTACTTGTGCCGGATGTATCGCTTTGTTCGAATCATCTCCATCCCGTCCTTCCACTCCGCCCTCCCTCCCACCCCCACCCCCTTCCTCATCTCCTTACTACCACTCTCTCCCGCCCCAGGAGAAGACAATTGCGCACGGTGAAAGGGGGAGGGAAAAGGACTCGGGGAAAGGGATAGAAGGAGGAGGAAGCGAACAGAGGCCGGGGGGTGGGGGGGGTGGGGTCTGAAAATCACCACCACGTCGATTAGTCTTTTTCAAGCGCTTTGCTTTGATGTGGTAGACAGTGGGAGGGGGGTTGATACCTTTCCTCGTTAATCTCTTTGATCGGATGCTGCTAGTGCTAGTGCTGTCAGCTTCACGTTGCTCTATGCCTGGAAGCACTTGGCCACGCACTGGTGGTTCACACACACACACACACACACACACACACACACACACAGACTAATAATAATGATAATAATAATAATAATAATAATAATAATAATAACAACAATGATAACTGTTATATCATTATTGCTGTCGTTTTTATTTATTATATCATTATCATTAAAATTATAATTATAATAATTATTATTATCATCATCATTAGTAGTAGTATCATTATTACCATTATTGTTGTTATTATTAGTATTATCATATGACAGTGATAATGACACTTGCAAATCATCCATGACGCCATCACATGAAACAAGAACATTGCAACCATAACCCTTCTTTAGACCCTTTTTGAACAACGACGATGACAACACAAACAACAACAACAACAACAACAACAACACAGTGAGGACAATTCATACGCAAACCGACGAAGGTCGCTTCAGCTTCACCAACGGCATAGACTAGACTACATGCACATGTTGAGCGCATTCATACTTATTCCATCTATTTCATAATAATAATAATGATAATAACGATAACAAGAACGGGTCTGACTGGAATTCCTCTGGGAGAATGTATCAGCGAACTTCTCTCGGTGTCCAAGGTAGGAACTGAGTCATGTCTTGGAACCGCTTGAACAAACAAACAACGAAAAAGGAGGATAGGGAAGGAAAAAAATCAGTTGAACAGAAAATTACAATTTAAAAAAAAAAAGGGGGGGGGGGGGGCACAATTGTGAAAACGAGAAATGGAACCCCTGACCCCAGGGGAGAGAGCGAGCGCGCCATTGATTGCACGACACACCGTCCATTGTGCTGATAACTTTTGTTTAGTGCCAAGGCGCACGCATGGGCCCTATTGTTGATTGTCAGATCGCATACATTCCTGTGTAGAATTTAGAGAGTTATACAAAGAAAATAAAGAGGGTGGAAGGGGGATACTTTGTTGTTGTTGTTGTAGTTGCTGTTGCTGTTGTTGTTGACTTCCAGTAAGCCTATCATTAGTGTTAGAAGTCAGTGGTCCATATGTGGGTTGAGCCAGGGCGTGACTAGTACTGTACTCAAGTTGACTGGACTCATGCTCAGCCCAGTCTGAACAGACATTGTTTACTTTAATGTACCATCCTTCCAACCAACGTGTGTCTCGATTCGAAATGCTAACGTTTGCCGCTTATCACTGCATGATGATGCTGTCTTTTATACCTCGGCCTACTGAAAATCTCTAAGCCTGACCTTTCGTCAAACGACGACGGGGAGTCTACCGGCAACTGTATTTGTGCCACAATTCATGGGGGCTGTCGGACGGACGTGGTGGCGCCCTCCGGAGGGAGAGCTCACTACGTAATTATTGTCGTCAGCAGGGGGCTTAGTATGTGGTGTCCTGCGTATGTTGGATCAGAACAGGCGCCACTGAACACCAGCAAAGTGACTCGGCAGCAGTGCAGTGCCTCCTCCGGCGGGTTGCCTCTTCATGATTTGACATTGACTGCGGCGGGCCGAGCTGTGGCTGTGGACAGGGGTTCGGAATAAGTGGCGTGGGTG
>CM031595.1:173245824-173258324 GCA_018398815.1 Conus ventricosus
GATGGGGTTTCTTTTGGTGAAAATGCAGACACTTCAAAAAAAGCAACGTCCTCAGAGGCTGTTGGGATATGATCGTGCCTTCTGTGGATCGTAGACACAGTTCATCACCAAAAATTTTTCCCTGGAAGATGGGGGGGGCCCAAGGTGTCTCCGGAGCGGAGCAAAGGGGCATGATGGTGCTGGGGACAACTGCCGGTTTGGGGAAAAGACGGACTTTTTGTGGATGTTTGTTTGGGGGGCAGGATGAAGGAAGTTTTTCTGGGTGTTTTGGACGTTTTGGGGGGAACAAAGGGGGGGGGACGGGGGCCCCCGGGGTGGAAGGGGAGGTGGCTGACTGGGGGGGAGGTGTAATCGGCCGGGGAGGCAGGGTGGTGTGCATTTCTCTTTCCCCTCTTTTTGGCCCCCTTGGAGGAACAGGCATTTGGTGGGGGGGGGGAAAACGCGTAGCCATCAGGGGGCAAAAAGCCATGCTTTAAAAGGGCATCTCCCGGCGGGCCCCATTTTTCCACGCGAGAAAATCCTCGAACAGTTTTGGGCCCTGGTGGGGGGCCTTCAGGTGGGTTTAAAAAACCGCCGCAGATATGAAGGCACTGACCCTTGGGACCGGGGTGGATCTCCCCACGGTTCACACCTTTGGTTTTGAAGTAGCATGGTGGCTTAAAAAAGGAAAACATAAAGTGGTTTGCAGCGGTAAAGTTTTTGTGAGGGGGTTAGGGAGATCATATGATGCCATGGGGGTTTGGAAAGTTAAAATTGGGCTTCAAATTTTTTGGGGGTGTGCACTTTTCCATCAAGTATCAAGACAAGGGGTTTTTTTCCTTGGCTTGGCCGAAGGGTTAAAAAAATGTTTCCCAACCCACTCAAAAAACTTTGTCTGGCCCTTTCCCCCTGATTTGTTTGATTCCCCAACCCCCTTCCAGGTGGGGACCTTCCTTCGGGGCCTCATGAAATCCGCTTCCTCTTAAACAACACGAGGGGGGGAACAAAATTTTCCCTGCCCCCATGAACAGCACACGACTGTTGTGTTGACACCTTTTCCCCCACGGGTTGGGGGCCCCGGACTCTCCGTGCCCCTTTCTTGGCGAAAACCTTTGGTTTGGGTTTTTGCACTGTGCTAAGTCCCGCCCCCATCGCCCTTTTTAACCCGGGGGGCTATCTATTCATTCTCCCAAGGATTTCTCAAGGGTTCAAAGAAATTTGGGTTTACACCTGCCCGTTGAATCCCCCTTTTTCCCAAACTTTGGATGTAGGTTTTTTGGTTGAACGCAGACAGAGTTCAGGATGCCTTCGCAGGAAGCCCGTGTACCCATCCCTTTCCCGTTTTTTTTTTTCTTTATTGAAAAAATGAGGAAAAGCTGGGTTTTTCTCTGGGAAAAAATTTTTTTAAAAAACCCGAAAAACCTTTAGGTCCCTCCCCATTACGCCCAAAAAAAATGCTGGGGTGCAGAAAAGAAAAGTCTGACTATTTCTTCTCCACCTGGTCTTTAGCGTGCTGGCCCTCCCAAAACCTTTTGTAGAAACCCTTTGCGGGTTTTGTTTTTTTGCCGTAGATTGGGGTTTTAACGTCGGTTGTATGGAAAAGAATTTTGCATGTTGGGTTTTAAACCTTTATCCCCTCTCTTTAAAGAAGCCCCGGGTGCCCCCATTTGTTGTTCACTCCCTTTTTCCTTTAAAACTGAAACATAAAAAAGCCATTGTAAAAAAGATAGTTTCTCCCTTTCTTTGTAGTTATTATCGTAAAACATTTAATTGAAAAAATAAGAATGGATTTTTTTGAATAGAGCGAAAACTAAAAAAGGATGTGAAAATAAGGGGCCCATAAATGGCCTGATGATGCTTGATTTTGAACCATAACCCTGAAAAAATTTCCCAAATCAATCCCCTTGCACCACAAAAAATTTCATTTGGGGGGTTTTTTGTGGGGGAAATTTTATTGGCTAAATCAGAACAAGTTAGCAATGTATAAAATAATTATCTTAGAAAACGTGTACCATATTATGTCAACCCCGCAAACTAAAACACAATGAGAACCCCAAGGGGGGTGATAAAATAAAACAAACCCCGTGAAGAAAAAACTAAATCCAATTTAAAAACTACTTTTTCACTAGCAAATAGGAAAAAAACTAAAAATTTCGTTTTTAAACAAGACTTTCTATAAAAATGCTTTCAAAACAAGCCCCTTTTCATATGCAAAACAAAAAATAAAATTTTAAACCCTGTCCCCCAAAATTGGACCCGTGGTAAAATTACAATACTTAAGTGGTTTTCGATTTCCCGCAACAGGGTCCCAAAATCAAATCTCCCGATCTGAAATGGGGTTTGGTGTGGACCATGATGACTTACGTTTATTTGGGGTTTTAAAAATGACCTTTTCCCGGGCAACAAATTCACTTTAAAGGGAAAAAAAACAGGTATTTGCAGCAGCAAATTAACCGTGCATACAAAATAGAAAAAAAGTATTAAAAAAAAAAAGTACTCACCCTTTTTTTTTCCCCCCAGCTTCGGCCCTCTTGTTTGGTGATTTAACGCAGTGACACAGTTTTTAATAATAGAAACCCAAACAGGAAATTTAACACGCAGATTGGCTGAAAGGGTAAAAAATTACAATTTGAATCCCGGGACAAAAATTTCCCAAACCCTTTTCCCCAGTTTTCGTTTTTTAAAAAGTTAATTTAAATGTCATCTGCGAATTTTTGGAAATCACAGCCATGGCGAAATAACGTAACAAGGGTTTAGAAAAACAGGTTTAAAAAAAATTTGGGCCCAAACAGGCCCCGGGGGGAAAACCCTACAGAAGAGGAAGGGGGGGGGAAATTTAGCAAATTTAACCCTTAACCCCCCCCAAAAAGGGGAAAAAAAACAAGCCAAAAAAAAACAACATTGCTAAATCAATTGGGGGACATAGACCCAAAAATTTTCAACACTTGAATAATCTAAAATAATTCATTTTTTTCAATAGAACTTTTTTTTTTCCCATTAGAGGGAAAACATCATTGAAAAAATTATAGACCGATTTTGGGGAGAAAATCTATTTTGGGAAATAAAGTGTTTCGAAAAAATAACCCTAAAGATTAAAATTCCTGAAAAATGAAAAATTATCACCTATTGCAACATGTTTACATTTTTTACATAACCTTTTTCTTTTGGGAAAAGCAAATCGACGAACTACTTCAACGGAAAAATTTTTTTTTAGAAAACCCAGATTTTTTATAAGAGGGTAAAAATTTAAAATCTGGGAAATAAAATATTACTCCTCCTTAAAAACAATTTTTTAAAATTTGTTTGAAAAAAAAAGAAAAAAAAAACATTTATGCTAGTTTTAATTTTCCTTTTTGCCACGTTTTTACGAAAAGAGATTGGGATTCCCACATAAAAAATTATGTCTTGTAAAAGATTTATTGTTCCAAAAAACAGTTTAAAAACCCGATTGTACAAAAAATGTTTTTTTAAAGCACGTTAACCCGGGGGGACACAGAACGCGCTATTGTGCAAATGTAAAAATGAAAGAAAAACACCTAACCCAAAATTTTTTTTTTAACAGGAGATTGAACCAAACCCAGCCCAAAAACGAAACATTCGGACATAAAAATGTAATTGATAAAGGGGAACGTCCTGTTTCACCATAAATTTTGTGTGTCTTTGCACTTCTTTAAGCGAAATATATATTCTAAAAATTTTAGCTGAAATTTATCAATAATAAAATCGAAATGAAATGAGGTAGGGAACAGTAAACGATAAACAGTAAACAAGTGGGGTATGTTTTGCTCCCATAAGGAAACCTAACACAGAGAAACTTTTATTCAAGACTGGCACAGCCCTTTAAACTTGAATAAAGTCAGACAAATACATAGACGAACAATCTAATAGTGGGGGAAAAACAAGCGCAGGCCAGCAACTGAACTGTCTTCATAGTAATGACCTGGCAAAGATTTGGACTTGAGGGGAGGGAGAGGGGAGTTTGAAGATGGAGAAACTGGGAACATGAAATTTAAAAAAAATATATGTTACAAATATGAAGCAGGCAATACAAATATATCTGCCCTCAAAAGGGATTGCGGTGGTTCCCTTATGCAGCTAGTGAAGAGTTTTCATATCTGTAACATTTTTTTTTTAAATTTCATGTTCCCAGTTTCTCCATCTTCAAACTCCCCTCTCCCCTCCCTCAAGTCCAAATCTTTGCCAGGTCATTACTATGAAGACAGTTCAGTTGCTGGCCTGCGCTTGTTTTTCCCCACTATTAGATTGGTCGTCTATGTATTTGTCTGACTTTATTCAAGTTTAAAGGGCTGTGCCAGTCTTGAATAAAAGTTACTCTGTGTTAGGTTTCCTTATGGGAGCAAAACATACCCCCACTTGTTTACTCTTTATCAATAATATTTAAATTTTCATATCCCCATATTTCACAACCATGTAATAATACTGGAACAATCATTTTATCAAATAAATCTAAAATAACATGAGTAGATAAATCTTTTTGTTTTCACCTTTTGTATCAATTCAAACATGGCTAATGACGCTTTATCAAAGGTGTTTTTCTTACATTTAGCAAAAGAATCCATTCAATTAAAATCTACCCCTAAATATTTGAAGCTGGCAACAACATCATCTCTTTTATTTCCATAATGAAATGTGTCCTGTTTATTCAGCCTTGCACTGTTAAATATCATTATTTTATAAAGCAGCATCAACTGTTAGCTTCCACTTATTACAATATAATAGCCAGAAATCTAGTGCTTTTTGCAATCCTATTATTGTCTCTAAAAATATAATTGTGTCATCTGTATATTAACAAGACAAAAAGTTTGACATAAAATGTTACATCAATATCCAAAGAAAGCCTAATTTCTAATGGTGAACACCTATTGTCTTTCAGATAGCCTTCAAGGTCATTCAAATAAAAGCAATTAATACAGGAGAAAGATTTCAAAACACACACACACACACACACACACACACACACACACACACACACACACACACACACACACACACACACAAAGAGTCTCTCTCTCTCTCTCTCTCTCTCTCTCTCTCCTCTCTCTCCCCTCTCTCTCTCTCTCTGCTCATTGTGGCTCCACATTCACTACCACACTAAGGTTGTCCAAACGCAGACCTGGCACCGACATTTCCATTGGGAGCAGCCATCATGAAGTCACCATGAGGCAGTCCTCAGAAGAGGCATGCACTGCTGTGGAGTCACTTCAGGGGTGTTCAGGGGTGCCTAGGCCACCTCCACATGTACTGCTGTTGAGTCACTTCAGGAGTGTTCAGGGTACCTAGGCCACCTCCACATGTACTGCTGCTGAGTCACTTCAGGAGTGGTACCTAGGCCACCTCCACATGCACTGCTATTAAATCACTTCAGGAGTGTTCAGGGTACCTAGGCCACCTCCACATGCACTGCTGTTAAATCACTTCAGGAGTGTTCAGGGGTACCTAGGCCACCTCCACATGCACTGCTGTTAAATCACTTCAGGAGTGTTCAGGGGTGCCTAGGCCACCTCCAAAGCTTACCACTGACGACATGGACTGCTGGCTTCCTTCTCTGAAGATTACCGTCCATCCAGCAACACTCCCAATGAAACCTCCACATTCCAGCAGATCCCGATGACCCGGACACGAACTCACCCAGGGCAGAGACGTGGAGAGAAAGTATGAATTCATCACGACAGCAGGGCATGAAGGGTCACTGAAGTTAAGACTTTTTTTTTCAAATGCAGGTCGACGAGGATGAGGATGATGGAAAAATCCGGGTTGATGTCATCAGATGTGGCCACGTGCCTGCCAGCGGCTATCTACTGCATCACATTTCACATAAGATGTGGGCATACACATCATATAACCTTACCCGTACAAATTCTATCGTTATACATATTCCCTATTAAAGAAGAGAGAGGTGTGTGTGTGTGTGTGTGGTGTGTGTGGTGTGTGTGTGGTGTGTGTGTGTGTGTGTGTGTGTGTGTGTGTGTGTGTGTGTGTGTATTGTGTGTGTGTGTGTTTAAAGCCTGTTTCGAATATGTGTGGGAATCTGAATATACGAGACACGGAGGTTATTTTGTTCTCCACGAGATTGAAACTCGATGAATCTTGATTGATGATATCATCAGATATGCGCTATATCAAAACAACAACAAAATTAAACTAGGTACGTACGCCGTAATTCCTATTCTCATTTGGAAATCATACTTTCACGAAATTTACTCTCTGTGTATCCTGATGACGTTTAAGATCAGACATTTATTCCCGATGATGAACTCCAATATGTATGAATCTGTTGCTTTTGAGTTTTATTGCGGTCGTTGCAAAGGAAAATACACCCTTTGTTTTCGTTAAAGAAGATCATGTTTTTTCTGTATCCCAATATATTTTCCAAACAATAAATTAAGAAGATTATGATATGCCGTTGTCATTGTTGATGAAACTTCTAGAAACGGGGTTGAAAAAGATGGTGATAAAATATAAATATGGAAATTATGAAATTATGGAATTACCCCCTTCCCCCCCACACACACACACACACACACACACACACAACACACACACCACACACACACACACACACACGTATATATATCTCGTTGTGTTTCTCTCTTCGGAGACAGAAAATGTAATCAGACCCTGACACACACTATCTTCTTTTTCTGCTCCTAATGTTATGTTGCAAGATAATAATAATAATAATAATAATGAATACTTATATAGCGCCTATTCTCGGCTAGAGGCCAAGCTCTAAGCGCTTTACAATCGACACTCGTTTACACAACGGGCTGCCTACCTGGGTAGTGCCGACTGAAGAGCTGCCAGCTGGCGCTTCATTCAGTCGTTTCCCGTGTCATCCAGTGAGTATCCTTCAATATCGATCACTCATTTTCCTTACTTCCTTCATTCTTTCCATTTCTCCCGCAGGATGCATGCTATGTGTAACGTGTCATCCATACCAACGGCCAAACTGGCCTACTCTTCCGAAAGTTGGTGATGGGATTTTACGTGTGTGCAAGATGTGACGACGCTGGAATTAGTTTAATTGAATGTCTTAGCCTGACCATCTGTGCCCCGCGAAATCTCTGGTTTTCATTCATAAGCCAATCAAATAGGTTCTTGTTCTTGTACACACGTAGCCTAACTCTCAAACCGTAAGTCCATGATATGAGCGTGTGCCTACTCTCGGCGGCCTTATTATAAGCCATTCCCACCGTCTTGTTTGAGGGACAGGTGATTGGGGTGGAGGTGGTGGGTAGTTGGAGTGTGGAGGGGAGATGAGGGGAGTATGGAGAGTGAAATGATGATGAACATGGAGGGAATGGGGAACGGGAGGGGGTGGGGGTGGGGGTGGGGGGAAGGAGATGGAGGAAAACGATGAGAGGAGAAAGTATAAAAAAAAAAAAAGAAAAAAGGAAAAAAAAAAAAGGAAAGGTGTGTGTGTGTGCTGTGTGTGTGTGTGTTGGTGTGTGTGTGTGTGTTAGGAGGAGGCAGGAGGATGGAGTGAACAAAAAGGCTTCTAAAGATGTGCAAAAACTAACAGTGTTCACAAAACCCCTTCCATTGTTCTTCCAACTCTGAATAGGACAGCAAGGAATTCGGACGACAGCGGAGGGTGCGACCACACGAAAAAAAAAAGTTAAAAAATAAAAAAAATTGAAAAGCTGTGAGGAGGCCTGGCCGCCCTCGACTTATCATTAGGGGAATGGAGTGGATGTGAGGGCTGAGGAGGGGGGAGGGTGATGACGTTGGGGGGGGAAGGTTGAAGGTAGGAAGGGGGAAGGAGGGGTAGGTAGGGGAGAACGAGAAGAGATGAAGAAGACGAAGCAGAGAAGCAGAAGAAGAGCTCGGGGGCACGAGAAAGGAGTGGCGAATTCTCAGCCGAAATGGAAAGCGCGAGAACAAGGGTGGAGGTGTGCAAGGCAGACAAGGCAGGAGGGCGAATTAAATCAATATCACGCGGAACGACAGGAGCCCCACCGCCCCCGCCACAATGGCCCAGGAGAGAGCTGGAGCAGCGATGGGCTGTTTCAAGATCTGGTGGTGATGCCCCTCGGGGCAAAAAAGAAAGGGGATGAAAGTATGAGAAGGTGGAGAGGGGAGGAAGTTGGGGCAAGATGGGGGAGGGGGGGGAGACAGGACGGGAGGAAAGAGAGAGTGAGTGTGTGGGGGTTCGACCGAAGGTGGAAAAGGAAAGGACTCTCCCTGTTTAACAATTATGCGGGAAATTAGCCTCGCTCACGCGCTTCTTCATACAAAACAGCTCCGCGGCCTCTTGGGGGGCTACCTTTTGGTCGGAGGACTCCTTGGCTTTCAAGATTTCGGGTGGCTTCCGACACTGAAGGGTGGATTTGAGGCAGGGAGGTTGGGGCGGTACCCGCCCGTGTATTTCGGCCTTGTAGCTAGCGGACTCCTTAGGGGGGTTGAGCAATGCTTCCATTTGGTTTACTTGTCGTCACTCGCTTTTGTGGGCCACTCTTGATGAATGACTCTTTTTTTTCGCCCCCTCCCCCCCTTCTCTGTCCTCCTTTCCATTGCTATGTTTTGTTTAACAAATGGTCATCTGTTTATCCATTGGCTGTCTCAGTGCGATGAAGGTTTAGGTGTATTAGGCCGGTGAGACCTGCTGTTTTTTCTCCCCCCCCCACCCCCCTTCAGTCAAGTACATCGTTGAAGTATGAGGGAAGAAATCAAATTGTTTGATATATGCATTCACTGGCCGTTCAGTTCACTATTGTGGTAGGACACCATACCCCTCCCTCTGCATTTAATCAAAAAAAACATGCACGTGAATGAATGTTAATGTTAAAATAGGTAGAGCGCCCACTTCTGAAAGCAAGATATGCAAATTCTCAGACTCCAGTTTCCAAAGGGGGGCGATGCGGGCGGCAATTGAAATAAATTTTCAATAGAATTTTTAATGGAGTCTGCGAAACAATGGGGGACACACGCACACTTTGTTGTCACTGTTTTGTTTTTTTATCTTTCCTTTTTTCTTTTCAGTCTCACAACGATTTATGCAAACGAAAAAAAGATACAATTATGGTTTACTTCAAAATGGTATATTTTCGCCCCAAAACTCCTTCTCCCCTTGACTCAAATGGATGGGGGGGGGGGGGGGGGGGGGGGGGACTTCATGGCTAAAGCAAAGGGACAAGGATTCAATGGGAGGCTAGTTTGTGCTATAATTATATAATTATGTTGTTTTCGTTGAAAAAAAAATCCATGCTAAAAAACATCTGAAAAAATGCCACAACCAGGACAAAAGCGAGGCCTTAAGATTATTCTGTCAGTAATCCATGGCTTCTGATTATTCTGTTCAGTAATCCAGAATCAAAAGAAACGTTTGTAGAGGCTTCAGATTATTCAGTAATCCATAAATCAAAGAACGTTTGTAGTAGGCTTCCAGATTGATTCTGTTCAGTAATCCATTAAATCAAAGAACGTTTGGACTCGTGCAAGATGTTATACTAGCGTACCCCTTAACCTGGTTTATTAGTCTCATTCGAAAGGATGTGATGGGAAATGGAGTCAGAATCAGTGTTAACTCCGAGGAAAAATCCCCCTGTACCGAAACGCCCCGGCGGAGGTTCGAACCCGCAACCCCAGGATCACCAAGGATTACGCGTCAGGCGCTCTACCAACGAGCTATTCCGACACATGTTCGTTATACTTCAGTTTCGATTCTTGACTGACGACTGTCAGTAGGTCTTGAGACTGTCAGTAGGTCTTCTGGGGTCAATTGGCTTGTTTGAATATTCTACGGAATACTTCCTAGACTCAGCCAAGTTTTGTTAAAATCGGCCAGGAGATTTTGGCGTATCTTTCGGAGGGGTAAATATACCAGCAAACGACGTAGATAGATAAATAACCTCCGTGGGAAAAGACGTGACGAGAGTTTAGGAACATCAAGAAAAGAGAAGGAAAAAGAAAACATACTAATTCTTTTTCATTAATTGTTAACATTATTTTCTGAATTTGTTGGGTTCTATTACACTTTTGACATTGGTAATGGATAGCAGTCCTCGTGGATGCCCCAGTTTATCAGCTGCAAACTTTCACGTCTTGAAAATCAGTTTCAGGAAATTGAAAAGAGTCAGATATCACTGTTTGGTGCTTCACTAGTTCAGGAAATGAAAATTGTCAAGATATCTATGTTTGGTGCCTTCACTTTCGTGGCTCTCTCTCATCTCCTCTCTCTCTTTCTCTCTCTCTCTACTCTCTCTCTATCTCTCTTCTCTGGAAAAAAACACATAAACAACACAAATTACACACCTTAATACATCCACTTGCTTCATCCAAGGACAGTCCGGGTTCACGACACACCATCATGCAACACAGCAATAATCAACCTGGTTGATGACTGGCTAACAGCATCAACCAACAACAAATATTGTGGTGTCTATTATTGTTTTCAAAAAAGATTTGATGTGTTTAGACACAACCTTCTTCGTAGAAAATTAAAATTGTATGGCTTATCCACTGGAACTCTTACGCTTTTTCATCATATCTCACAATAGGCAAAACAATGTGTGAAAATTATACAACATTCTCTTCATTTCAACACATTTTCCCTATGGAAACGTCCCACAAGGCTCTATTCTTGGGTCCTTTTTATTCACAATTTACATCAATGATATCCTCTCTCATATCACATCCACCTGTGAACTTTTTGCTGATGACCAACAATCCACACAAATCATTCTGATGTTACTGTTCGGTTTGCACAAACTTTACATAGAAAGTGGAAGGATCTCGTTGAAATCGGCACTGAACTTAAATCACATGTCGCTTCACCTTCAAAAAACTAAATCCTTGCTTATAAAATCCAGGCTAACAAACTGACAAAATCTCACTCTCTAAGTTTATCCGGTACCATCTTTAAAAATGAAACCCGTTGAAAAGGTTAATGCCTCAATGTGATAGGAGATTACATTGATAAAAATATGGAGCTGCAAGCTCACATAACTCACATCTATGAATAAAATTTCACTGAATGTTTTTCTAAGATAATAAATAAAACGCTTCCTCGACCTGCATTTCACGCAATGCTCTTTTGTCAGTCTCATATTCAATCATTCATAGACTTTGGATCTTATCTATGGGACTGTGCTAGCGATAACACTCTCAAACCATTGTATGCCTGCACAAGCGCGCACTCAAATCTAGTCCTCCTAAAAAGCAGTAGTCTTCGGACTCGGTCTATTATTGATTCAAGTTCTCCCATAAGTCTGAGATTTGACATACAACAACAGGGAATATAATGCACAAGATTGTGTCTGGGAAGGCACCCTCAACATTGTTTACAGATTTATCATTAAATTCCTCAAGGACTCTACCCAAAACTTCATTGTCCATGTTCTAGAATGACTTATTCAAATCCAGTTTAAATTATTCAGGTTCCTGTCAATTGAATCCGCTCCCTGAATAAACCAAAAAAGCAGCCAATGGCATATCAACCTTCAAACACACATTATTTCAACCCATCTTATGTGCAGTACTTACATACTCGCCATAAATCCACCACCATTCACACACCTCTTTCTGCTTATGTATGTACCTGACTATTTAGAAAGGTTTTTGTACTTGAAAATGCTTATTTTGTATGTTATTTTGTTTAGTAAGTATGTCATTTATGAGTGAAGTGTTATGTGTGTGTGTGTGTGGGTGTGTGTGTGTGTGTGTGTGTGTGTGTGGTGTGTGTGTGCTGGGCGTGTGTGCTTTCTTATCCTCCTGCCCTCTGGTATCATTCTGTCGAAATGATTGAGTTTTTTATCGTGACTTCTCTCGCTCTCTCTCTCTCTCTCTCTCTTCTCTCTCGCTCTCTATCTCTCTATCTCTTCTCCTCTCTTCTCCCTCTCTCTCTCTCTCTCTCTCTCTCACACGGTTCTGCTGGAAATGACCTTGATTTTTTTTTTTTATCCATTGAAGCCCTTCCTACCCGTGGCCGAGTCTGGGGCTATCATTTGCATTTCCCACCTCATTGGCTTTATTTTCTCCCCCCCCCCCCCCCCCCCCGGTGTGTCAAAATTGATTGTATTGTTTATCTCTTTGGATTTTTTGGTTGTCAGATTGATCTAACATGCTCTCTTATCGACACCCACTCTGCCTCTTCCTCCCCCACCCCTCTTCTCTCTCTCTTCTCTCCCTCCCTCCCTCCCCCCCTCTCTATCTCTCTCCCCCTCTTCTCTCTCTCTCTTGCAGGCTTACCCCGCACTCCCTTCGCTTCCTGCGTCCTCTCTCCTCTTTCTCTCTCCTCTCTCTCTCTCTCTATTTTTTTTTTTTTTCCTTCCCTTTTTAAATTTAATTCCCCTATTGTATTGTAGTTTTCTAGTACTTTTGCATGCTTCCTTTGTTGCTTTTATTTTATATGCTTGACCTACACAGGGCGAGGACTGGATGTAAAATGAAAATCAGTGCTTATCTTTTTCCTCGTAATTATAGAATTATGTTCTTTGTCTTTGTCTTTGTCTCTCTCTGTTTCACACACACACACACACAACTACACAAACAAACACACA
>CM031595.1:173265824-173299350 GCA_018398815.1 Conus ventricosus
GTCTATCTCTCTATGCACTCACGCATCTATTCATCTACTTGTCTATGTCTCTAACTGTCTCTCTCTCTCTCTCTCTCTCTCTGTCTCTCTCTCTCTCTCTATGATGTTGATTCAGTGCGCACACATGGTGCCAGAACTTGTGTTGATGTTGATTCTGTGCATCACTTGGATAACGGAGAAGGTATGTTTAACACAGAACGTGTGTTGATGTTGATTCTGTGCATCACGTGGATAACGGAGAAGAGGTATGTTTACACAGAACGTGCGTTGATGTTGATTCTGTGCATCACGTGGATAACGGAGAAGAGGTATGTTTAACACAGAACGTGTGTTGATGTTGATTCTGTGCATCACGTGGATAACGGAGAAGAGGTATGTTTAACACAGAACGTGTGTTGATGTTGATTCTGTGCATCACGTGGATAACGGAGAAGGGTATGTTTAACACAGAACGTGTGTTGATGTTGATTCTGTGCATCACTTGGATAACGGAGAAGAGGTATGTTTAACACAGATTAATAATTTCACTTTCGTCACGTGGAATGTAGACGGTATTGTGTCAAAACTGGATGAAACAGACTTTATTCATTATATTTCTAATTTTCACTTTGTAACTTTAGTAGAAACCTTTGCAGATAACTTCCATGCATTTAAATTTCCAAATCATACAGCATTTTGCAGTCCTGCCCAAAAGTTTTCAAAACAAGGTCGACGATCAGGTGGTGTTCTTGTATTAATTAAAACTACACTAATTCCATTTGTTCGTCAAATAAAATGTAAGGATGATAATATGTTGTGTTTTATTATTGACAAAGAATGTCTTGGACTAAACAAAAATCTGTTATATATGTGTACGTATGTGCCACCAAGTGGAAGTCCGTTCTATCAAATTAATAATATTGATAGTGGTATAAGTCTGGTGGAAGAATGTTTGACGGACATGATGATAGATAAGAATATGCATGTTATGGTCTGTGGGGATTTGAATGCACGGACTTCTGACACGTCTTATGAAATTAATAGTTGTCTGCCTTTTCACATCGATTCAAAAAATGATGTAAATATTTATGACAAGGAAGTCAGAAGACAAACAAGAGAATACGTTTGGTAAAATGTTATTAACCATGTGTTCTACCTTAGGACTCTGCATCCTTAATGGTGCTTGTAACGGCGACCTCCAGGGTCGCTATACATATGTATCCGATTTTGGGTGTAGTGTTATTGACTATTTTATTTTATCAGAAGAATGATATCATACACTCTTGCCAACATGTACACTTTTTGTCCTGATATAATTGAATCCAGTCATATAGCTGTTGAATTCTCGCTGTGTGGGGTAACAAATGGAAATGATTTTGATTATGAGATATCAAATGAAAATGACAGTTACATTAAAAGATTGATTTGGAATCCACAGAAGGACATCTTTCTTAGATCTCTTGAGTCTGATATAATAATAGAAAAGATTGATTTGGCAACTAGACTTGTTGAAGTTGATGTAAATAAGGCACTGAAAGAATTTAATGGTTGCATGATGGACGCTGCTTCATGTATGCTTGTAAATAAGCGGATTGGTATAAGTAATCAGAAAAACAGTTGGTTTGATAATGAATGTTTTGTTGAAAGACGAAATGTAAGAAAACTCCTTAGAATCTTTCGTAACCCATGTCCAAGGGCAGCTAATGATGAACAAATAAAAAAGCTGAAATCAGATAATCTGCATAATTACCGTAAGGCTCGAAGAGAATATAAAATTTTACTTAAGCGGAAAAAGAAACAAAATAAAACTAGAGTCTTTTCCGAACTCTTGGATAGGATCGATAATCAAGAAGAATTTTGGAAGAAGGTGAACCAACTTGCACCGAAACGTACGCAATCATTGAACAGTATATCTACAGATAAATGGTTTAACCATTTTCGTGATCTTTTGGAGATCGAGGATTGTACTGAGGATATTGGTGAAGTAAATATTCAAACGACTCCGGAATACACAGAAGATGATTTTTACGTACTAAATGCACCAATCTCCAATCAAGAATTATTAAGCGCCATTAAAAATTTGAAAAGTGGAAAATCCCCCGGGCCTGACGGTATAATTGGAGAAATATTTAAGTGCGCATCAGATGTCGTTATAAATTTTTTTGAAAAATTGTTTAACGAACTATTTGATCGAGGTATTTATCCAGAAAACTGGTCAGAGTCTTTAATACAGCCATTACATAAAAAGGGTAATTTAGACAATCCCAACAATTATAGAGGTATCTCGCTTACAGACATCAGCGGAAAGCTTTATAGCCATATCATAAATCATAGACTACAAGTTTGGATTGATATGCATAATATCATAGATGAACATCAAGCTGGTTTTAGAAAAGACTACTCAACCATAGATCATATATTTACACTGTTTGCCGTTATTCAGAAACAACTGTCTCGAAATCGTAAATTATATGTCGCATTCATTGATTTCGAGAAAGCATTCGATTCTATTTCAAGGAAATTGTTATGGCCTATCCTACAGAAAAACGGAATTCGAGGTAAATTATTTGATTGTGTGAAAAGCATGTATACTAACTTACAGACGCGGGTTAGAAATGGTTCATATATGACAGATTACATACACTGCCTGCGTGGAGTAAAGCAAGGAGATGTCTGCAGTCCTGTCTTATTCTCATTGTTTATAAATGAATTAGCAGCTGACATGATTAACAATGGAAGACATGGGCTGTACTAACACCTACTCTTGTCGAACTTTTTATTTTGTTATTTGCAGATGATATTATATTAATATCTGAAACGCAAGTAGGGTTGCAAAATCAGCTGAATAATTTGTATGAATCATCAACTAAATTGAAATTAAAAGTTAATATGAACAAAAGTAATATAATTGTTTTTCGTAAAGGCGGTTTTCTGGCAGCGCACGAACACTGGCATTTGGGCGGTTCTGAAATGAAAGTTGTCAACAGATACAAATATTTAGGACTATGTTTTTCTACAAAATTGAGTCTCTCATCCTCTGTGGTGACCTAGCTGCACGGGGTAAAAAGGCGGTTATTGGTATATTGACATTACTATATAATTATGATATCCAGTCTATTGAAATTTTTTGTAAACACTTTGATGCTAGAGTGCAGCCATTACTTCTATATGGGTCAGAAATTTGGGGTCTTGATGAAAGTATAAAATACATAGAAAAAAGTACACTTGTTTGCATTTAAACGCTTTCTAGGTGTCACAGAAAGGACTGCTAATGCGATGATTTATGGAGATTCTGGTAGATTCCCATTGTATGTGAATGCATACACTAGATCAATTAAATACTGGATCAAACTGACACGGATGAATGAAAATCGCCTCCCCTACAAAGCTTACCTGATGCTACTTAATTTGGACGAGAAAGGTAAAAAGAACTGGGTAACCAACATTCGATTAGTTTTGTTTCAGTTTGGATTTGGATATGTGTGGGAAAATCAAGGTGTAGAATCAGTTGACCATTTCATTAATTGTTTTAGACAAAGACTGATAGATTGTTACTGGCAGGATTGGGACAGTCGAATTTGTTCAAGTGAAAGATTTACAATGTACAGATCATTCAAAACGAATCATACCCAAGAACTGTGTTTTGCAATTGACACAAACAGACTTGTAAAGCAAGCGCTTGTTAAATTTAGGTTTGGAGTGTGTAATATCAAATCGCACTCACTTCGATACAAAAATTATAGAGATGTAGAATCAATTTGCCCATGTGTAATAATAACCAAGAAGATGAAATCCATTTTAGTTTGTGTTGCCCGCTCCTCAGTGACCTTCGACGTGATCTCATACCACTCAAATACTATGGAGAGCCAAATGCTTTTAGATATACATTGTTAATGTCTTCAAAGAATCCAAAAATAGTAAAACAGTTTGCGATATTTCTTTACCTAGCTTTTAAACGTAGGGATGCAACTGTGAACGACTAGATATGCTGGAAAGAACACGACTGACAAAATGATGGTAGGATGCCTGAGGTATAATTTATAACTTTGTATGTCCTTGGTTCTGAGCTGGTTTATGTTGTTTGCTTCTTTTGTAATGTAAGAGTGTACGATTGTTTCTTTTCTATTTTCTTCTTTAAATGTCTTTGACTAATTCATATTATTGTTCAGCCATTTGTTGAGGCCCAGATGCTAAACGAATAAACCATTTATGTCTTATGTCTCTCTATCTATCTATCTATCTACCTACCTATCAATCTATCCATCGATCGATCTAGCACACTTTTGCTTTTAGTCTATTGACGCCTAGAAGCTGCACTACTTGGCTCTCTCAGCCTTTAGTGTGACGGGGGTTCAAGCCGGTAAACTATGTGAACCATGTAGTGAGCGGGTGTCGCAGTGTGCCTGTCTGTCTGCCTGCCTGCCTGCCTGCCTGCCTGTCTGTCTGTCTGTCTGTCTGCAGCCGGCAGCAGCCCAGTTCCACACCATAGGTGGTCTGCTCTTGTTGGCGCCCACGCTGTCAAAGCGGCGCAGGAATTCGATGGAGGAGGGGTGGGGGATGGGGTTGAGTGGGGGGTGGGGTGGGGGGGGGGGGGGGTAGGTGGTGGTTCCAACTTTTTTGCATGCATGGCTCCACTATTTCCCGCCCCCTCCTCCTTCCTTCCCATGCTGAACTTAGCATGGGTAAATGGAGGAGTGACAGTATTGTAATAATTCAACGTGTGTGTGTGTGTGTGTGTGTGTGTGTGGTGTGTGTGTGTGTGTGTGTGTGGTGTGTGTGTGTGTGTGTGTGAAAGTGGTGTGTGTGCGTGTGTGTGTGTGTGTGTGTGTGTGTGTGTGTGTTTGTGTGTGTGTGTGTGTGTGTGTGTGTGTGTGTGTGTGTGTGTGTGTGTGGTGTGTGTGTGTGTGTGTGAAGAGAGGGGTGAGGGAGGGGAGGAGAGAGAGAGAGCGAGAGAGGAGAGAGAGAGAGAGAGAGAGAGAGAGAGAGAGAGAGAGAGAGAGAGGGGAGAGACAGACAGACAGACAGAAACAGAAAGAGATTTATGCTTTTTTTTCCTCATCAAAACAAGCTGTCGTACATAACAGTTGACAGCCTGATAGCCATTAAAGGTGCAGAGCAGACAATGCACCGAATGCACACTGTCCATACCTCATTAGGCGCTTGTGCCCCTGCGCGCGGGCAAAACATGAAGGAGCAGGGTATCACGGTGGGCCCTCTCTGTTTGTTAGTCTGACCGTATGTCCGCAATACAACGTCATTCCTCTATGGTCCTCGTTTTTCTGTCTGTGTTCGCAAGACAATGTCGGTTCCTTCTGTTTGTTTGTCTGCACGACAACGATAAGCCCTCTGTGCTTGTTTGTCTGTCTGTCTGTCTGTCTGTCTGTCTGCCTGTCTGCGATAAAACGTCAGCCCTCTCTGCTTTTTTGTCTGTCCGTCCGTCAGGTTTTTCTGTCTACAAGACGTCAGTCCTCTCTTTGTTTGTTTGTGTTGTTTGTTTGTTCATGTACAAGACAACGGTAGCCTCCCTGTTCGTCTCTCTGTTTACAAAGACAGCATCGGTCCTTTCTGTTTGATTGTTTGGTCATAAAACAACATCGGTTTTCTTTGTTTGTTTGTCTGTCTGTCTGTCCACAAGACAAAGTTGATCCTCTCTCTTTGTTTGTTTGTCTGTCTGTCTGTCTGTCTGTCTGTCTGTCTGTCTGTACAACACAAGTTAGCATCGCTCCTCTCTTTCGTCTCTCTGCCTGTCTGTCTGTCTGTCTGTCTGCCTGTCTGTCTGCCTGTCTGTCTGTCCGCCAGACGACGTCGGTCTTACTACAAGAAAGAAAGCAGTTGTTTGTCTAGAAAACAGTTGTGAGGATCATCCCATTTTACAGAGTGGTTTGAAGGGGCAACCTCTCTACCACAAGTGATGGATTAACCCTTTGAATGCCAGCTGGTCAGGGTCCTCAGTGTTTTTCTATGTTGTCAGTGGATGCAAAAGTCACTCTTTTTTTTTTTTTAAAGCCTGTTGGGGCTTGCATGATGTGAGACATACATATTTTACAGCAGACGCCATGAAAACCCTGTTCAGAATTGTCCCCCAAGTGATGTTATCTTTGAATTTCTGAAAGAGATCACCATTTTTCTTCTGATCTAAGATTTTACAAAAGAACGATTTTTAATCAAAATTTCCGGTGTGTTTTTAGGTGTATTTTAAAGGTATGTGTGTGTGCATGCGTGCATGCGTGCGTGCGTGTGTGTGTGTGTGTGTGTGTGTGTGTGTGTGTGTGTGTGTGTGTGTGTGTGTGTGTGTGTGTGTGCGCGCGCGCGCGCGCGCGTTTTGAATGGCTTGTGACTTGACTTCAACGCGGTGGCAGCCTTGATACGGCCCTTTGCGGTCGGCTGGGCTGTAAGTAACATTACCTTTCCGCACCGTCTCCTCATCATTTCTAAAGGAATTCTCTCCCTTCTCTGTCATACATGACAGTGTGACCTCTATCGTGGGTTTTCTCTTCTTCCAGCCACAAAGACCATGAATTCTACAGAGACATCATGTGAGCTGGCACCAACACGAGCCTTGCAGTGGAGTGTGTGCCAGAATGGCGCAGGAAGGGTTAAAGTTTGAGATCTGCCGGTGCGAATGGCGCATGAAGGGTTAAAGTCTGAGATCTGTTGGTGCCAAGTGGACACGATGTCGGGCCCTGACGGTTCCAACCTCACCATGGCTGTCCTTTGTGCGTGGCGCTGTGTGTCCACTTGGCCCGCGGTCCAACCTCAGCATGGTGTCCTTTGTGCGTGGCGCTGTGTGTCCACTTGGCCCGCGGTTCCAACCTCAGCATGGTGTCCTTTGTGCGTGGCGCTGTGTGTCCACTTGGCCCCGCGGTTCCAACCTCACCATGGTGTCCTTTGTGCGTGGCGCTATGTGTCCACTTGGCCCCGTGGTTCCAACCTCACCATGGCTGTCCTTTGTGCGTGGCGCTGTGTGTCCACTTGGCCCCGCGGTTCCAACCTCACCATGGCTGTCCTTTGTGCGTGGCGCTGTGTGCCCACTTGGCCCCGCGGTTCCATCCTCACCATGGCTGTCCTTTGTGCGTGGCGCTGTGTGCCCACTTGGCCCCGCAGTTCCATCCTCACCATGGCTGTCCTTTGTGCGTGGCGCTGTGTGTCCACTTGGCCCCGCGGTTCCAACCTCACCATGGCTGTCCTTTGTGCGTGGCGCTGTGTGTCCACTTGGCCCTGCGGTTCCAACCTCACCATGGCTGTCCTTTGTGCGTGGCGCTGTGTGTCCACTTGGCCCCGCGGTTCCAACCTCACCATGGCTGTCCTTTGTGCGTGGCGCTGTGTGTCCACTTGGCCCCGCGGTTCCAACCTCACCATGGCTGTCCTTTGTGCGTGGCGCTGTGTGCCCACTTGGCCCTGCGGTTCCAACCTCACCATGGCTGTCCTTTGTGCGTGGCGCTGTGTGTCCACTTGGCCCCGCGGTTCCAACCTCACCATGGCTGTCCTTTGTGCGTGGCGCTGTGTGTCCACTTGGCCCCGTGGTTCCAACCTCACCATGGCTGTCCTTATGCGTGGCGCTGTGTGCCCACTTGGCCCCGCGGTTCCATCCTCACCATGGCTGTCCTTTGTGCGTGGCGCTGTGTGCCCACTTGGCCCCGCGGTTCCAACCTCACCATGGCTGTCCTTTGTGCGTGGCACTGTGTGTCCACTTGGCCCCGCTGTTCCAACCTCACCATGGCTGTCCTTTGTGCGTTGCGCTGTGTGACCACTTGGCCCTGCGGCACAGCACTGATGTCGCAGTCAGAGATTGAGGGTTGGATTCTTCTTCCCGGTCCACTTAGTTCTTGCGTAGGGTATTGATCATAGAATGATGGTGGTGTGAACGAAATTTTATTTCGTAACAAGAAACCATCGCGGGTTTGTTGTTATTGATCATAGAATGATGGTGGTGTGAACGAAATTTTATTTCGTGACAAGAAACCATCGCGGGTTTGTTGTTATTGATCATAGAATGATGGTGGTGTGAACGAAATTTTATTTCGTGACAAGAAACCATCGCGGGTTTGTTGTTATTGATCATAGAATGATGGTGGTGTGAACGAAATTTTATTTCGTGACAAGAAACCATCGCGGGTTTGTTGTTATTGATCATAGAATGATGGTGGTGTGAACGAAATTTTATTTCGTGACAAGAAACCATCGCGGGTTTGTTGTTATTGATCATAGAATGATGGTGGTGTGAACGAAATTTTATTTCGTGACAAGAAACCATCGCGGGTTTGTTGTTATTGATCATAGAATGATGATGGTGTGAACGAAATTTCATTTTGTAACAACAAACCATCGCGGGTTTGTTGTTGGTGGTTTTATGTTTTGCACAGACTCTGAATTTGAGCTAGTATTGGTTCTAGCATGCAACATAACGACAGCAACAATAGCAACAACAACAAAAGAAAAACAAAAAGGCTATCATTTTATTTATTTCAACGTTAATGTATACCCAGTATTTTAGGCCTCCTTACCAACACTTGATATGGGACAAGATTACAAGAACAACAACAACAACAACAAGAACAACACCAACAACAACAACAGCACGTGCTGAATAATACTGTTATTTGCTAGTTTCGAGTCCGAGAGATGGCTTTCATGATATACAAACTTATGCTAGATCTTGAAATCATCCTATCTGCTAAAATTTCAATATAAATGTAAAATGTGTAACATTAAACCTAGCATCCCAAACTCTTTGAACGAATTCAAGAAATATGAAATCGAAAAAAAAGTATGCACTGCATGAAATGTGATTCACACATTTCGTAAAAGTGGTTCCCAAGCAGAATATTGTTGAAAATAATGGAGAAAAAACAACAACACATAAATGTTGATAGCTTCTAATATTTTCCCACAGACTTCTGTACATAAACAAATTTATTTGGATTATTTTTGCAACTCGATCTATTGGTAGAATGCATTTTATCTTTAGTTAATGGATTGATTCCTTTGCCTTCGTTTGTCGTCATTATGGAATGAATTGTATGTAATAGCGCATAAATGAACGAATAAATGGATAAATAGATCAATACATAAATACATAAATAAACGAATAGATAAATGCATACATACATACATGAATAAATAAACAAACAGATATTAAAAAATCAAGATGGAAAATGTCCTCTATTTCTGTGTTCACATTACAACAACGCATTGGGTCAGAATATTTAATTGTCTATACCATTAAAAGTCACACGTAGCTGGTGTCAGAAGGGCCCGAGGCTCAATGGTGACAGCGTTTACCTGCGGAACTAGCGGTCGTGAGTTCGAACCACTCGTAGGGTCAGATGTTGGGGGGGGGGGGGGGGGGGGGGGGGCTCAGAAACCTTCTATGTTACCCAGCAGTAAACGGGGTACCTGATTCAGTACAGGGAAGGTGAAAGGAGACGGAAGGAGAGGGTGGGCACCGTTTTCCAACAAGCCGTGCCCTAGACACGGTGAGTCTCTGACAGTTCACTGCCGCCCCTGGAACATGGTCAAAAACTCTTTCAGGTTTGGGCGGATTTGGAACAGTTTGTTATCCGTCTGCGAGTTGCATTCTTCTTGCCAGAAGTCTTTGACGTAAGCCAGGGCTTTGGATGATGATTCCGCGACTCAGCAATTATGGTCATCAGTAAGGGGTATAGTTGATGGTTTCCTGCGAATGTTAGAGCAGACACCATTTGGACCCATCAAAGTGACTGGCAGCAACGCAGCGTCTGCTACAGTGTGACGGCTCATGTCGTGTTGATTGTTTTTATTTCTATGTCATCTTCGGTACCACGTCGTTGGTATTACCTCCACGCCGCTTGTTCCAGCTCTCCGTCCACAGCTACACCCTGCTTGTCCCGCCACAGCTCTGGTACCGGCAATCCATAGGTAGCAGCCAAAGTCAAGTCGTCACAAAAAATAATGTCTCACAATTAGACGTGTTTCTCAATGAATTAAAAATAAGATATAGAACTGAAAAATATAATGCATATTTAAAAATGGACCACACACATTTTTGCAATAAATGGTCTACATATATCCCATTACTATGTAATATTGACCCTTTACCATAACTATTCATACAATACAGATAAGTTATTTCATTATCAACATTTCTAGGGTGTCACGGTCAAAAATAGAACCCAATTGCCCCCCAGGGGGAAAACCCCTTAAAAAAGGGGCCCACGTGGGGGATTTATACCAATTTTAAAATAGGGGAGACCCACGGACGGGGTAAACTAAGCACTTTCCCGCCCTGGCGGGAAAGAGCTAAAGTAAGGCTATTAGAAGGGGAACCAGGGAGAAGGGGGCCCCGGAGAAAAGAGAAAGGGGGAGGGGGGAGTGGGTTTGGGGGAAACAGAAAATTTAAAAAATTTAAACCCCAAGGGAAGGGGGTTGTAGGGTGCTGCATTTTTTTTTTTTTTTTAAAAAGGAATTGAGGGAGATAACTTGGGAAAAGGGGAAAAAAGAAAGGACGGGCCCTTAAAGGGGGGAAAAAGAAGGGAAGAGAGAAAACAGGGGGAAAAAGAAAGGAGAAAGATTGGGATGGAAGTCTGCAAAAGGGGGAAAGGTGAGAAGGGGGGGGGAAAAAAGAAACCAAGGGAATTAAGGGGAACTGCGGGGGGGATAAAAGAGAGTTGTGGGGGAATTTTAAACAATAAAAGGGGAAAAGAAAAAAAAAAAAAGAAAAGAACCAGGGGTTTTAATAGAAAACTGGGGGGAAAAGAAAAACAATTTAATCGGAAGAAAAAAGGAAAAATATTTGTGATTTTCCCAAAAAAGGGGGTTGACCCCCCCCAAATATTTTGGGGCCCGTTTCATGACCCCAAAGGGGAAAGGGGTTAATTTTCCCAGGGGAGTCCACCCTGATGTGGAATTGAAAAACCCAGAGTTTGGGTTGGGGTACTTTAAGAAAAAAAAAAAGAAAAAAAGCGGGACCTGAAAGAAATCCCGGGGCCCATAAATGTTTTTTTTTCCCCGGAGAATGTGTTTTAAAATTTTTTGTAATCCAAAAAGGGTTTTTTGTTTGTTCCAAGTTTTTTTCTTCTTGCATTGTTAAGATAGTTTACTGGGTTTTTCAGCAGAATATGAAAATGTAAAAGCTTAGTGGTTTTTGGGTTTGGGCGCTTTTTAAAAACATTTACTTTTTCCCGCAGTATTTCCCCATTTTTTTAAAATTTAAAATTTCTGAGGAACGGGTGGATTAATTTGTTCCAAAAAAAAAGGGGTTTTTAAGCCCAAGAAAAAAACCCTTTTATTGAAAAATTTTTGATCTGGCTGGATTTACCCCAAGAAATTTGGGACAGTTCCTATAACCTCTAGGGGGGAGGGTGGCGCAAAAAACTTTGTTGCCAAGAAATTACAAAGGATGGTAACCCTCGTGCCGGTAAGGCCGAGAATAAAAAAGCAAAAAAAAAAAAAGGAGAAAAGGGGAAGAAAGAAACCCCCCTTTGAAAATGGGCCCCGAAAAAGGGATTAAAGGTTCGAATTGTTAAAAAGAAAAAAAAGGGGAAACCCGGGAGTGTTTTCCGTGATCTTGCGGCAAAGCAAAAGGCCCCACCCAAGGAAAAACCGGGGAAAAACAAAAAATAAAGCAAAACAAAAGTCGCGAAACGGGAAGCAGGCAAAAGTAAAGTTTTGGGAAACGCAAAAACGGACGGCATTAGATTAAAAAGGGGTCCCAAAACCCCCAATTGATTTTTGGCTTGTGGGCTTGAAGTTGCCTTCTCAAGGAGATTCAGAAAACAATCTTTTAAAACTTTGCAAGCAGGGGGCCCCCTGGTGGGGCAAATTTGTCACCTTTTTGGGGGAAAGGGTTAGATTTTATGTTTCCCCAAAAAACGCTGTTTTTGGGCTGTGAAGAGTTTTAATGGGGATTACCCCAAATTGAAAGAAACGCCAGAGACAGGGGGGAAGTTTTTTTGGGGTTTCCAATTTTGAGAAGGTTGGGAGGTAGAAAAAGGAGCGTAAAAATAAAGGCTAGGGAAAAAAATTTTGGGTCGGGTTCCCCTGGTCCAAAAAAAGGGCAAAGACAAGGGTTTTAATTTGAAAAGGGGGAAGGGCTTTTGGGGGCCCAAAAGGGTTTCGGGAGCGGGCCCCAGAGGGAAAGGTGAAAGGAAAGGGGTTTTTTCGAAACCAAAAGGGTGGGGCGAAGAAGGGAAGGGACCGGGTTTTTCTTTTGCACGAGGGACGGGGGAGGGAGTGCGAGGCCAGAAGGAATTGGGTGAAAGGCTGGGGAAACCCCCAGTGGAAAAAAGGGATGTTGAGAGGGTGGATGCCCCTGAAAACCGGACAGCATTAGTGCGGGATAGGCCTAAAAGGGTTCTTTCCCTTTTTGGAAGAAGGGGGGTTTGGCCCACGGGGGTGAAAGGGAGCACGGTTGGACTTGTCGAAAAACCTTCGAGAAAGGGATTTACAGGGCAATCCAACCTTCCTAACAGGACGAGGGGTTTCCTTTGAAAAATAAAAATTATTTTACCTCAGGGGGGTTTTCCTTGGGAAAAACCCCCCTTATGATGTCTGGAATTAAGGGGAGGATGGGGGGAAAAGAAAGTTACTGCCGGGGGCAGATTTCAAAAGAGGGGAGAAAAGGGGTTAAAGTTGGGTTTTCCGAAAAAGTACTGAGGCGCCTATATTTTTTTGGGGGAAAAGTTGTTGTGAATTTTGGGGTTTTTGAAAGGGGGTAAGAAAAGGATTAGGGAGGGGGGAAAAAATTTTTTAAAGGGGGCTTTTTAGGAGTTTAAGGGGGAAAAGGTAAGGTACCATATTAAAAAGTTTGTAACTTCATGTCAGGGGTACGATCGCTCATGGGGGGGTCATCCGGACCACAAAACAGTGACAAATTTTACGATTTTCTTTGGCCAGGAGCAAGGGCAGACATCAAGCGTTTCTGCATGTCAGTGACGTTCAAAGGTCACCCAAAAGAGGGGTGAAGGGGAAGGGCTCCTCTAAACACCCCCCTTTAAAAACCACCTTTCAGGGAGGGGCTTTTGTCTGAGGGCCCAATCGCGCCCTTTCCAAAGGGGGGCAGGGGTATGTGCTGCCCGGGGACTACGCGCCAATCCCCAAAGTTCATTAAAAGGGTAATACCAACAGGTCGCGAAGGGCGGGGTAAACATCTCCCCGCGGGGTGGCCACACAAATTCTCATCGGGGGGGCACATTTCACCCAGCGTGATAAGGAGGTCAACAGGCTGCTAGGATCACAACTTCCACTCCCCCAAAACCACCCCCAATAAAGGGCGGGTGGAAGTTAAATGGTGTTAAAGGGCTCTTAAAAAAGCTTTAAAAAGGGCCCAAAAGAATTGGGCCGCACTTTCACGGCACGTTCGCCTACAAACCCCCTCAGGAAAGCAAGGCTTTTCGCCATTTAGCTGCTTAGGGGCGGAAAGTTCGGGGACCATTTGGCTTTCTCAAAGGTGGGGCCGGAAAAACGGGAGCAAAAGGAAAAAACCCTTATCAGTAGTGGTGGCCTACGAAAAAGGGCTCGAGGAGACATGTAAGGTCCCAAGGGGGTTTGAAAGGCAGGGTCGCCAAAAAAGCAAATGACAAAGGTGGGGAAGAAAACCCCAAAGGGGGGAAATCAAGCCCTGTTACGCCCCCACGGATCACAACAAGCTGCGATGCTTTGGGAAAGGGGCCCATTCCCCACATTAAAAAGGGTAGATCAACTCCCGAATCGATTAAGGGGAAATCAAACTTTTCCATGCAAAATGCCCGCAAATTATTCAGCGGAGCCCTCAGCACATACGCACAGCAATATTGATGGAGGTGAAGAGCCCCCAGCAGAAAAAGGGGAGATTTTGTTCCTGATTTTTCCGGGAAAGATCATACGGGGATTTCCGTATGAGGGCTAGACAGTGGGAGACGGAGAAGTTGGGGGGCCCTAACAAAAAGGGCGTCCCTGATGAAAAACCGCGGAAAACTCAGAGACATGTACGTGGATTTAACATCCAAAACCCTACATTAAAACCCAAAACCCATCCCATATGCCCCCCAACAAGTGACGAGGGGGATGTAGAAAAGATGGGCCTTGGGGGATTAAACCGTCCAAATCACGAAATGCACCCCGTCAATAAGGAAAAAGCAGGTACATCGATTCTTGTCGAATAAACTCTGAAAGGTCACCAAGGTCGAGCAGAGTCAACCGAACAGAAGCCCCGTTCGCCCGATCCCCACAACCCCAAACAAATTCCCCAAAAAGACAAGCAAGGGAACTCAAATACCTTTTATGGGCTCAAAGGAAGCCGGCATTCCCCCTCCAATGGGGCTATACCCTTCCCCGGTCTCCTTTTGGGAGGGCAACCACCGAAGTTCTCTGAAAATTGGATTTTTGGGATTTTGGGAAGGGCGGTGAATTTATGATGACATTTATACCCTCCGAACATGGAGGAGCAAAAAGGCAGTGGAGCATTTTAAAAGTTAGACAACCAATCTACAAACCAAAAAAAAAGGGTGCCGGGGTTTTTTCCAAGTTTGGAGCCTAGGTTTTTGTTGTCGGAGGCACAAAAAAGACCGAAAGAAAAGTTGGGAGAAATGATGAATTTTTAGAGAGACCAAAGACCAAAACAAGTCGGATTCAGGTTTTATTGGTTTTTCTATAGGGATTTTTCCAAATTTCGCAGCAATCCCCGACCCTCTCAGGAATTTTAAGGCAGGGAAAACGGCAGGGGCCGGGTCGACGCTCCCGAGAAAGCACTGAACGGGTTGGAAAGACTATTTTCCCTCCCCTCTTGAAGCCAAACCAAATATTCAAAAACCCTTTTTGTTGCGACAGAAGCCCAGGCGGTGGATAGGTGCAGTTTTGTTACGGGCATAAAGGGGTTCGAGTTCCCTGGGGTTGCTGCGGGAAGTTGAAAAAGGTGAAAGGACGAAACGGGGGGAGAAGGGTTTTTTTAGCGTCGGGGGGGCCCCGGCAAAGTTCCACAAATATTTGTATGGAAAGGGGTCAGATAAGAAGACCCCAAACCACTCAAATCCTGCAGGGGGCACAGCAAAAAACACGGGGTTTTTGCTTTGGGCAATGGCACTGCAGCCCTACGGGTATCGATGCAGTCTTGGGGGCGACAAAATTTGGGGGAGCGATATTTAACCTGTATTTAGCAACTGCAACTCGGGGAAGTCAGTCATACCGGGGTGCTTTTGAAAATATTGTTGATTACAGTTATGTTGAGGGGTTTGGGGTTCTTTCCCATTTGGGCTATGGTTCAAATTTTTTGTGTGAACTTTTCATATTTTTTTGTGAGACTTGTTCATTGAATGATTTATCCTTGGGAGCATACAGTCGTTGTGGGGATGCTTTTTTTTTGAATAATGAGGATGGAGATTCCTCAGTAAGTGCAGGATCGTGATCTTTTATATTGTTTTTTCATAAGAATTTGAAGAAAAAAAGGAAAATCCCGGTGGGGGGTTTGCATAGGCGCACAGAGGGTGTTATAAAATAAAAATGAAATAACGCAAAGCGCACGTCAATAACCCCTTTGGGAGTGGACACAATGATATATTTTATAATTTTAAACCGTTGTGTAAAATTTTTTTTTAAACTTTCACGTGGGCTGTTGTCAGCAAATTCGGTTGTTTTTTTTTGTACCCGGGTTTTGAACGATGCGGGCATATCTTTTCAAGGGGGGAAATTGTCACGGTCAAAAAGAACAACCAATCGTGTCCAGGTTTTTTTTGGACAAAGCTCTAACAAAATATTTTGGGCCCCACGTAAAAAGGCCCATGGTTCATCCAGCCAATTACATGGGAGGCCCCACAAAGGCGGCCCCCCCAGACGGCAACATTTTGCCGGCCTCGATCAGCAGACAGCTAGCGCCGGGCTCCGGCCCCCCCATCCAATTTGTGGGCCCGCCCTTGATTTTCGGAATTCCCCATTAAGCAGAAAGGGAGAGGAGAATTTTTGCGTGGGGGGGTGTTAGCAAAATTTTAAAAAAAGAAAAAAAGGTAAAGGGGTTAGGGTGACGTATGAAAAAATTTGAATTCCAATGGAAATTTAAGGGGGAAAAACTTTGGGGAAGGGTAAAATTACTGACCTTTATGGCCCTTGACACGGAGAGGAAAAATAAGCGTGGGAGGAGAGGGGGAACGAGGGGAGACGAAAGAAGAGAGAAGGGGAGAAGGTTCGGAGTGGAACCTGCAGGGGAGAGGGGGAAGAGAAGATGGGGGGGGAGGGGAGAAGGGAAACCAATTGAAGGGGTTAGCGGAGATGTCGCAGGGGAAGGACAAAAGAGAGAGGGAGAGAGAGAGTTGCTAACTAATGAAGAAAAAAAAAAAAGAAAAGAAAGAAAAGCAACCAGTCCCTTTTTAGAGCGACAAGAGAAGAAGAGTGCAATGGTTAAAACAGGGAAAAAAGAAAGGAAACAGATCGATGTTGATAGTCACGTTCCTCTAAAACCGGGGGTTTTGACCTCATACTTGGGCCCGCGCCACTTTCATCGGGGATCCAACCCGACCAACGCCACGTCAACCCACCTTGCCGGGGATCCCCGCCCCGACCGGGGCCCCCTAACTTGACCATGCCGCGTTGTGCGTGTTGTGGAAAATGCAGGAAAAAAAAAGAAAAAAAAAGAAAAGAAAAAAAACAGTGTTCGTGAATATTTTTGATCACCTGGCAGGAAGAAAAAATCTATTTAAACCCGGGGGTTTGTTAATGTTTTTAGAAAAGATTTGGAATTCAGAAAAGAGAAGTTTTATTTTGTTTATTCCATAGCATTGATGTTTTGTTTTAGACATTGTATAAAAGTTTTAGACTTTACAGTGGTTTGATGTGACAAAGCATGAATATAAGAATTGAAGCAAGTGGGTGTTTTGGGTGGCCTAGTCCCCTTTCCCCCAACGACTCACCCCAGGTTGACAAGGGGAATGACTCTATATCTTGAAACAAGCAAAATTAAATTGAGGCCAACTGATACAGCAAAAGATGTCAAATGTAACCTATGTGCTATCTTGCATTTTACAAACAGCATGGGCGGGTAATGCGCAAGAAATGACCCAATCTTTGAAATACATTGATACAACTTTCTTCTTCTTTTCCTCTCCTCTTCCCCCTCTTTTCTCCTTTCTCTCTTCCTTCTCTTCTCTCTCTCTCTCCTCCCCTTCTCCCTCCTCTCTCTCTTCCTTTTTTGCTTTAAATATAAAAAAAAAAAAAAAAAAGGGTAAGAAAATTTCATTTTATGCTTTTTGCTTGTTTTTTAGTACTCATACTGCTCTTGCTTGGGAAAAAAAATAAAAAAAAATTCGTCACAAAAACAACCACCAAAAAAAGCACGGGGACCCCCTCCAGTCATCCTTTGGGTTTTGTCTTGGGGTGCCGTTGGGTCCCAAATACAACGCCGGACACTACCCGTGCTTCCTGTGATGACAAAAACGCCGGGGCACTACCTTGAACTTCCCTAGTGACGCAATTCTCCGGGGCATACCTGTGAAAAATTCCATAGTGACGACAATAAAATGCCGGACACTACCTTTAATTCCAATGACACAAAAACTGCCGGACACTACCTTGAATTCCTAGGGGCGCAATAACTGCCGACACTACCGGAACTTCCATAAGGGGCGACAATAACTCCGACCACCTGTAACTCCATGTGACACAATAACTGCCGACATCCTTTAACTTCCATGTGACACAATAAGCCGGCATACCTGTGAAATTCCATTTGACCAACAACTCCGCACATACCTTGAACTTCCATAGTGACACAATAAACCCCGGACCTACCTGTGAAATTCCATAGTGACACAAAAACTCCGCCCACTACCCTTTAACTTCCTAGGCACAACAACTCCGGGCCTACCTTGAACTTTCCCTATGACGACAACAAACTTTCCCTTTGCGACAATAACGCCGGGGCCCTACCTGTGAACTCCAAGTGACGACAACAAATGCCGGAAAAAACCGTGAACTTCCCAAAGGGCACAACAACTGCCCACACTACCTGGGAACTCCATATGCGACAAAAACGCGACATACCTGTGAACTTTCCCAAATACGACAAAAACGCCCCGACACTACCTGGGAACTTCCTGTGACGACAAAACTCCGACAGACCCTTGAAATTCTGAGGACGACAATAACTTCCGCACCTCCGGAACTTTCCCTGTACGCAATAAATGTCGGGGCACTACCGTGAATTCCATTGAGACAAAACATGGGCATCCTGTGAACTTTCCAATGAAGAAATAACTACCGACACACCTGTAATTCCATGTGCGACAATAACTGCCGGGCACATGTGAACTTCCTGTGCGCAAAACTGCCCGGGCACTACCTGTGAACTTCCTAGTGACACAAAAACTGCGGCACTTCCTTTAACTTCCATAGGGGGGACAATAACTGCCGGGCACACCCGGAATTCCATAGGACGCCCAAAAATGCCCCCCTACCTGGAACTTCCTTTTGAAAACAAATGCCCCCTGTGAACTTTTTAGTGCGACAAAAACTCTGGACACTATCCCGTGAACTTCCTTTGGCGACAACAATCTGGAACAACCCTTAACTTCCTAGTGAGCAATAACTGCTCATCGCGGCCCCGGGAGTGAGCTCCGAACCCCCCCACCCCACCCCTTTTTCTCCCCCCCCCCCCCCCCCCCCCCCCCCCCCCCCCCCCCCCCCCACCCCCCCCCCCCCCCCCCCCCCCCACAAAAAAAACCCCCCCCCCCCCCCCGCCCCCAAAAAGGAAAACAGCGTACCGCGAACCAACTCAGAGCATTTAAAAATTTAAAAAAAAAAAAAAAAAACTTTCAAACAACCCCTTTTAAAATTTTCCACGTAGTACACCTACAGGGGGGGGGGGGGGGGGGTTTTTACAGGGAATGTGCAGTGGGAGAAACGGGGCGATCATAATCCCCACACACCCAAACCCCAAAATGAAGAAGTTTCGACAAAATTTTACCACATTACATCACCCTCACACTACACTCAACGGGTATGGGTCAAAACAAAGAAAGAAAAGATAGCCGAGGGGAAAAAAAGAAAAAAAAAAGGGCATAAAAAGAAAGGCACTAAACAAACTAACTGACTTCAGGGACAAATAAATGAACAACCCCAAAAAACCCCCAAAATTCCCGGGGTCCCCCTAAATCCCAACCTAACCCCCCTAAACCACTCAAAAAAAATTACAAAATAACAGAAAAAGACAGATTAGAAACAAAGCGCATCCCAAAGGGACCTAAAAAACGAGGTAAAAAAAACAAAAAAAAAAAAAAAAAACACAAAACGAATAGTGACGGCTTAGACCCACACACACGCACCCCGAACCCCCCCCACACCCCACGGATTGCACTCAACCAGTCCATCAAACCGAGGAGGGGCGGAAGGGGTGGATCCCGTAAAATGGTAAGCTCGTGGGGGGTGGTCTTCCATCCAGGTGAAAGCCCGGGTCCCAGTAAAGGAACAGGGTTTACCCCCATCCCCAAGTTGGAACAGGCGGGGCCTGGACGCAGGATCTGACGCAGGGGGCCGGGGTGCTGGTCTTTTCCCGCAGCCAAAAACCGGGCTCAGCTTAGAAAAACAGGCAAAAAAATCCCGCCCCCGGGGGAGACATTCTCCAGATGAGCAGCACACCCCATAGTCCTTGGTGTGTCAACAAGTTGGCCGGAATGCCATGGAAGGGGCACAATGCCGAATAAGGTCAAAAAGTCTGTCACTAAAAAGGGGAGATAAACTATAATAACTTCTTTTTCCCCTTTTTTTTTTGTTTTATTTTACCTGTACTAAGATAAATTCCTAGTCAAAAGCTCCAATGAATAAAACAATTGCAATCCCCCACGTCCCGTACACAACAATAAGACAGGACACAAGAGAAGGAACCCCAAGTGGGGGCATACGGCGGGAAATTTCCCCACTCCACGGTCTAAAGTTTATCCTTCGCACGTCATCGTTTCCCCCATTCGTTCGTTCTGGAAGCAACAAGGAAAAAAAACTACATTTTTGATATCCTCCGGGCCCAATCACTTTTTAGCGAATAAAGATTTTGGTCCTTACGGTAGGTTTCTTTTACTTTTTACTAAGTTAAAAACCACATATGATACCCTTCATTTTGGGCAAGGAAGCCCTGTTTTTTTTTCTGATTACAAGGTTAGTCAATGCGTTTTACAATTCCCCACAACAAACCATATCTCATACCATTTCCATACCTGCTCCCCCCTTTTGGGGCAGTCACACAAAAAAGGGGTGTCCCACCAACAGACATGAAGGGAAAGAAAAAACCCCCAACCGCTGAAAAATTAGAAAACCCAAAAAAACAAAACTGCCAAAAAAAAGACCATATATTTTCCAAAATGGCGGGGGGGCAGGGGGAAAACGGGTTTGCTCCCCAGCCAATGAAAAGGCAGCCGTAACCCGGGGGTCCCCACCAAGGGGGTCCAGGCAGGGGCGACCCAAGGGGGTTTTCCACTGGCAGGGGAAGGGGGTCCAGTTCTATGGGAAAAACCCCCTTTTCCCACCCCCTGAAGGCGAAAATTTCCACAAACCCACACCGAAGGGATAAAGGAAAGGGAACCACAGCAAGATGGGAACTCCCGACTCGACGGCCCAAATGGTGCCACACCCCTAACCTAACAAAAAGGCAACAGGTAACAAAAAAAGCTCACCCGTGGCCCGACATCAGTGATGAATACGGGAAAACGATAAAAAAACAGAAAAAGAAGGCTTTAAAAAAAAAAAAAAGGAAAAAAATTGGGGGAAAGGACAAAAGCACGACTACGCCCCGATGACCAAATAGCACATGGGGAAACCCCGGCCAATTTAAAGATGTCAAGGGGAAACTCCCCTTTTACGGGTTTGAGAAGAAATTTATATATTTTAAACCAAAGTATTTTCGTCCGTACAGTTTCCTTTAAAAAACACACCGAAAAACCCGGTAAAAACCTTCAGAACCCCCCCAAGACACGGGGCAGAGAGGAAAATTTGGCTGACTCACAGAGAAAGAATGCAGGCCCAAAAACCCGAGGGGGTTTTTTTTTGTGGTTTTTTTTTCATGGATTGATGGCATGAGGGGAAGAAAAATGAGTAAGGGGGTTCCCTTCCCTCTAAACTGCCTGACAACTGGCTGGCCTCTTCGCTCACTTCCCCCCCTAGTTATCCCGGTCGTCAGCCTGAGTTATACAACACCCGCGGGTTGATCAGAAAGGGGGGCAATTTCACAGGGAAGCCCCCTTTTTTGGGGGGGAACTCAACAGTGTGGGAAGGTTCCCCTTGACGCATAGCAAAATCCACGAGGGGAGAAGAAGACTCGGGACCAACAATCCACCAAAAAAAATGAATGATGAGAGCAAACCCACTGTCAACCCCGGGGGATGTCGATGAGGGAAGACTACGCACACCCAAAAACCTCACGCTTTTCTTTCAACTCATTTATCATGCATTCCACATCAAACCCCAGTAAAGTCATACTTTAACACAAACATAAACGAAACACAAAGCATATGGAATCAAACAAAATAAAACATTCTCTCTTTCCGGAACTTAAAAAATTCATTTTTTAAAACATCTTTAAAAAAAACCCCGGGTAAAAAAGATTTCTTTTTTAACCTGGGTGACCCTTAAACTATCACGAATCCCCTGTCTTTTTCTTTTTTTTTTTTTTCTTTTCACTGTAAATTTCAAAACCACGACACAATGCGGGAAAGGTCAAGTTTAGATGGGGCACGGGCAGGTTAGCCCGCTGGCGTTGGTCGGGTTGGAAGCGAAAAAGGGGCGGGGCCCCAAATATGGGTCAAAACCCCCGGTTCAGTTTGGAACGTGACATCAACATCGATCTTTTTCCCCTTTCTTTTTTCCTGCATTAACGCATTGCACTCTCTCTCCTCCCCTTTTCTCTATTAAAGGGATTTGGGTTCTTTTTTTTTTCCCCTTTTCTTTTTTTTCTTTTTTCTTTTTCGTTAGTTAGCAACTCTCTTTCCCCCATCCCCTTTTTGCCCTTTCCCTCTGCAGACTAATCTGGTGCTAATTTCAAACTTCACTCCTCCCCTTTCCCCTACCCCTCTCTCCCCTGCCCCTCTCCCCTGCAAGTTTTCACTCAAACCCTCCCTCTCTCTCTGTCTCTCGTTCGTTCCCCCTCCCCTTCATTCACGAAAAAAAAAATTTCCTTTTACCCCCCAAACTCCGTGCCCAAGGGCGAGTCCATTGGTCGTTTTTTTAAAACCCCCCAGCCCCGAAGTTATCTCCCTCAAAATTCCCTTTGGGGGATATTCAAATCATGACAGTCACCCCCCTACCGCCTTATCTCTGTGGTGGTCAATTGGTTTTTTAAAATTGGTTTTGTTTTGTTTAAACCCCCCCCAAATACTCCCTTCTCCCCCTTCCCTTTTCCCGGGGAGCGCCCAAATGGTGGGCTTTGGTCGAAAATTTGGCCTAATCAGTCGGCCCCAGACTTTGCAATGGGGTTTCCCCAAACCCAATTGAGACTTTTTTGGGGTTTCAGCCACTCTGCGGTCTACGGGGAATTTTTAAAGGAAATTACCCTTCTCGCTGTGCTAAAAATTGGCCGGTTGATCTGACCCGGGGGCGTCGAGACTCTTTTGCCCAAAAACGGGGCGTCGGTCAGCTACTTAGTCCTTGGCTGGACAGACCGTTCTGTGGAGCCTCCCCCTTTGCTTATTGGCTGGATCCGACACAGGGGCCGTCTGCCTGCCCGCCAGAATTTTTGCTTTTGAGTTATTTTCCCCCAAAACCTAGTTTGGGGGACGGCCCACAACTTGGTTGTTTTATTTTTTAAAACGTGGAAAAACCCAAACCCCCAATAACCAGGGGGGTGATAAGGCCCCCTAAATAACCACTCGTTTTCCTTTGGACTAACGCCCTGGGGTTTCCCACAGGGCAAAACTGGGAAAAAGGGAATTTGGGGGCTGCCAAAAGGCACACGGGGACTAACGAGTGTGGCTGCCACTTGGCACACGGGTGCTGCTGGGTGGGGTAGAGTTTAAGACAGCGGGGGGTTAAGGATTTTACTAGGGGAAAGGGAGTGAGAGAGCAATATGAAAAAAATAAATAAATAGATGGGGAAAAAACAAAACAAATACTTTATACTAATAAATAAAAAACAGGAAATAGGAATACATAAAAAATTTCCAAAAAAAAAAGGGTTTACTTGAATAAACAAAGAAACATAATAAAAAAAATAATAAATAAATAAATTGAAAAAAAAAATTAAATGAAAAAAAAAAATTACTTCAATGAAAAAAGTAAAAAAACCCTTTTAATAAACAAACAAATAAGCAAATAAAAATTTAAAATGAAGGGAATTTAAAATGTAAGATAAATTGATAATTAATACTTAAATTAGATAAATAAATCCTTTTTCCCTTTCTGATATGATGTAAAATCTGCTGATAAAATGGGGGAAGTATTGCTGTGCGCATTTAAACACACACACACACACACACACAAAACACACACAAAACACACACACACACCCCCACAAAAAACACCCCACAACAAAAAGCCGTTTTTTGATTTTTAATGAAACATCGAAAACCACTGACCTGTGTTGAAATTGAAAAGTGTTACTTTTTCCTCTTTTTAAACGTTATTTTGTCTTATTGTTTTTTTTGACTTTTAAAATGTTTTGTGCTGCCTCTTTTATAAAGCACGTGAGCGTGAATTTGGGCAGGGAAAGGGGGGGGGGGGGGGGGGGTTTTCGGGAAAAGAGAGAGAGAGAGAGAGGAGAGAGAGAGGGATAGAGAAAGAGAAAGAGGGGACAGCCAACAAGAGAGAGAAAAGAGAGAGAGACAGAGAGAGAGACAGACAGGAGGAGGAGAAGAGAGAGAGGGATTTAAAAACAAGGGGAGTATTCCACGGGGAAAAGAACATTAGAGAAACAGACAAAAAATACACCCCCACACACACACCCCAAAACACACACAAACACCACACACACCACACACACACACACCACAAAACACATACAGGGGGGGGGGGGGGGGAAAAAATATGGGGTGAAAACATGCCCCCATACCCGTGACCCTGTACGAGAAAGACGTGCGTTTCATTATTCCCCCTGTTTTTATTAAATGGCCCGTAACACCCAACAGCAACAACAAAACAACAACAAAAACCACAAAAACAACGGGCAAAGAATTTTGCTTAAAAATGGGGGATATAAAGAAGAAGAAAAAGAAGAAGAAAAGAAGAAAGAAAGAAAGAAAAAAAAAAAAAGCAGAAAGAAAGGGGAAGAAAAAGAAAGAAACAAGAAAAGAAAAAAAAAAACAAAGTTGAAGAAGAAGAAAAAAAGGGAAGAAAAGAAGAAAAAGAAAAGAAAAGAAAAAAAAAGAAAGAAAGAAAAAAAGAAAGAGAAGAAGAAAAAAAACAAACAAACGGAAAAAAAATTGAAGAAAAAAAAAAAAGAAGAACCAACAAAAAAACCCAAAATCAAGAAAAACAAAAGAAATAAAAAGAAGAACAAAAAACAAGAAAAGGGGAACGGGGAAATTTTGGGGGAGGGCACGAGTGAAAATTTCGGGGGTGGAGAAGGGGGGGGAAAAAGGGGGACGGTGGGGGGACAGGGAGGAAGGGGGGAAGGGGGTGGGGGGGGCAGGTACCCCGAACAGAAACAGCCCCCCCCCCCCCCCCCCCCCCCCCCCCCCCCCCCCCCCCAAAACCCGCAAAGGGAGCAGAATAGATGTTAAAAGTTTGGGAACATGTTTTGGGAAAGAGCTCCCCCGCCGCCCCAAAAAAGCCCACCCCGGGGAACCTTGTACCCCTTCCCACACCCCCCAAAAAACCCCCCCCCCCCCTCTCCCCCCTCATCAACCGCTAAAGGGCGGGGGCCCCTCCAAAAAAACGACAGGGCCACTCAAAATTTGAAAAAAAGGGAGGGGCCCGGGGGGGGAGGAAAGGAAGGCCCCGGGGGGGGATGGAGGGGAAAAAGCCCGAGGGGGGGAAGGAGGGGAGGAGGAGGGAGGAGGGGGACAATTAGGGGGGGGGAAGGGGAGAGAGAAGAGAAGAGAGAAGATGTTTGTGTTTTAAATGGGGGGGGGGGGGTCGAAAACCATTTTTTGGGACCCCCTTTTAAGGGAAAAACCCTATACAGGCGGGGGCTCCCTTTTTCCCCCCCGAATGGGCCCCCGCCCCCGGGAAGCTTTTTCTGAAAGAAATCAAGTGGTGAGGGGGGCCGGGGAATTGGTCTTTTGGGGGTCGGCTTTTCTTTTTTAAAACACGGGGCCCCCCCCCACCTCTCCTCCCCCTCTCCTCTCTCTCTCCTCTCTTTTCTTCTCTCTCTCTCTCTCCTCTTCTGGTCCTGTCTTCTCTGCTTCCCCTTCTCTTTTCTCTCTCTCTCTCCCCTCCCCTCTTCTTCCTTTTTCTCCCCCTTCTTCTTTTTCCCCTCTCTCTCCCCCAACCTCGCCAGAGGGCTTCGCTTTTTTTTCCTTTCTTTTTTGGTCTGTCATTTAGACGCCGGAACCCCCGTTTTCCCTTTAAAAATAATGGTGGTGGCTGTTTAAAGTGGGAATTTCACAGAGGGGGGGCAGGGGGTCCTAAAACACTCTCTTCCCTTTAATTTTTTCTTTACTTTCTCACCCCTTCGTCTTCGTCTTCTATTCTTTTTTCTTCGCTTTTTAAAAAATTCCCTTTTAAAAATTTGTTTAATTTTGCCTGCACCCCCGAAGTGAGGTGACTGGGGCAAAATGAAGAAAATTTTTAAAAAAGGGTTTTTTAAAGCAAAAAAAATTTAACAAGACAAAACACAGCGTTTGCCCTTTTAGACCCTTCTTCGGCAAGATCAACAAAAATTCAGGCCCCATAAAAACGAAGAACGAGCAACCATTTTCTTCTAAAATTCGGCACAAGATGGCGTTGAAGTGCACGGGGCCGCTGGAAAGGAGCCCATGCGGGTAAGAATAGTCATGATGTTTGTAAGTGATAATGGTAATTTTTTTTTAATGTTTCATTTATCATCATTATCCTTTTTATTTCATTTTTTCAAAATTTTTGCCAAACAATATTATCATTATCTCATTACCAAATTCAAAATCGCATGTCTCCCTTTTCCCCAACCGCCTCCTTTTCGTTCTTCGTCCTTTTTGCGCCCAATTTGAAGATAAAAAAATTGCGTTCTTCGTTTCGCTTTCCTTTAATTGGTCAGTTTTCCCCAGACCGGCTGGCAAAAAATTTAGAGTTTTCCCGTCTCTTCCCGGGCATTTACAGTGATTCTATGGTGTTCAACAAACAGCCAAACCTCTTTGGGGAAAGTTCAAGACCAAAAACTTCCCAAAAGACTGGAACCTGAGCAAAAAAGTTTCCCCTTTTGCATTGAACTTTTCAGCCAACCCGCCCAACTTTTATAGCTCTCCTGGACCATCGGCTTTTCCCTGGCCCCTCACCGGGTCTCTCCTGGCACTCAAAGGTCTCCCCTTTATGGCATCCTCGGCTCTCCTTTGGACTCATTTGGGTCTCTCCCCTGGGACTCAAACGGCTTCCATGGCACTCATCCCGGGTCTCCATTGGGCATCACGCTTTTCCCCCTGGCATCATCGGCTCTCTCCATGGGAATCATCGGCTTCCCTGCACCATCGGCTCTCCATGGCACTCTCGCCCCCTCCAAGCAAATCATCCCGGTCCCCTCTTTGGCAGGGCGGCAGCTTCAGGCTGGAAAGCCAGCAAAAACATGCCCCCACATCGGGAAATTTAAACACTTTCATTTTCCGGTTTTTTTTGTTTGGTTTTGAAGGGAATTTTAACATTTAGGAAAAGGCAAATTCAGAAAACGGGGAACATATACCCCTTAAATTTTGCGAAAAGGGTATTTTGTTCCCCATAAAAAGATGTATATGTTGGAAAAAAGTATATTTGTTAAAAAAAAGAGAAAAAAAGACAAGGAAAATTCTGTTTTTTTAACAGGTGAAAGATAAGCATTTACGCGCTTTTTTTTTTACATCCATCCCCGCCCCCGAGTAGGGGGACAAAAGCAGGGGAAATGAAATAAAGTAAGAAAGCAAACAAGCAAAACAAAAGGGTTTAAAAATGTTGAAATAGAAGAGGGGAAAGAAACAAAAAAATGGGAAAAACAAAAAATAAAAATAAAAATTTAAAAATAATAAAGGGGAAGTATAAGTTGGGGACCGGGGGCGGGGGGGGGGGGGGGGGGGGGGGATCGGGGACTTATGGAAAATGTACTACAACGTTTTAAAATTAGCTTTTAAAAAAAAACAGACGTAAAATGAATAATTTGGGAAAACACACAACACGCACGGCCCCCCAGTAAAACACAGAGAGAGAGGGGAGAGAGGGGAGAAAAAGAGGAAAAAGGGGGAGAGAGGGGGAGAGAGAGAGAAGAGAAGAGAGAGAGATGGGAAAAGGCAAGTAACAACCCTTTTATCATTTTTCATAAAGGGATGAAAAAAACTTTGAAGGGGGTTTTACAAATGAAAAGGAATTTTGGGAAGGGGGGGGGGGGGGGGGGGGGGGGGGGGAAAAAGGGGAAAAAACAAAAAAAAAAAAAAAAGAGAGAAGAGAAGAGGGGGAAAGGGGGAGGGGGAAAAAACAGGGGAAAAGGAAAATAAATAGTTAAAATAACATTAATAATTTAGAATGGGAAAAGACTAAAATACAAAATTTGAGAGAGGGGAGGGGGAGAGAGAGAAAAAGAAAGAGAGAGAGAGAGAAGGGGGAGAAGAGAAGAACGGGAAAACACCCGTCCCACAAAAAAAAGTAAGTTTCCTCTACAATCATGACCCCCGCGTCCAGTCGAATCAAGAGAAGGGAAATTTGGAAAATTTTAAAAACCCATCAAAATTTTCGGTTGGCAAAATAAAAACAGGGGATGTTTTAAAAACATTTCGGGGCCAACCGGGCCTATTTTTTGCAAACCGGGCTTTTCAAACCCTCTCCAAACCGGGACCCTCAACATGACCATTTTACCTTTTTGTTTTTTTCCCCCCCGTTCATAACATTTCCCTGAGACAAGACAAAACAACAAAAATATGTTTCATGACAACAACACAACAACGTAACGTTTCAACCCACAAGACAACGCGGAACCCTCACTGCAACACACTGGAAAAGGGTTTACATGAATGTTTATGCCCATTTTAAAAACCTGAGAGTACTTGGTATTTTTGTAGTGTGTGTGGGGTTGTGTGTTTTGGGTGTTGTGGTGGTGTGTGTGTGTGTTGTGGGTGTGTGTGTGTGTTGTGTGTGTGTGTTTGCGTTTCGTGGGGTGCGTGCGGCCCTGCGGTGTGGGTGTTCAACACAAACACACAAAAAAAATTTCAATATCCCAAATTCAGTAATGAATTTGGTTCGTTTTAAAGGGCGCCTTTCAAACCCGCTCTAATTCCCTCCCCCCCCCCCCCTTTACAAACATTTAACTGTGGGTCAATTTCATTTTACTTTCTGTTCCACATCAATACACCTTGTCCCCAAACCATTCATTGCGGATGTTTCATTTATTTCAGTTGTTAAAATATTGTTTTGCAGACATTTTGCAATTGCCATGCCCCCATCCTGAACCTCAGCCTCACCCCCACCCCTACTACCCCCACCTTTCTAGCCGTTTACGAAGGGCTTAGGGGTATGAATCAATTACATCCTGAATAGCATATCGACGTTCCTGCGTGGGAAATGCTGATTTCCTTTTACTTGTGTGTTGTGTGTGTGTGTGTGTGTGTGTGTGTGTGTGTGTGTGTTGTGTGTGTGTGTGTGTGTGTGTGTCTGTGTGTGGTGCGTGCGTGCGTGCATGTGGTGCGTGCGTGCGTGCATGCGTGCGCGTGCGTGCGTGCGTGCGTGCGCGTGCGTGCGTGCTGTGCGTGCGTGTTGGTGTGTGTGTGTGTTTCGATTTTTTTTTAATATTATTATTATTGGCATTCCCACTATTCAGGGCTATTAAAGGATGAAAATTGTTTGTGACAATTTTTTTTTAATGGACGCTAACTGCAGATTGCGGTCATACAGTGTCTGAAGTATCTGCATGATGGATAGAGATTTTTTTTTCTTTTGCTTTTCTTTGCTCTTTCTTTCTTTTTCTTTTTTGAAAATTGCGGGATCGATGTTCACATCATTCAGACATTTGTGATGTTTGTTAAATGGCCAAGACTATTTTTTTTAAATAACTGACCTCAACATTTTTTCTGCCTGTTTTCGATTTCGTTTCATTCAGTATATGAATCATGCATACAAAGACATAATATCCATTGTTTTTAGTTTCTCTCTCTCTCTCTCTCTCTCTCTCTCTCTCTCTCTCTCTTTTCTCTCCCCTCTCTTTTTTTTTTTTTTGCCAAAATGTAAAATTTTAAAAGACTACAAGGGAAGGGGGGGAACTTTTTATCAGTTAATACAAAATTGCCGGAAATTTCAGAAGGAGCTTTTGGTTTTGAAAATTTTGTTTTTTTTTTAATAATTTTCAGCATATTTTTGCCGGTACGCGTGCGGTTCTATTTTTTGTTCTTGACCTCATTGCAGCCCAGGTTTTGGCCTTTAAATTTAAAAACTATTTGATTTTGGGAGTTTGATTTCTCTCTTTTGGGTCTCTCTTGTTCTCTGTCTCTCTGCCCGTCGGGTTTTTTTGTCTGTAGGGTTTTCGTCTCTCTCTTCTCTCCTCTTCTTCTCTCTTCTCTGTGTGTTGTGGGGTGTGTGTGTGTGTGGGTGGTGTGTGTGGTGTGTGTGTGTGGGGGTGTGTTTTTAAACTGGAAAAAAGGCAACCAATTTATTTTCTTATAAAATAAATTGCATGGGCTTAAGGAAAAGATGCATGTACTGTTAAAACAGTATGTTTTTGCCCAGGGAAAAACCCTTGGGTGCATTCGACACACGCGCGCGCGCGCCACACACCCCCTCTCACACACCACACCCCACACACACACACCCCACAACACAAAACACACCCCCCCACCACAAAAACCAACAAATAAAACCAAAAAAGCAACCGGGGGCCGCCCAGAAACCAGTAAAGCAAAAGAAGAATTTGGGAAGAGAAAAAGGAAATGGGGAAGAAGGGAAAGGAAAAAGGGAAGAAGAAGAAAAAAAAAAAAGTAAAGGGGGATAGAAACTTTAAGGAAAAAAAAAGATGGGGATAAAAAAAAGGGCGTGAAAATTTTGAGGAAATTTACAAAAAAATTTTTTTTAAAAAAAGGGGAAATTTTGGGTGGGGGGGGGGGGAGGGAGAAAAGCAAAAAAAAAAAATAAAAAAATAAAAAAAAAAAATTTTAAAAAAAAAAAAAAAAAAAAAAAAAAAAAAAAAAAAAAAATTTTTAAAAAAAAAAAAAAAAAAAAAAATTTTTTAAAAAAATTTTAAAAAAAAAAAAAAAAAAAAAAAAAAAAAATTTTTCCCCTATGTTTCTAAAAACTTGAAAAGCAGCAGACAAGGTATCGGGTTTGAAAATTGTTTTTCTTTGTTTTTTATTCACTAGGGAAAAAGGAGTAGTATTCTTGAAAAAAAACTTCGCTATGTTCATCCATGTACGAGGCGCACCAAAAGGTTTAGGGGCTGAAAATGTTGATCGGGGGAAGGGGAAAAACATCCCTGCCAACTGTTTACCAGATTCTCGCAGGGGTTTGAAACAAATTTCCCATGTAGCCCCCAAAGAAAAAAAATTCGCAGAACAAACTGAGGAAGAATGGGATGGACCCAGGAAAGGGCAGGGGGTTCCCAATTAAATTGGACAAAAGGCTTGGCTTTGACTCCCCAGCCCTTTGAAAACATCAAAACAAATTTCAGTGTTAAAAAAAAACACAAAAAAAAATTTTTTTACTGCGCAAAAAACTGAGGGTTTAAAACGTTGAGACTTTGGGCCCCAAAAAATAAATCAAAATTACCCCCGGAAGTTAAAAAACTTTCAAACACCAAAAATAAGAGGGGACAAAAATGTGCTCTGAGTGTACGTAACGTGTGTACCGGAGGCGGGAATATGTGTCCAAAGAGGCAAATTTTTTTGCCCACGACCAAAAAGTGCTGGGATGACAAAAAGTACCTTCCCGGCAGGCTTCTACGGTAGGTGGCCCTTTTGGGGGTCCTGGGAATTTGGGGTTTTGGGTTTTACGGGGAGGTGGCCTTGTGGGTTTCCCGGGATTTTATGTTTTAGAGGTTTCGGTGGGGGGCCTGGGGGGTCCCGTCTTTGGTTTGGGGTTTTCCAAAGAAATGGGTACCGATCGAAGTGACAGTCACAATAATACCCCAAATTTTAAATTATCTTTATTTTATTTTTTTTGGGGGGTGTGTGTTGTGTGTGTGTGTGTTGTGGGGTTTTTGTGTGGGTGTGTGTTTGGGGCTTTGGTTTTTTTTTTTTTTTTTGCAATCCTTAACTTCTGGAAGTCAAGCTTAAATTTTTTGAGGGGGAAGGGTGGAGGGGGGTTGGGATTCACCTAGGTTATTCAGAAACTCTCCACCCCCTATCCTTTTTCGCCCAAACCCCGTTTCCCCCATCATAGTGGGGGATTTTCCCGGGTTTATGTTGACGGGAAAGGGGAAAAAGGACGGGGGACGGGGGGGGGGTTACCGGGGGGGGGGGAGGGGGGGGGGGGGGGGAGGGGCAGAGAGGAGCAAAAAAAGAGAGGGGGTGGGGGGGGGGGGGGGAAGGGGGTGATAAATTTGTTCGTTCAATTGCTTAAGTGTTGGGGGATGGGGTGGGGGGGAGGGGGGCGGGGAAAGGGGAGGGGGAGGGAATTTACAGGGGTTCTCTAATTTTGTGAGGGGTAACGTTAAACCCCGGTTTTTGGGGGGTTCCCTTTTTTCCCGTCCCCCCGAGTTTTCTGCTTTTTTAAGGCGCCAGTTTGGAAAAAAAAAGGGCTTTTTTCTCCCCACTCCCATTTTCCCCCCCCTCCCTCCCTCCCTCGTCTCTTTCCCCCTCTCTCTTCTTTTGGTGAGAGGAGGGGGGGGGGGGAGGGGGGGGGGAAGGGTTTGGTCGGGGGGGGACCGAAAGGGGGAATTTGTCGGCATTTGAAAAAGGGTGTGGAAATTGATTTGTGGGGAGGAAAATAAATACCCCCCGGTTAAACCCAAAAAACCCAATTTTTCCTTTTCTCTCTCTCTCTTCTTTTTACGCACCCCCCCTTTTCCCAAACCCCTTTCCCCCCACCCCCGATCCCCCCCCTCAACCCACTCACTTCACCCCCCCTCCCCGGAGAGTCGTTTTTGGGGTAACCTCCCCCAAGCGCTTCCCTTTTGTTTTTGTGTGGTCATGGGCCCTTTCCCAGTAAGTTCGCTGTTTAATAAAATTTGGGGCAAACCGGACCCCCCCCCAACCCCCCCCGGGTTTTTGTCCCCCCCCCCCCCTTTTTTTTTTTTTTTCTTTTTAGCAGCCTTTGATCAAAGACCCCTTGATCTCCGATTTGCCCCGACCCGCCCTCGGGCAAACCAGCACGGAAACCCGGGCCGAGTGGGCCCAAAATGAACCCAAACCCCCAGCCAGCCCCTCCGCAGGGCCCCCCCAGCCCCCAAATAGGGCCCCGCCCAAATTCCCCGGAAAACCCACCCAAACCCGGGAAAGGGAAGGGAAAAAAAGCGCTGATGGGGCCGGAAGTCCGGGGAAAAGGGGGCCCTTGATAACGTGTGAGGACTCCCCGGGGGTTAAAATATACTACTAAAACCACCCTGTGACTTTTTGTCACGGTCGTCCTCCGGAGTTTACGGGGAGGCAAAAAAAATTTTTTTTTTTTTTTCCCCCCCCCCCGGCCCCGCCCCCCAAAACCCCCCCCCCCCCCCCCCCCCCCCCCCCCCCCCCGCCCAAAACCCCCCCCCCCCCGGGGCCCCCCGGGGGCCCCCCCCCCCCAAAACCCCCCCCCCAACCCCCCCCCCCCCCCCCCCCCCCCCCACCCCCAAAAACCCCCCCCCCCCCCCCCCCCCCCCCCCCCCCGCCCCTCCCCACCCCCCTTTTTAAATCGCGTTTTGGGTGGTGGGGGGGGGAAAAAGTTTTAAAAAATCCCGTTTTTTTCGCGGAAAAAATGATTTTAAAATGTCCCAGGCTTTTTTTTGCCTCAAAGTTTTGGCCCGAGATTTCCCCCCCTTTTTTTGGCGCTGGGCAGAGGTCCCCACCGGTTTTTCCCCCTGGTGTTTATTTTTGGTTTTTTTTCTTTTTTTTTTGGTAGCAAAAGGTCAAGAAACTCACGACGCACGTGAAAAAGTTACAGTCAAACCTACCACAGCCAGGAGGGTTTTTTTTTTTTCTTTGGATTGTAAACCCATTCTTTCCCCTCTTTTTAATAACCATCTGTCATTTCCCGGAAAGGGGAAACTTCCATGGCTCCTTCGTTGGGGTGTAGCCCGGGTCAAGGTGTGTTGTTTGTTGCCTGGCCCAAAGAGGGGAGGTCCCAAAAATGTCGGGGAATTTTTTGCTTTTTGTGAGCGAAAACACAGCCCGGGTTTAAAAACAGTTAAGTGGCCTCGGGAAGGGGGGAAACTGAAAAGTTGGTGTAGCTTTTTGTTACACTGTGTTGGGTTTTACCCGGGGGTATGTGGAAAACGATAGGGTATAAACTTTGAAAATAAGCCCGGCTTTTTTTTTTTAAAAACCCAAAAGACAATGCCCAAATGAATATTCAAATAACGCACTTCAACGTTAAAACCTTTCTATTTTAAAAAGATTTCCCAAACCAAAAGGTATACCTG
>CM031595.1:173299450-173311950 GCA_018398815.1 Conus ventricosus
GATTTGTGTCTAAAACAAAACCACGGGGGCAGGATATCACCAGCTTTTGTTTCGTTCCCTTTAAAATCGTAACATCTTTAAGTGTGAAACCCATTTGTGGGAAAATTATGGGAAAAAGGGATGGTTTTTTTTAAACAGTAAAAATAGTTTTGGGGGAAAGGGAAAAAATGACACGTGCGCGCCGTCGGCAAATCAGGGAAAATGCGAACATTGCCCGTCCCAATGTTGGGTTTAGGAGTCCGGGGTTGGAAACTGGCACCTGAGGAAATGGGGTTTGGGGGATATCCTGCTTTCAATTTTTTACCCCACTCTCCCCAGAAAACGCTGAAGGCAGAATCAAGGCGGGAAAAATTAGTGTGAATGTTTACAAGGCCCCCATCCGCTGGTGTTAAATCTCGCCGTGCGTTTGGGTTGGGGAGGGGCGAAGGGGGGTAGGAGGGGGGGGAAAAATTTAATGGCAGAAAAAGTTTTCCCCCTTTTGGTAGGAAGTAGGTCCCTGTCGGGGATGAGGCCGGCGAGATACGTCCCAAAGGCAGCCAAAGGCTTATTTCTGTAATGGGTGCCCCTTTTTGCGATTGATTTACGGGGAAAAACGCTGTTAAAATTTTCCGCTCGGGGGGTGGCTATAATGAGGGAAACCCCGGGGGGTTTCTAAAGAGGGGGGGGGAAAAGGGGCCCTCAAACACACTCTTCTAATCACCCCGTTTTTATAACCCCCCCTCTCTGCAATTTGGGCTGCCCCCACCCCCAAAACCCCCCCAAACCCCCTCACCGACCCCCCAAGGTTTCCCCTAAAGGCAAAATCCTGGAGAGAGGAAAAAAGGTTTAAGTGAGGGGACAGGCTCCTTGCTCTAATTGGGGTCCACATTCCATAGCGTGGAGACTTCCCACCTCCCGAACCTTTCGTTTCCTCCTTCGTTTTTGTGGTGGTAGGGGTGGGTGGTGGTGGTTGGGGATGAGATGGGAGTGGGCGAGAGAAAGAGAAAACGTGAGAGCGTGGTGGGAGAGAGAGAGAGAGAGAGAGAGAGAGAGAGAGAGAGAGGGGAGAGAGAGAGAGAGAGAGGAAGAGAGAGAGAATGTATGTCCAACTTTGTGATGTGTTTTATTTGTGAAGGAAAAAAAAGAGACTATGTCAATCAATACATACACGTATTGTATGTCCAAACTTTGTGATGTGTTTTATTTGTGAAGGAAAAAAGAGACTATGTCATTCATATATCATCTCTCCGTATTGTATGTCCAACTTGTGATGTGTTTTATATTGTGAAGGAAAAAAAAGGACTTTGTCAATCTATTCATTCCTACGTTATTAATGAACGTCAGTGCCTCGTCATCCTCTTCATCATCACCACACCCACCCATCATTACCTAGCTAGCACACAATCAATAACCACTTGGATTCTTCTTATTTTCTCCATCACCAGTCTATGATAAAACACCGGTTACGCTCACCACACACACATGTAATGATTAATAATGGCCACAGCCAAGTCAGCTAGGTACTCCCCGGTCTGACCAGCGCGTAGGGCCTTAGCGAAGGTCAGACAACTGCTAAGTGTATGTGGCCACGTGACCCTCTTCTTAAAGGCTGTCAATCTCAGTCATTAATTTCATTTTATCCTTTCTATTCAATTTCTTGCGCAGTCAGTGTGGTCTCATTACCTTAGCAGATGTGTATAGCGTTTATGGGACTAGTCCCGCACACGGTTGACAACTTCTTATGACACTGAAACTGATCTAACATGACTCACCACCGGCAGCAGTGCATTAAAGGGTCCATCATTTACCAGTCATCGTCATGCTTCAACAGTCTATGTGACCTCATTACCAGTCTTCTTACATGCATACCTGTCAAAGTGACCTAGCATTACCAGTCTTCTCACTGCTATCTCTGTCAAAGTCTGTCCAATATTTACAGTCATCATCACTGCAATTCACAGTCAAAGTGGACCTCTCATTACCAATCATCATCACTGCATAATCACCAGTCTATGTGACCATCATTACACAGTCATCATCCACCGCAATTCACCAGTCAATGTGACCATCATTATCGTCTTATCACTGCAATCACCAGTCAAAGTGACCATCATTTACCTGTCTCTTCACTGCTATCTACCAGTCAAAGTGGGACCCATTCATTACCTATCATACATCACCGAAATCACCAGTCAATGTGACCATCATTACCAATTCTTCGTCTCTGCATTCTACCAGTCAAAAGTGACCATATTTCATTTACCACTCATCATAACTGCTATCACCATGTCGTCGCACACTATTGTACTGGTCTTGTAAGCCCAACCCACAATATTCACCTCTAAAGTGGACGTTTCTGAAACGTTTAATAGTTTGTACGTTTTTCTAATCGTGCTTGACGAGTACGAGCAAAGAATTTTTACTATGGACCGACCAACAAATTTTTATTTTTTCCACAACACACAACACACACACACACTCACTAATTTTTTTTATTTATATTTTTATGTGTGTGTGTTGTCGTGTGTATATATATAAATATATATTTGTAGCGGTTTTCATATTTATAATATAACTATTTCCCACTTTCTTCATCTTTCAACCCCTTTTTTGTATTTTTTAATTTCAAATATTTGCAAGTCATTCACTTCATGATGGAAGAATTGTTAAACTGCTCTTGTTTTTCCCACTACTTAATTATTGTTCAGCATTACTTATATATATATATTTATATATTATTAAATATATAGATATATATATATTACATTATATATATATATCATATATATATATATTTATATTTAAAATGCCTTAATCATTTTTTTAAGTGTCAAACCCTTGGGAGCAACATTAGTTTAAATACATGTTAACAGAGTAATCTTAAAACTATCTACAAAATTTGTTTCGAGCGTGTTGCGCTGTCATATCAGGAGTCGGTTTTTGGTTTGCCTATACTCGCCACCAGACATGTTTATACATGTCTAAGCGTGTGGGCTCCCGTTTGCGGTTGTTTGCACGTGCGGTTGGATGCACGTGTTTTTTGGGGGCTTTCAGGTTTTTGTTTTGGGAGTGAAACCCCACCAACACCTACGATTTTCAAATCATTGGGCGATCCACACCAGCCATAGACGAAATGTACCCTTTGAAGATCAAATGAAAGGAATGATAATCCAATATTGAATTCAAAAAATCTAAACAACGGTTCCAAACAACACTAAAAAACAAATAAAAACACGTAACAAATGACCAAAAAAAATATTTGTGGAAGGGCTGATAAAACTAGCAATTATACTAAAATGGAACAAAAGAATACTTATTCAACTCCTTGACAAAAAACATCCAGATAAACTACAAATAAAGCGACATAAATTTACATGGACAGTTTCGCACTAAAGGTAAAAGAAACTTGCAGTGCGCAATTGACCTAAGTGACAGGATAGAAGCGACAGAGCAATAGAAGCTTTATAACACTCAAAGACCACAAACCAAATTATTCATAACAATCCAACATGTAGGGGATAATAAACCCATCCAATCTGAATTAGGCAAAATAAGCAAGAAAATTCTGGAAAAACTAATAAAGAACGTAAAATCAAACTCTGAATTCAACCTCTGGAATGAAACACTACGAAAGTTATCCAATGGTTCAAACAATACTCAATAAACAAAGTAATACAGTATTCATTTCCACATTTGGGACAATAGTAGACTTTTACCATCTATAGATGAGGAAAAAACTACTCACCAAGCCTGAAGTTTGCCAGTAAACAACTCTGACTTAACAGGGTCAGAAGGGAAATCAGTCTTCCAACACAAGAAAACATTACTACACAGCAAAAATGAATCCTGGATCAGGAAAACATACAGAAACTCAACTTTCGACGTAACATGGGATCATTTGTGTGATGGTGCAGAAACATGTGCATGGTCGGAATATATCATGCTGTCCAACATCAAGAAAAAACTCGGGAAAACAAGTCGGACTATACAGGAGACGATGGCTTGCTGCACTAACCAACAATCCAAGAACCATCAAAAAAACAAGAAGAGGAAAGAACTATGCAAATCTTCAAAACCACCAACTTAAAGATTACCATTGAAGCTAACAAAAAGGCTAGTGAATCTACTTAGACATATATGGATCTCAACAATCACAGTTATAACCATACAAGAAACCCATCGATACACCTCTTTATGTAACACCAAAAAGTAAACCATCCACCATCTGTATTAAAGCCCATACCCCATGGCATAAACAAGAGACTATCAAACCTGTCATGCAGTGAGAGAGTTGTTCAACAATGCAGCAGTAGAAAAACCAGGAGGCACTACAAACAAGTGGTTTACAATTACAAATTACAATACAACCCAGACAACAAACAAAAATAAAGCAAGAAAAATAGGAAAGAAAAATCAATGGAAACCCCCCCCCCCCCCCCCCCCCCCCCCCCTACGACAGGAAACTAAAAAACAAACTGGGAAAGAATTCTTCAAAAATCCTAAAACTTCATTTCCAAAAGAACACAAAAAGAACACAAACTGTCCAAAATATTTAACAAAAACACTGTCAAACTTCGTACTCATGTATGCCCACCTAAAAAATTTAATTGACGCATCCAACAAAATGAAAATCAACACAGAAAAGAAGGGTAAAGAAAGGAAATCTTGCAATTGCACCAAAAAGGGAGCAGTCCCCACTAAACAATAATGTTCACAACAACTTTTGTATACCAGGCAAACTGTGACATCAGAAAATGAAAAAGAAAACATACATAGGGATCACTGAAAACCACTTAAAAACCCAGATATGCAAACCACAAACAGTATTTAATAAAAAAATATAAAAACCAAACAGAACTGAGCAAATATATCTGGAAACTTAAAGACGCAAAAACAAGCTACAATATATCCTGGGAAAAACATAAAAGAGCATCACATTTCAGCAATGTTTCAAAAAGGTGCAAAACCCATGTTTAACTGAAAAATGGTTTATACTATGCAAACCACACTTAGCAACTTTAAACACCAAAAAAGAAATAGTAAACAACTGCAGGCATAAATGGAAATCGTTGTTAGTGAACACACCCAAAAAAAAAACTGAAAGCCCCCAAAAACACGTGCAGCCCAAACCCCCCCCGTGCAAACAACCCCAAACGGGAGCCCACACGCTATAAAAACATCGGCGGGGGGCAAACCAAAAACCATCCCGATGACAGCGCAACACGCTCGAAACAAATTTGTAGATAGTTTTTTAAAATTTTCCCCTTTTAACTTGTTTTAAATATAAATATATTAATATTTTATATATATATATATATATAATATATTTATAATATATATATATATATACACGGCGCGGGGTACAACCCCCTCATTTACCAACTTTGTCAAAGTAACTTGGGGTTCATTATGTAAAGGAAAAAATGGATTTTGATAAAAGAATATCACTAAGTCTAAAGTGTTGAAAGGATGTGAACTCCACAACTTTTGCTGTCAACATAGAACTGAATGGATGTGAACTTTTGTCTGTCAACATAGAACTGAATGGATGTGAAATTTTGTCTGTCAATAATAGATACTTGTCGAAATGGGATGTGAACTTTTGTCTGTCAATATAGAACTGAATGGATGTGACGTCAGTTGGTGACAATTTCTACCTTAAATAGAAAAGGGGGAAAAAAGGAAGAGAAAAATAAAGAAGGTGGACAGAGGGTAGACAGGATCTGAAGTCCTAGCAAATCCAAGACTTCTTAAATGAAACATCAGCAGATCCAAAGGGCCACGACAAACCAGCTCCATGTTCAGGGGTCTAATGAGGTAACAGATAACAAAAAAAAAAAAAAACATTGATGACCGCAAGAGCCGAGAGATCCAAGCCCTAGTGGTTGTCAATCAGTCTGAATGCTGGTGGTTTTTGAATAGACCCGAGTGTCAGTGATTCTGGACCGGTCCAATTGTCGGTGGTTTCGATGAGACCTGAGCGTCAGGGTGTGGTAAGTCAAACAATGTTCTTCAGTCCCATAGGCAATATCAAGGTCCGACCAGCGTGTTGGGCTTATGCGTAGGTCAGACATCTGCTAAGTCGTGGCCACGAAACCCTCTTCTTCAATTCTCTCATCTTAGTTGTTAATTCGTTCATCCATCAGCTTTATATTGTGTGCAGTGTGGTCTCAAAACTTACCGGATGTGGTGTAGTGTATATGGACAAGTCCGCACAAGTGACACCTTGATGGAACTGAAACTGAAACTAAGGCAATATCAGGGTCGTTTTGCTGCTGAGGATTTGTTTCCTTAGATTCAAGTTTTTTAACTCCAGTACCACATGAGTGGGTATCCTATGTTAGATGTAGATCCCAAGTTAGATGTAGAAGTACGAGGATAAATTGGATTGTAATTTGTATGAGGATGAAATGGATTGTAATTCGTATATCCGGGGGTACTACTTGTACTACATGAGGGGGTACCCCAAGTTAGATGTCGAAGTATAGGGATAAATTGCATTGTAATTCGTATATTCGGGAGGTACTTGCCAGTAGACGTCAACCAGGCAGTCTAGAAGAGAAACGTGGCTCAGCCCCACCAACGACTAATCACAAGGTTCTTCTGTGGAATGTCAAATGAGGGCAAGACAGAGACGTTGCATGCAAGCAGAATGACTGAGGCCTGGCGTCGGCCGTCGGCCTCACGTGACTCTCGAGGGCCGTTCACACTGACTGAGCCATGAGGGTGAACACCCTTGAAAAGACCTCAACCTATGGGCCGTTCACACTGATTGAGTCATAGGTGAACACCCTGGAAAAGACCTCAACCTATGGGCCGTTCACACTGATTGAGCCATGAGGGTGAACACCCTTGAAAAGACCTCACCTATGGGCCGTTCACACTGACTGAGCCATGAGGGTGAACACCCTGGAAAAGACCTCAACCTATGGGCCGTTCACACTGACTGAGCCATGAGGGTGAACACCCTTGAAAAGACCTCAACCTATGAGATGATTTGCATCTTGCGGACCGTGGACCGAAGTAAATACTTGAGGCATTAGGTCTTGGCTTGTGAGGGGCTTAAGCTGTTGGCACCATGGATAGTGTAGGGGAATCGAACATAATCTAGAATGAGGTGTTAAGCCTTGACCACGCGATAAGGTTATGCTAATGATTCCATTGGTTGAAGCAAAAGAACTCGGACGCTCATTGGTTAGATTTTCATAACCATTAGTGTGAGTCAGTGTTCTGTGTGTGTGTGTGTGTGTGTGTGTGTGTGTGTGTGTGTGTGTGTGTGTGTCTGTGTGGTGTGTGTGTTTGTGTGTGGTGGGTGTTGTGTGTGTGGTGGTGTTACCAATGATTCCATTGGCTGAACCAGTATCATTTGGATTGTCATTTTTCAAGAAACTTTATAAGACGCTCGGAAAGTCAGTTATGCAGTGACTTTCTTGTGGAGAATTAAATCATCCCATCTTGTTGAGGGCTTTGAAAAATAATAGTGAAGTAAAATGAAGACGAGTAGAACCCTTTACATGTCTAGGATGTCGGCTGTGACCTCGTGAGCCAGCAACAAACCAAAGTCCAGGGCACTCGAAGGGAGAAGTGCGTACCTGTGTGGGAGACGGAAAGCAGCAAGGCGTGTAAAATCTGTTGGGGTTTTCACAGGATGCTTTCAGACAGACACACACGTGTGCAGTTTTAAAGAGATCCTGTTGCTGATGATTTTAAATCCAGATGTTGGTGGTTTTAAAGAAATCTAAGTGTCAGTGGTTTTAAAGAGGCCTGATTACTGATGGTTTTAACTCAGACAGTTAGCGGTTTTTAAGAGAGCTCTGAATATTATTTTAAAGAGATCCAGACCAAGGCCGTTTCAAACAATTTTGAGTGTTGATGGTTTTATAGGGAACCTAACGTCGGCTAGCTTAGAGAGATAAGGTTACGTTGCTTAAAGCCCATCTGACCACATCAAGGCTGCAAGCAAAACAGATCCAAGTGTCAGCGCTTCAAAGAAATCCAAGCCTCCGAAATCTTAAACAGATCTGGGTATCAGTGGTTTTTCAATTGAACCAAGTGTCGTTGGGACTTCAACTGAGACAGGGGGACAAACTCTGCTTGTTTGCATTGTGATCCTCATTGTCCTCATCGGGACCGTCTCTCCTTCACAAACTTCCGGCTGAAAAAGGAGCAGCCCCCGGGTGACCTTGACCGGCTGGAAATTGTAGGTGTGGATACGAGTTCTTGGGTTTTTCCCGTGCCGGCGGTACTCTGCTACTTCCTTCAAGGTAATGGAGACCCACGCTGGCACCATTTCATTGTCCAATGTTACACGTTTTCCCACGGAAGACAGAAGGGAGTGAGAGAGAGAAGAGGAGGAGGAGGAAGAGAGAGAGAGAGAGAGAGAGAGAGAGAGAGAGAGAGAGAGAGAGAGAGAGAGAGAGAAGGTAAGATGAAGAGTTAAATGACTGAGAGGCACAGCAATCGCCCGCAGATCTCCAGGCCCTAGACTAATCATAGCCTACGTTTTCCCACGAAAGTCCCATTCTTCACTGTGGAAGTCAGATGGTTGAAACTAATACTACGAGCTGGATGGCGACCCACCGACTGTTCAGTGCTGGTTAATGTTGCACGAAAATGGTTTTACCTGCACTATAGGCAAGCAAACCAAGGGGAAGATAAGTAGGCCGCCTAGTGTAAGGACAGGGTTAGTGTCCCCGAGCACTCTAACCTAAACGCTGTCGGTCAGTTTCGTCATTCACGTTGATCTAAGTAAGGTCGATCAGTGACTCGTGACAGTCAGAGATAGCTCTGCCGTGACAATGACCAAATAAGGCGGGGGGGGGGGGGGGGGATGGAAGGGGGGGGGGGGGGGGGCGGGGGGAGGTGACACACCCAGGTCTGTATTATTCTTGGTGGGTACTACGACAAAATAAGTTAATTTTAAAAGTATTTATTATGACTCCCCCCGAACAACGTGGACAAGCGAATCACAAGTCTTATCATTCGTTTGTCCACGTTGTTCGATGGAGTCATAATAATTATTTTTAAAATGTGTTTAGATCTCCACCTGAAATCGCCTTACTTTGCAACTAAAATAAGTTAAATCAGTGACGTGTGAAAATCAACAGTGACTATGATAAAACAAAGTAAGTTCGTGACCCATGAAAGTCAGAAATAGCTCTGTCGTGACAACGACCAAGTAAGGAAAGTCAGTGACCCGTGAAAGTCACAGAGGAGGTAGGACTGCCGTGACTATGACCAAATAAGGAAAGTCAGTGACCCGTGAAAGTCACAGAGGAGGTAGGACTGCTGTGACTATGACCAAATAACGAAAGTCAGTGACCCAGTGAAAGTCACAGAGGAGGTAGGACTCTGTGACTATGACCAAATAAGGAATTCAGTGACCCGTGAAAGTCACAGAGGTAGAACTGCTGTGACTATGACCAAATAAGAAAGTCAGCGACCCATGAAAGTCAGAGAGGTACACTACTGTGACTATGACCAAATAAGGAAGTCAGTGACCCGTGAAAGTCACAGAGGAGGTAGACTGCTGTGACTATGACAAAAAAGAAGTCAATGACCCATGAAAGTCAGGGATTGTACGGCTACTGTGACTATACCAATAAGGAACTCAGTGACCTGAATAGTCAGAGACGGTTCGTCTACTGTGACTATGAACCAAATAAAAGTCACGACCATGAAAGTCAAAGGTTGCTCGCTTGCTATGACCAAATAAGGTAAGCCAGTAACACCGTGAAGTCAAGTGTAGTTGCATGAATTAACAACGGGTCAAGCGCACCTACCAATGTCAGTGTAGTCCACTGGCATATAATCTAAACGGCGAGGCAGTGACTGATACGTGGTTCAGGGAAAGCCTTCTCATGTGCTAAACCAAACAAGAGACTCAAGAAGGTTGGTATTTGCGTTGCATAATATAATGAAGTATAGAAGAGAACAGCGCAGTGACTGGGGGAGGTCGGAGTACGCCTGCCTGTGCAGCCTGCGCCGGACTCGTAATCTTGGAGATCCAGGTTGCGGGTTCGAATCCCCCCCCCCCCCCCCCCCCCCCCCCCCCCCCCCCCCCCCCACCCTGTTTTCGGTACAGGGGGATTTTTCCCTCGGAGTTAACATTGGTTCTGACTCCATTTTCCAGAAGTCTTTCGAATGAGACTATAAACCGAGGTTCCGTGTCTGAACGCACACATAACATCTCGCACACACGTAAAATCCCATCACCAACTTTCGGAAGAGTAGGGCAGTTGGCTGTTGGTATGGATGACACGTTACACATAGCATGCACCCTGCGTGAGAAATGGAAAGAATGAAGGAAGTAAGGAAACTGAGTGAACAACATTGACTGGATGAGACGCGAAACGACTGAATGAAGCGCCGGCAGGCATCTTTTTAATCGGCACTACCCAGGTAGGCAGCCTGTTGTGTACACGACAGTGTGGGTTGTCAGCGCCTAGAACCTTTGGCAAGGCACTTAAAAAAATGCTATGTATTATCATTATTATCATTATATATAAACTATTATTGTTACATACATATTATTATCACTATATTGATTTCATTATCATTTTTAGTTATCTATTATTACTAAGCTCGACATATTATAGGTGATCAGCATTCAGTGAAGGTCATGGCTTTATTCACGGTGATCAGCATTCAGTGAAGGTCATGGCTTTATTCACGGTGATCAGCATTCAGTGAAGGTCATGGCTTTATTCACGGTGATCAGCATTCAGTGAAGGTCATGGCTTTATTCACGGTGATCAGCAATATCCAGTGAAGGTCATGGCTGGCTTATTCACGGTGATCAGCATTCAGTGAAGGTCATGGCTTTATTCACGGTGATCAGCATTCAGTGAAGGTCATGGCTTTATTCACGGTGATCAGCATTCAGTGAAGGTCATGGCTTTATTCACGGTGATCAGCATTCAGTGAAGGTCATGGCTTTATTCACGGGACAAGACCAAGGAAAGAGGCAACATTTGACGGGTTAGGACCACGGTTGCGCTGAGCTCGAGCTGAAGATTAGAACCGATAAAACAGGCCAATGACTCGTGAAGTTCCGGGGCGAGCCTCTAGCTACCAAGACCAAAGAAGTCCGGGACGGGAAAGGCACTAACCGTGACGGTTAGAGACGGCTTCGTTGCGCTCTACGACTAAATAAGTCATGGCACGCAGGCAACGACCGTTACTGCAAGGGACAGCTTGAGTATGCTGTATAACTCAATAAGTCATGGCAGAAAAGTAATGACTGCGATGGCTTAGGGGTGGAGGGGGCAGCTTTGCCGTGCCTTATGACCAAATGAGGCATGCCAACGGCCAGTGAAGGTCATGACCAGAGTTGCACAGTGCTGCATCACCACCTGAAGCATGGCGGTGACCCTGTAGGTCAAGGCCAATCATGCTGTGCACCTTGACTAAGGGAGGCAATGCTGTGATCGCCCAAAGATCAAGGCTGACGTCACAGCGCCCTATGACGAAGTAAAGCTAGGCTGTAATGTCCTAAAGCTCAAGGCTGACGTCACTGCGTCCTCTGATGAACTAAGGCTAAGCTGTGATCTCCTAAAGATCAAGGTTGACGTCACTGCGCTCTGTGACGAAGTAAGGACGATACTACGCTGTGATCTCCCCTTAAGATCAAGGCTGACGTCACTGCGCTCTGTGACGAAGTAAGACAAGGCTGTGATCTCCCCTTAAGATCAAGGCTAACGTCACTGCGCTCGTGACGAAGTAAGACTTAGGCTGTGATCCTCTTAAGATCAAGGCTGACGTCACTGCGCTCTGTGACGAAGTAAGACTACGCTGTGATCTCCCCTTAAGATCAAGGCTGACGTCACTGCACTCTGTGACGAAGTAAGACTAGGCTGTGATCTCCCCTTAAGATGAAGGCTGACGTCACTGCGCTCTGTGACGAATTAAGACTAGGCTGTGATCTCCCGTTAAGATCAAGGCTGACGTCACTGCGCCCTGTGACGAAGTAAGACTAGGCTGTGATCCCCTTAAGATCAAGGCTGACGTCACTGCGCTCTGTGACGACGTAAGGCTGAGTTGTGATCTCCCAAAGATGAAGGCTGACGTCACTGCGCCCTGTGACGAAGTAAGACTAGGCTGTGATCTCCTTAAGATCAAGGCTGACGTCACTGCGCTCTGTGACGACGTAAGGCTGAGTTGTGATCTCCCAAAGATGAAGGCTGACGTCACTATGCCCTGTGACGAAGTAAAACTAGGCTGTGATCCTCTTAAGATCAAGGCTTACGTCACTGCGCTCTGTGACGAAGTGAGACTAGTCTGTGATCCCCTTAAGATCAAGGCTGACGTCACTGCGCCCCGTGACGACGTAAGGCTGAGCTGTGATCTCCTAAAGATGAAGGCTGACGTCACTGTGCCGTCATCTAGGCTATGAGCCCCTGAAGTTCAAGCCTGACGTCACTGCGTCTATGATGAAGTAAAGCTGGGCTGTCATCCCCTGAACATGAAGACTGACGTCGCTACGCACCATGAGTAAATAAGGCAAGCTGTGATCCCTGTAG
>CM031595.1:173316950-173319450 GCA_018398815.1 Conus ventricosus
TCGATTCAAGATGACTCTGAGCATGATTTTACTGGTGTGGCTAATGAGACTTATTGTTCTGTAGTTCTGGCATTGGCGTAGTTTTTCCCTCCTTGGATGGCCCGTGCCAAATAATTGATTGGCGGGGACCCCACGTGCATGTTCATTTCGTTCGCTCTCGTCACGTGTTGTGGTTCTTCTTTTCGGGAGTCAAGTTTGCGGTTTTGACTCACCTTAAAGGAATTTGGGTGTGTGTGTGTGGTTTTGGGGTGTGCGTGCTTTGCGTGCGGGGCGTGCGTGCGTGCGTGCGTCTTGCTGCGTGGTGTGTGTGTGTGTGTGTGTGTGGTGTGTTGTGGGGGTTTGTGGTGTGTGTGGGGGGGTTTGTGTGTGCGTGTGGTGACGCGCGCATTTCTAATCATCTATCGTCTAGAAAAAATTTTCTATCTATCTAGAATATCTTTCATTACTGTTATTCCTTCCCCACACACACAAAACACACAAACACACAACACACACACACCCCAAAACACACACCACCCAACACAACACACACACACACACTAACCACAACACCCACACACACACACACACACCCCCACACACAAACGCGCATCCCTCCCCCAAAAACCGCACACACCGCGCGCGCGCACAACAACCACACCACCCCAAACACAACACACACACACTTACACACGCCCACCCACACACACACACACACACACAACACCACCCCAACACCACACACACACGCACGCACGCACGCACGCCGCACTCCCCAAAACCATAATAACCCCGCAACACCCCACAACAACACACACACACACCACACACACATACACACACCACACATACGCACGCACGCACACACACATACACAAAACCCCCCACATTTCTTATTTCCTTTAACCATCAACACAGTCAGAGACACTCCAACAATCATCCACCCATAAATGCACCCAAAACCCATGCACCCCCAAAAGGGGAAGGAGAGGGGGAAAGAAAGAGAGAAAGAGGAGGAGAGAGAGAGAGGGGGGTTGTGTGTGTGTGTGTGTGTGTGTGTTGGGGTTTTTTGTTTGGTGTGGGGGTGTGTGTGGGGTGGAGGGAAAGAGAAAAGAGAGAGAGGGGGGAGAGGGGGAGAGAGGGGGGAAAAGGGAGAGGGAGACAGAAAGACAAACAGACAGACAGACAGAAAAAAAGACAGACAGGAGACGAGGAGAGGAGACTCAGACAGAGACAGACAGACAGACAGACAGACAGACAGAAAAAGGCAGACAGGAACAGAGAGGGGGAGAAGGAGAGAGGGGGAGGAGAGGGAGAGGAGAAGAGGAGAGAGACAGACAGACAGACAGAGAAAAACGTATGTATTCAACAAGTGCACTCGTCCACAGCGGGGCAGGGGTGAGCGGGGGAACACGGTAACAGACGGGGCCCCAAAATGGACAGTTTTTATCTGTTTACCGGGGGCCCCTTCCCAAAATTTGTTGGCCCCCCCCTACCCCACACAAAGCTGCTTTGTATGTAGATGGGGGTGGGACGGTGGGCTTTAAAACCGCTGAAATTTCACGCTAGTGACACATTTTATTTCCTCGATTTTCCCGGGTCGCCCCCCCCCCCCCCCCCCCCCCCCCCCCCTCCTCTGTCTCCCTGTCCTGTCTCTGCTCTGTCTCTCTCTCTCTTCTCTCTCTCTCTCTCTCTCTCTCTCTCTCTCTGAAGTTGTAGAATAGAAAGGACAGATGGGAAGAATAGGCACTGCCTAAAATTCTACCCTTGAGTAATAAATTTTTTGAGTTTGAGCTTGAGTCTCTCTGTTTCCTCCCAAAAGATTCTCTAAACTCTCTCTCTCTCCCCTCTCTCTCTCTCTCTCCTCTCTCTCTCCTCTCCTCTGTTTCACTCCCAAAGAGTCTCTTTCTTCTGTCTCTCTCTGTCTCTCTCTTCTCCTCCTCTCCTCTCTCTCTCTCTTCTCGCTCTCTCTTCTCTCTTTAAAACTCTCTCTGTTTCACTACCAAAAGGGTCTCTCTCTCTCTTCTCTTCTCCCCCTCTCTCTCTTCTCCCCTCTCCTTTCTCTTCTCTCTCTCTTCTCTCTCTGTGTTTTTTCAAAAACCAAAGAGTCTCTATCTCTTCTTCTCCTCTCTCTCATCTCCTCTCTCTCTCTCTCACCCCGGCCCTCTCTCTTCTCCTCTCTCTCTCTCTCTCTCCTTTCTCTTTTCTTCTCTCTCTTCTGCGTACCGTACTTTACCTAATACTCCCCTTTCCCTCCTATTCCTTTTATTTCTACCTTCCGCTCGATCCCCTCCCCCCCCGCCCCCCCCCCCCCCCCCCTTTTCCCACACCAAAACCCCACACACCTCTGCCACCCTTCTCTTTCTTTTTTTTTTTTCCATCGATTCGTTCTGCTTTGCCACTCCTACTACATGGCCTTCCCGGGTGTGCCCAGCGCACAAAACAACACCCTACTCATTTTTATATTGAGGGTTATGAAAAAAGGAAAATGCTGATACTTAGGCTTCGAAAGAATAAACAT
>CM031595.1:173334450-173346950 GCA_018398815.1 Conus ventricosus
GGAAGGATGAAGGCGGCGGAAGAACAGGGACAAAGCTCCGACTTCCATTCTCTGTGCTGTGTCCTGGACAAAAGTGGACCTCGGACAGGTCACTGTGGCGTACGGCCAGCCACCAACAGGCCCTGAGAATTTTCACCTTCGTTCCACCCCCCCCCCTCCCCACCCCCACCCCAACCCCACCCCCAGCCAAATGTAAAGTGCGGTTAATTAAGCGACGCATGAAAATTTTTAAAAAATAAACAAATAAAATTAAAGCACCAACGCCTCAAAAAACGTGATTCGGAAGTAGACGTGAATCAACGTTACCAAATAGTATTCAAAAAAAAAAAAAAAAAAAGGAAAGAAAAAAAGAAAGAAAAAGAAAAAGAATTGAAAAACAAACAAACAAACAAGTCAGTAAAGTGTTGCTTTACTCTCAGTGCTACAGTTCCTACCCTCTTTTTTTTCTTCTCCGCCCCCCCCCCCCCCCCCCCCCCCACGTTTTTTCACTTCTTTCCTTCGTTCCATATCTTCCTTCACGAGTTAGTTGAATTTCATGAAAAATGAATGATTGTGAGGTTGGCACTCAAGGTCTGAGCAGCGTATTGCGCTAAGGCTGTAGGTCAGACATCTGCTAGGTCGTAGCCACGAGACCCTCGTCTTCCATTCTCTCATCTTAGGTGTTAATAATTCATTGATCCATCAGCTTCAAATCAGGCGCAGTGTGGTCTCAAAACTTAGCAGATGTGGTGTCGTGTATATGGACTGGTCCGCACACAGTGACGCCTCCTTGATGAAACGGGAGGGGAAAAAAAGATACTCATTCGTGTTAATGTTGGCAGCATTAAGTTGTTTTGAACCTCAAAATAAGTTGTACTACATCTGGGTAACCGAACCCTTTCTTCCACTGTAAAAAAAAAAAAAAAAAAAAAAAAAAAAAGGGTCATCAGTCCTTCGAGAAACGGAATGAAAAAGAAAGGGCAAAAAAAAAATTGTAAAGAAAAAAAGAAAGAAAGAAAAAGAAAAGAGAGAAAAAAAACCTTGTAATAAGCCCGCGGGCTATAGGCCTCCATAACAATGCGTTATTGTTTGTGCATCTTGTTCGTTCTTTTTGCCCTCGTGCACAACTTTCCTTTTTCTTTCTTTTTCTCTTTTCTTTCTTTCTCTTCTTCTTTTTTTCCCCCTCACACCCCCCTCCTCCCCCCCCCCTTTCCTCTTTCTTCCCACTCCCCCCACCACTCCTCCACCCCGTGGCAGATATAACAGAAGCTTCTGACCTTACGTATTGAAACGATTACTGAGCTTTCTGATTTTTCTTTCTGTTTTTTTTTTCAAATTCTTTTTGACTTTTGAACGATTTTCAGATATCAGAGGACATGAAAATAGTTACATTGTCTCGATTCAGTTGTTTGTTGTTTTTTTTTTTTACTTTTTCTGTGTGATATTCATATTGAAAGTATATCTTTTATTCGAGAGCTCATTGTTTATAGACGACATTAGATCATCCTCTCTCTTCTTCCTGTCTCCCGCACTAACTCGACCCCTCCCCGCCCCCCACCCCCCCCCCCCCCCCACCACCACCACCACTGCCACCACCACCACCACTCCATCCACTCCTGTTTTCTTTTTTTTTTTTTCTTAGCTGTCCCTGTTGTTGTTTTTTAAATTCTTGTGCATCCGCTGAATGCGTGCTATTGAAAGATTCTCCGTTTGATCTTCTCATAGCGAGGTGAGTAAGAAACCCGTCAACAAAGCCAACCCCTAAAGACGCCAACTCACGGATCCAGAAGTTGCTGGTTCGAATCCTGCCAGATCCAGAGGGATTAAAAAAAAAAAAAGCATGACAGCAGAAGCGCATCTTGGAGTCATGACTTGGATGTGCCCCCCCTCCCCCCCCCCCCCCCCCCCCCCTCCTCTCCCTCCCTCCCCCCACGCCTTCTTAGAGCGTAAGGAGTTCCGGGCCGAAACGCTTGCTCGAGGGGGCGGGAGAGGGGAGGATTTCTTCTCTGAGGACCTTCTGCTGTCAACCTCTCCCGAGAGTTTCTTCCAACTGAAAGACGATGGAAAGCACCAAGGCTGCCTCTCTGGTCAGATCCTGTAGGTGGCGTGGTTAGATGAGGGGTATTGGTGGTGTGGTGGTGGAGGAATATATAAACAATTTCTTGGCCGCCTTTGAAATAACAGAATCCAGAAAATGGAAAGGAGATCGACAACAACATAGCAGATCACACACACACACACACACACACACACACACACACACACACACACACACATGAAATGAACAAAGCGAAAGTCGATTCATATTTCACGATTTCAAGAAGATATAACATTTTTTCACTCTCCCCACAAAAAAATACTGAACTAAAGAATAAAAGAAAAGGATGCTAGCTTGCAGATTCAGTCTTTTTTTATTTTAATGTTTATTATGTGAATGCTTGGATGTGAACACTCCTTTACAAAAACAAAACCAAAAAAAAAGCAAGAATTGTGAACATTGCTGAATACTATGTCCTCATTATGCTGCATTCACGTCCTGACCCCCACCCTCCCCCCCATCCCCCTCACCACCCTGAAAAACACACAGAAGCATTACAAACAGTTTTTTCCACCTAGTCATGATCATGACTGAAGGGGGGGGGGGGGGGGGGGGAGAGGGGGAGGGTGCTATATATGTCACGATAAAACGGAACATTTTTCAGACCATGTCTGAATAGAAAAATTTAAAAAAAAAAAAAAAAAAAGAATATTATGCACACTATATTCTTCAAGCACGTTCTAGAAGCGTCAACCAGTTCAACATCCTACATTATCAGTCAGCCAGGTACTAGGGCTGGTGTTCCACACAAACCGGCACCCCCCCCCCCCCCCCCCCCCCCCCCCCCCCCCCCCGCACTAGAGGAAGCTTGGACAGACGACTTCACTGAACATCAGTCTCGCAATTTCAAAAAAAAAAAAGAATCGGGAAGCGAAGGAACCGAGGAAGCACATAACATGAAACCAAAACAAGTCTCCATGAAAGCTCGCTGGCTTGTAGTTCATGAACGCTTTCCAGTGAACAGTGTACAAACAACACTGCCGTCAGTGTCAGTGAAATGCCAGCCACCTCTTCCCCCCTGCCCCCCCCCCCCCCCCCCCCCCCCCCCCCCCCGCCTACTACTACCAGTCCACAAACTCCACGGTCATGACAGATAACGCATCACTGGTAGTGAGTGATAAGGTGAGAGCTCATCCGGGCCATTCACACATGTCCAGTCCCGAGCAGCGGTCAGTCACTCACAAGGCGGAGAAGAGTCCAGCTAAGCCATACCCCCAAATTATACAGGGGGTGGGAGGTGTGTGGGGGTGGGGGTGGGGGGAGGGCCTGATACAAACCTATGGCATCTGCCTCCCCCCCCCCCCCCCCCCCCCCCCCCCGAGTTACTCATCTTTCGGTGGAATTCACTTCAATACACGATCATCATCCATACATCTTTCAGGCTTCATTTTAGGCCCTTGTTCTAGAGAAGAAAAAAACAACAACCTCTAAACCTTAAATATAGCATGCAAACAGAATAAAAAGTATACGTCAACAAGAGACACACTTTGAAGCAAGTCAAGACACGCAGTTCGTATTGTTTCAGCAGTTTCTCTCTCTCTCTCTCTCTCTCTCTCTCTCTCTCTCTCTCTCCTCTTCACTCCTTCCTCTCCTCTCTCTCTCCTCTCTTCTCTTCCTTCTTCTTCTTCTTCTTCTTCTTCTTCTTCTTCCCCCTCCCCCCTCAATGGACAGAAAACTACACTGTTCGATGAATCCGTGTGGATGAAATGATGGGAGCCGGCATGTACACAAAATCAGTTGCAAATAGTTAGTACCGGACGTTTTTATTGCTATTACAGCCTCATTATGTTGAGATAAACATTTCAACTATCTTCTGACGTACACAAGACGATGCTGCATATCTCTAGTGGCTGAGGTGAACATCTGCTTTGTTGATGAGATAGTCGTCCACGGTTTTCCTAACTGCTTTCAAAGTCAGACCCGGCGTTTTAAACATAAGAAGAATTCGTCTGTAACCAAGTTTGTTCTGCAGCAGAGAAAAATGACAGTTTAAAACTAGCCCTGCCACTCAGCTGGCGAGCTACTGTGGTCAGTTGCGGTCAGGTCAGGTCAACAGAGAACTACAGTGCAATGCGAGATCACACGCGGCTGTCACCGGAAGACCACTGTGCAGAGAAGACCCGCACCGTGATGTCAGACGCACGTCTTCTTCTATCTCCTGGCTTCAGCTTGCTTCAGGCATCATATTTCAGCAGGCAGCTGCTTGGAACGGCACTCGCCGTCGTTAGGACGTTACATTCTCCAACCCCACCCCCACCCCCTGCACAGTGTAGACAGGAGCCCAGAGCGTCCGAGAGATCCCCCCAAGGACGCCACATTCTCCCCATGCCTGCACGGTGCAGCAGGGAGAAAGGACAGTGGCCAGGTCACAGCGCCAGCTGACCCACACTCCTGCAGGGGTTGTGGGGGCTTCGGTCCCAGATTGTCGTCTGCTTCACTGATCCTGCGCACAGTACCGTCACCGGAGTCTGGGTTCCTCTTTCACCAGAGGAGGGGACCCTGCTCCTGAAGCTCCGGCCCCTAGACCCCCCACCCGGCCCCCCACGGCTGAGGGAGGCGGCGGGGAGCTGAGGCTGGTGTTGTCCTGGCTGTTCTCCGTGTCGCTGCCTGAGGAGTCCTTCTTGCCGCACGCCGAGTGCGTCTTGACGTGCTTGGACAGGTGGTCGGAGCGCATGAAGCGTTTGTTGCACGTGGGGCAGGCGAACCTCTTCTCTCCCCGTGTGAGTCCTCAGATGGCGCTGCAGCTCGTCGGAGCGCGTGAACCTCTTGCCGCAGAACAGCCAGTTACAGACGAAGGGCGTTCCCCGGTGTGCCAGCGCAGGTGGGCCTTGAGGTGCGAGGTCTTGTTGTACACCTTGCCGCAGCCCGGATGTGGCAGCTGTGGATGTTGCGCTTCCTCAGGTGCTCCCCGGCGGGACCCAAGCGGTCGGCCTCCTGGCAGTTGGGGCAGTCGCAGGTGGCGCGGCCCGTGTAGCGACGGGACGACCGCGGGCTGGCCAGCGAGGGACGGGGCAGGAAATGACTGACGGAGGAAGCCGCCGCCAGGGGGTCCGCCTGGGACGGCAGGATGCCCTTGTAGGTGTCCTGGAAAAGGTGCTGCCCTTGAGACAGCAGGGACCCGGGGCGGAGGTCAAGGGGTGGCCCAGGGGACTGCCGTAGTCCGCATAGTTGGACACGTTGAGCTGGGGTGGAGGGAAGAGGAGTCGGTGAGCCAGTTGCCTGCCCCTGCGCTGTGCACGTTGTGCGCCGCCGTGTGCACGTCCCACCAGGACCCCGCGCCGTTCATGGCCGCCACGTTCATCTCCGCCGAGGTCTTGAGGCTCTGCGGGGCCGGGGGTGCGCCGCCGACATGCCGGGGAAGGGCCAGGACTCGTAGTGGCCCGTGACGGAGGGCACCCGCCCGTACATGCCGCTGAAGCCTGGGGCCGTGTTGGTGCCCAGTCCCGCGCCCTCGCCGTGCATCTTCTGCAGGAAGGCCGCCTGCTAGCATGACAGGACGGCGGTGCTGCCGTTATTACTGTTGTAATGATCATCAAGTGTAGCAGTCACCATAGTTGTAGTAGTAGTTGTTGTACTAGTCGTAACAGTTCTTGTGGCAGCAGTCAAATTATTGCAATGGTCACCAGGTGTAGCAGTCACCACAGAAGTAGTAGTTGTACTGGTAGTAACAGTTTTTGTAGCGGCAGTCAAATTATTGTAATGATAACCAGGTGTAGCAGTCACCACAGTATTTGTACTAACAGTAACAATTGTTGTTGTGATATTAATAGTGGTAGTTGCACTGTAGCAACAGCTGTTATAGTGATAGTAGTAGTAGTTGTTGTACTAGTACTAACAGTTGTAACAGCAGTCACATCATTGTAATGATTATCAGATGTGCCAGTCGCCATAGTAGTAGTAGTTGGTTGTACCAGTAGTAACAGTTGTTATATCAGCAGTCAAATTCTTGTAAGGATTATCAGACATGGCAGTCAAGTGGTTGTACTAGTAGTAACAGTTGTTGTAGCAACAGTCACATTATTGTAATGATTATCAGACGTTGGAGTCGCCATAATAGTTGTACTAGTAGTAACAGTTGTATCAGCAGTCAACGCAGCATAACCAGTCATAGTGGTGTGGTGTGTTAGTAGTAGTAGTAGTAGTAGTAGTAGTAGTAGTAGTAGTAGCAGCAATAGTAGTAGTAGCAGCAATAGTAGCAGCAGCAGCAGCAGCAGCAGCAGTAGCAGCAGTAATCGCAGTGGCAGTAGTAGAAATAGTGGTGGTAGCAAGAATAACACACACACACACACACACACACACACACACACACACACACACACACAAAAGGGAAAGCATTCAAATATTTCAAGCAATCAATGTGAATTTGATTCCTCGCTCATCCTGCTTTTACGATCATCGTTTTCTCAACTGTACTGATCAAACAAAGAAAAGCAACAAGTGCCTCACAAGTTCGAACTTTCGATTTCTGTACATGCCCAGTGATAACATACTGATCTTCTGAAAGGCAATCACACGCGGATCAGCTGACAAAATGTGCACTTTGGAGGTAGTTCAAGGTTTTATTTCTATGGCAACTAATTTTCTAAGATTTGTAGAAACATGAACTATACTCAAGAGAAAGCGAAACCTGCGTTCTTTCTTCTTTTTTTTTTTTTTTTTTTTTTTTTTTCAAACAGTAGTTTCCCTTGATTTGGGCAAAAACCTTAATTAAAGAATGCATGACACAATCAAACGACACACGATCGAACACAGAACTCGTGCAAAATACATTCAACCGCACTATACAATAATAAATAAATAAATAAATAAAATTTTCAAAAAGGTGCGAAGTAACGTTATCTTAATACACAAAACGAAACAAATAAGTAAGTTTTCGACAAATGTCTTCTTTTAGTCATTTTCATGCAGACTGTGAGCTAGTGAGCAATGTTCTGTGCATTGTTGATGTCTGTTGTTCTTAACGTTTGAAGAAGACGAAACATTTGTCGAAATTTTATTGGTATGCTTCATGTTGTGTGGAATTAGCATTACTTTGTGCCTTGCATTTGTATGTTTTTGTACAGTTTGGCTTTTTGTGAAATAATTGCAAACTTTATTTTTCAATTGGGCATTGTGTATAGTATGCATCATTTTGCTCCTGGTTCTGTGTGTGTTTGTATACAGTTCGTTTGTTTGGTTGGTTGGGTTTGTTCTCCTTCTAAAATGGTCGAGCAAAGTTACAAAATTCATCTATACTTTAAGGCTCCGTATTGAACATGATTCTATTTTCATTTGTTTCTTTGTTGTTTGTTTGTTTTGCTTTGTTCTCCTTCTAACATGGTCGGAGCAAAGATAAAAAGAAAATTTCTCTCTACTTTAAGGCCGTGTATTGAACACGATTCGATTTGTATTCCAATACTGTTCACTCCAGTAACAGAGTCAGAATGCCTCAACGTGATTATATCTAAATAATGACGATGGTGATGATGATAACAATAATGATAATGATAATAATAGTAAGAAGAAGGAGAAGAAGAAGAAAAAGAAGAAGAAGAAGGAGAATAATGATAAGAAGCACGTACAAATTAAGCCCTGGGCCATGATCTAAATTTTGAAGATCTGACGACTGCTTACGTAAGTGCACGAAATAAGTAAGTGCATGAAATAAGTAAATCAATTATGAGAAAGAAAAAAAAAAGAAAAAAAAAACGGAGTACAGCCCCCTACCTGTGAAATGTTGTCACTCTGAGAAGACACAGTGGTACTCGGGTACAGGAAGTGCTCGTTGCCCCCATAAACCCCCGGGTTTCCTGCCGGCGCCGGGGCCGGCGAGCGACTGTAGCCTGACGTCAGACCGTTCGACTGCATGCTGAGCGATGACGTCAGAGCCCCAGACACGCGAGGTGACGTCAGATGGAAACCGGACACGGGGTGGAGGAGGGCACGACACCTGCCTTCTTCCAAGGAGGAAACCCTTGCCGACTGTGGCCTCCGCGAGGGGAGGGGGGCTCTTGCTAGTGATTTTGCTGCACTGGGCAGCCAGCATGGCCAGAGGGGTGCCTCCGAATGCTTGCGAGTCCTGCAGCACAAGGATGTCGGTCGTAAATATGACGTCACAGTTCCTACAAAATGACGTCAATAGTAAAACAAGATATGCGAGTCCTGCGCAATGACGTCGGTAGTGAACAAGACGTCACAGTTCCTACAAAATGACGTCAATAGTGAACAAGACGTCACAGTTCCTACAAAATGATGTAAAAAGTATATAAGACGCCACAGGTTCCTACAAAATGACGTCAATAGTATGTAAGACGTCATAGTTTCCCACAAAATGACGTCAAGAGTAAATAAGACGTCACAGTTCACACACAAAAATACGTCAATAGTAAAGTAAAACATCATCCGTTCTGTCCATTGACTGTCAATGGGATGGCTGGTCCTGCACAATGACGTCAATTACGAATAAGACATAGATCCAATAAAAATAACATCCATAATTCATATCATAGGTCCTGCAAAATGACGTCTTCATAAAATATCATTGGAATTGACAGTAAATCCGCTAGATAACAGGGACAAAGAAATAACCAGACAAAACACGACGCGTTTCAACCTCTCAGGTCTTCTTCAGGCAAGATAAACAACGTTTAAATCTTCACGTGAAAAGTATGAGCATAGTCATCATCGATAGGATGATATTACTCAACGTATATATAATATTCATGCCTTGTTCATAGTTCAGTTTTGTTGACGACTATTACACTCTGGAGTCAAAATGGACGACTATTATACTCTGGAGTCAAAATGATTATTTCAATTTTCTTTTTACCACTAAAATGGTACAGCGCATCCAAAATGAATAATATTCTTTGTGCCATACAAATGACATCTTGATATTTTTTTATAGTCTTTTTAGTGTAACAGAGCGGCCGACCACGCGGGCCTCTTCATATGCAGGGTAGAAAAAAGTGATATCTTGATACAGTAGTAATAGAGAAAGGCCTTATTAAAGACGATGGACAGGCACGGCTATTCTGATGAATAACACGGCAACACATCAATTATGTATCTGTGGGTATGTCAGGCTTGATCACTGGAGAGAGAGAGAGAGAGAGAGAGAGAGAGAGAGAGAGAGAGAGAGAACCGGAGTAGGCGTGATGATAGAGATTTCACATGCAGGTATGTGGGTAAGGAAATAATTTTTGTTCCAGTTCTTCCCTCTCCCCCCCCCCCCTCCCCCCCCCCCCTTTTTTTTGTTTTTGTTTTTTTTTGTTTATGTTAAAGTGGACTTATTTTCTCCATGCTTCTATTTTCTCATTGCTCCAACACTCTTTCCACCTCCATCCCCATCACAATTCTTCCCCCTCATCCACCACCAATCAACCAGTCAATCAACCTGACGACCTGAACGCTCTCTCTCTCTCTCTCTCTCTCTCTCTCTCTCTGTCTCTGTCTGTCTGTCTCTCTCTCTCTCTCTCTCTCTCTCTCTCTCTCTCTCTGTCTCTGTCTGTCTGTCTCTCTCTCTCTCTCTCTCTTTCTCTCTCTCTCTCTCTCCTCTCTGTCTCTGTCTGTCTGTCTGTCTCTCTCTCTCTCTCTCTCTCTCTCTCACCACACGTGTTCCCACCACTGCCACGCAGAAGCCTCATCCACGAACTTGCGGAGTCGGACATGGCCGCAGCCCTGACATTAATGACCCATCGACGCCTGCACGTGCTAACCGCTCTGTCGCATCGATCCGTTCTCACTTTGAACTCACACCAAACTGTCGGCAGTGATTGGGTCTCTCACTTTGAATTCACACTCAACTGTCAGCCATTGCCTGGTTTCTCACTTTAGGAAAGTTGTCGGCCCTGATTGGTTAAGCTACCTCCACACCACCACCATCACCACCAACCCCAATCTTCTCCAGTTGCTCCAAGCTGGCGGTTCAAGCGCGGCAATTACTCTTTCAAGCGTTGAAGGGCGAGCGCATCTTGTTCAATCGACAAGCCCCAGACTTCAACGGTAGCCGCTGCCTTTTCGTACCGCTAAACTTCACTCCCGTCATTACTACTACCACCACCCCTCTCCCATCAACCTCCTTCCACTTTCTCTCTTCTCCTGGATGTGTGAGTGGTTAAGGGGGGGGGGGGGGGGGGGGGGGGAGAGAGAGAGCTTTGTTGCTTGTTTTCAAAACCTCCGCCGCAAAGCGCTCGTTCCTGTCTTGAGGTTCTTGAAGGGGTGAGAGAGAAGCCGGGGCGCTCGCTTCAAGTTGGTTTGCAAGCTTGTTCATCGGCAACCCACCCCCCCCCCCCCCCCCCCCCTCTGTTCTAGCGGCGTTACTACTAACGGGACACGGGGGCAATATCAAAGACAAGCGTGGAAGAAGAAGAGTCTTCAAATCCAACCGCGGGATGACGTCATCGGGCCAGCCGCTGATGGCCAGGTGAAAAACGGGACGAAGCCGGACAAGACAACACACTACAAGTTCAGAAGTGACGGAGTTGGGAGAGGCAGTTGTCGGGGTGGGTGGGTGGGTGGGGGGAGGGAGGAGGGGGTGTTTGGAGGGGGGGGAATACCTCTAGGTGAACTGCTTGTTATTGGCCTTTGCTCGGCGGAGCGTTCAGGGTGGGGATGGGAGTGGGGGCGGGGGGGGGGGGGGCGTGTTACACACTATCAGCTAGGGGAGGAGAGCGGTGAAGTGGAGGGGGGGCGTGTTCCTGCCCGCCCACCTCTCATACTCCTTCAGACCCTCTCGATCTCCTTCACCCCTCCTTATTCTGTTTCTTTCTTTTTCTTTGTCTTTCTTTCCTTTTTTTTTTTTTTTTAACTTTCTCTCCTTCCATACCACATGTTCTCATTTCAACACCTACCTCTTCATGTCCTTGAGCCAAAGCCAAGTGAGAAGAGAGCCAAGACGTTTGGCTTTGCCTAACAGCTTTTTAAAAGGAGGAGGAGGAAGAAGACAAATCTCCCACTCCTTGCTCTCGACGCCAAAGATAAGGTGTTCCTAGCGGCGGCGCAACTAAACTCCCCCCCCCCCCCCCCTACCCCTTTACCCTTGGCTTGAAGCTGTTGTACGTGTTTATTGACTAAGCTGGACCTGTGGTCTACATACGTTGCACTGTGGTAGCGGTGCAGTCACTGTGGTAGCGGTGCAGTCACTGTGGTAACGGTGCAGTCACTTGTGGTAACGGTGCAGTCACTGTGGTAACGGTGCAGTCACTGTGGTAACGGTGCAGTCACTTGTGGTAGCGGTGCAGTCACTGTGGTAACGGTGCAGTCACTGTGGTAACGGTGCAGTCACTGTGGTAGCGGTGTGGTAACGGTGCAGTCACTGTGGTAACGGTGCAGTCACTTGTGGTAGCGGTGCAGTCACTGTGGTAACGGTGCAGTCACTGTGGTAACGGTGCAGTCACTATGGTAGCGTGCAGTCACTGTGGTAACGGTGCAGTCACTGTGGGAACGGTGCAGTCACTTGTGGTAGCGGTGCAGTCACTGTGGTAACGGTGCAGTCACTGTGGTAGCGGTGCAGTCACTGTGGTAGCGGTGCAGTCACTTGTGGTAGCGGTGCAGTCACTGTGGTAGCGGTGCAGTCACTGTGGTAGCGGTGCAGTCACTTGTGGTAGCGGTGCAGTCACTTGTGGTAGCGGTGCAGTCACTGTGGTAGCGGTGCAGTCACTGTGGTAGCGGTGCAGTCACTTGTGGTAGCGGTGCAGTCACTTGTGGTAGCGGTGCAGTCACTGCGGTAACGGTGCAGTCACTTGTGGTAGCGGTGCAGTCACTTGTGGTAGCGGTGCAGTCACTTGTGGTAGCGGTGCAGTCACTGCGGTAACGGTGCAGTCACTGTGGTAGCGGTGCAGTCACTTGTGGTAGCAGTGCAGTCACTGCGGTAACGGTGCAGTCACTGTGGTAACGGTGCAGTCACTATGGTAGCGGTGTGGTAACGGTGCAGTCACTGTGGTAACGGTGCAGTCACTGTGGTAACGGTGCAGTCACTTGTGGTAGCGGTGCAGTCACTGTGGTAGCGGTGCAGTCACTGTGGTAACGGTGCAGTCACTGTGGTAACGGTGCAGTCACCTGTGGTAACGGTGCAGTCACTGCGGTAACGGTGCAGTCACTGTGGTAACGGTGCAGTCACTGTGGTAGCGGTGCAGTCACTGTGGTAGCGGTGCAGTCACTGTGGTAACGGTGCAGTCACTGCGGTAACGGTGCAGTCACTGTGGTAGCGGTGCAGTCACTGCGGTAACGGAGCAGTCACTGTGGTAACGGTGCAGTCACTGCGGTAACGGTGCAGTCACCTGTGGTAGCGGTGCGGACATTAGCTTCCACCAATGGTCAGATCCTTAGCAGCTTCATCTTCATTTTTCTTTCAAAGGAAGTTCGATTGTCTGACAAGGAAATGAGGAAGCCCCCGCATGGAGATGTGTTAAAAAAAGCTATGTCCCACAGTTCTCTCTCTGAA
>CM031595.1:173351950-173359450 GCA_018398815.1 Conus ventricosus
CCAGTCCTGAAGCCTGGAGCCAGTCAACCAAGGGCATCACCATCAAGCAGTGCTGAAGAAGACGTGAAGAGACTTTTTTCAAGAACTGTGGTGTGGTGTGAAAGCGTGGTTGTGTGTGTGAAAACCTGGCCAGGTAAGAAGTCATTTTATTATAACCCGGGATTAGGAAGTATTGATCTTTTATGTTCTGATATTTCATTGTGTGTGATTTGATTGTTCATGATTAATTATAAGTAGCATAGAAATTGCATTTCTTGTTCTCAGTCGTGTTAGGAGAGAGATGAATGCGTGACATCCCATTCCCAGAGAGAGGCGAATGTTTGATGGGTGCATGAGTGTGCATATGCGTGTATGAGTGCAAAGATAACCTTGGTGTGTTAAGCCTGACTAATAATACATCAACTTAGTGCACTTAAGCAATACCATCACGATTTCCCCCGTCCTGGACACACATACACACACACACACACATACATACACACACATACACACGGGTGGGTGGGGGTGGGGGGTGACAGAGACAGACAGACAGGCAAAGACAGACAGGGAGAGAGAGAGAGAGACAGAGACAGAGTGAGAGAGAGACAGGGAGAGAGACAGACAGAGAGAGAGAAAGACAGACAGACAGACAGACAGATAGACAAACAGACAGGCAGACAACGGCAGTCAGAGACAGAGACAGAGAGAGAGAGAGAGAGAGAGAGAGCCACAGACAGAAGGAGACAAAGGACCCGACCCACAACAATACAAAGAGCCCCCTCAACATGTATTTTTTTCAACAGTGGCCAAAAAGAAACAAACAGCCCAAACCTAACCACCCACAACAGACCACTCACAACACACCACTAGCACCCAAGGGATCTGGTGTAGACGTCAACCAATCAACAGCCAACACACCAGTCAAGCGGTCAACACACCACCCACCACCTACCGCCCCCCCCCCCCCAACTACCATCCCACTTCACCCACCCCCCTCTGAGATCGGCGTCACCCGATCCCACTTGAAAGCCCAACAGCCGGGTACTCGTGCGACATGTAAGATGGCTGCGCTCACCTTTAGAAGTTTGCCCGAATTTCCGCCACATCCGGCGGGGGAGGGGGGGGGGGGGGACTTTGTGAGGATAAACCCACAGTTCTTTTAGATTTCTCCTTTGAAAATGGTTTATGATGGCTAGGGACAAACAGGGTTTGGGGGCTTTATCTTGTTTGTTTTTCTTTCTCTTTTTTTTTCTGAAATAGGATTGGATGGCGAGAAGTTCTCGTTCCTTCAATATTGACATAACTTGTCGAGGAAATGAGCCTTCATCGCTAACAGGATGAAGGAAAGAACGAAATATATCACGGGATTGCCGCTATCCGCTTTTTTTATGAATTATTTTCCTAATGAAGGAACACAATAAATCTTTTCTTACGTGTACGTTAAAGATGGGTTGCAAGGTTGAGTGATTCTTCCCTACCCTCCCCCCCCCCCCCCCCTTTCCCGGACCCTGTTCAAAAATATAAGTAGTAGTAGTGGTGGTACAAGTAGTAGTAGTAGTAGTAGTAGTGAATCTGAAAGCGCCCCAAAAGCTCATTCAAGAGGAATAAGTAACTTTTAAAAACAATCGTTATATTGACATACAATTAGTCGTTCTTTCACTGAATTTTTTTTTTTTTTTTTTTTTTTGTCAGTAGGCGGATGACCCCCTGACTCCTCTCTTTCCCCTCCCCCTCAGTAGGCGGATGGACCCCTGACTCCTCTCTCTTTCCCCTCCCCCTCAGTAGGCGGATGGACCCCTGACTCCTCTCTCTTTTCCCTCCCCCTCCATCTCCTTGTTCAGAACTGGGCGTGTTGTACATCATTCATCAAATACAAAGTCCTGCTGGACTACTTGTCTACTATTGTAAATCTCTTCTTTTTTTAAATCACACACACACACCCCATCTCCTGGAGTAGGTTATCCGCCCCTGGTGCTTAAATAATAACAGCTAAACCGATGAGCCCCCGTACCAGATATATTCGCGTGTTCGGTGTTGTGGGTAGATACTTTGGCAGGATCCAATGATCAATCATGATGAACGGTCTTCTCTCTCAAAGCAAGAAAAGAAAAGGAAACGAAAGAAAGAAATGAAAAGAAGTTCATTATTCCGTGTCCCATAAACGAGATATCTTCCTGATCGTGAAAAGCAGCTGGCACAGAAAGAACACACAATGAGTCTGGGCTCCTCCTTCTCACGTGGTATGGCTGTCACTATTTTGCCGCTTTTCTCTTTCCGCCTTTTTCTTTCCGTGTATTGTATGGGGTGGGGGGGGGGGGGGGGGGGGGGGGGGGGGGGGGGGGGGGGGGGGGGGGGGGGGGGGGGGGGGGGGGGGGGGAGTGCGCTTCTACCTGTCCAAACCTGATGGATTTATTACTCCCCCCCTCCCCCCCTCCCCTCCACACACACACCCTAACCGAGACACCTCCTTTCCGTTCGCCCTCATTCAACCCCCCCCTCCGCCCCCCCCCCCCCCCCTCCCCCGCGCCGCTTCAAAGTCTCTGGCACGTTATAATTGCTGTATTATATTGATGCTTTAGTCTTTCGTTTTCATGTTTGGATATTGACCACAGGTTTCTCTCTCTCTCTCCCTCCCCTCTCTCTCTCTCTCTCTCTCTCCCCTTCTCTCTCTCTCTCTCTCTCTCTCTCTCTCCCTCCCTCTCTCCCTCCCCCCTCTCTCTCTCTCTCCCTCTCTCTCTCCCTCCCCCCCCCCTCTCTCTCTCTGTGAAAAGAACAACAGAAACAAAAGAGACAGCAGGACAAAAACACAAGGTTCCCGATCTTGGGGTGGTGGTGGTGGTGGTGGTGGTGGTGAGTGGCACCGCTGCCGCTTTGATCCGGCCTGGCAAGGCAGCCGCCTCCACTTCATCAGCAGCGCGGACTCCGGCCACTGTATTAGAGCCCAGGCCAGCCACCACCCTGCCCCCGTGCCCCTCTTCCCCCCTCCCCCCCCCCCCCCCCCCCCCCCCCCCCCCACGGTGTCAAAGGCCCTGGCTCATCCCTGTCAATCCTCATTACTTTTGCCCCCTTCACATGTTGAGCCCCTGCCAATGAAAAACCTCTTTTCAGTTCCTCCCAAAGACCGGCCACTGTCTGTGGTTAAAAGCGCGGAAGGGGCTCCTCTTCCCCCCTTGACTTTCATCCCTCTCTTCAGGCGCTACAATCGGCCCCGGCGCCCCCAACATAGCAAGCGGTGGCGTCGGTCGTCGTGGTCGTCGTCGAAACCAATAAATGATCGAGCAGCGGCCGCGGAAATGAGGACATATTCGCGCTGTCAGCCAGGCGAAAGCAGCGTTTATGCCTGATGCCTCCGCGGGGCCCGACTTGAAAGAGCCGGGCCAGAGAAATGGACGATAAATAATTTCTGGTCAATGATTGCACTACCTCCCAGATTTTCAGGTGGCGGGACGAGCTGGAAGGCCATTGTCGGCGGGAAAGAGTCAGCAGGCGTGGGGGAAGGAGAGGGGGGGGGGGGGGGGGGGGGGGGGGGGGGGGGGGGGAGGGGGGGTTCTTTGAGGGGTTTTCAACAGACCCTGTCCACGGCGGGGTTCTTTCCAGGCCATCCGTGACATGGGTGAGCAGTCCGTCCCTTCATGGAACACGTTTCGGGGGCAGACCAAAGGAGAGACGGATGGATGGACGGACGGACGGTCGGTGGCAAGTGGGAGAGGGGGGGGGGGGGAGTGGGTGTGGTGTGTGTGGGGGGGGGGAGGTGCGGAGGGCAGCAGATCTGATCTTCCGGCGTCAGAGAGCAGAGGTCATGTCATGTGACGACCGCTATTCACCACACCATCTAACTCCTCACTTGGACTCGGTGATAAGCTTTTCCTCCCTGGTCCACTTCCGACATCAGGTGACGACAGATCGCCTGCCTGTTGCTGGCTCTCACGTCCTCTGCTTAACCAGCTGGTGACTGACTTGAGCGAACATCTTCATGTCCTCAGACTCTGCGGACCGGGCCCTGGAGGGATGGGCAAGCTCTATGGTGCATGTTTCATGTCCATAGACTCCGCAAGACTGGGCCTTGGAGAGATGGGCAAGCTCTATGGTGCATGTTTTCATGTCTTTAGACTCTGCAGACCTTGGAGAGATGGGCAAACTCTATGGTGCATGTTTTCATGTCTTTAAACTCTGCAGATCTTGGAGAGATGGGCAAACTCTATGGTTCATGTTTTCATGTCTTTAAACTCTGCAGACCTTTGAGAGATGGGCAAACTCTATGGTGCATGTTTTCATGTCTTTAAACTCTGCAGATCTTGGAGAGATGGGCAAACTCTATGGTGCATGTTTCATGTCCCTAGACTCCGCAAGACTGGGCCTTGGAGAGATGGGCAAACTCTATGGTGCATGTTTCATGTCCCTAGACTCCGCAAGACTGGGCCTTGGAGAGATGGGCAAGCTCTATGGTGCATGTTTCATGTCTTTAAACTCTGCAGATCTTGGAGAGATGGGCAAGCTCTATGGTGCATGTTTTCATGTCTTTAAACTCTGCAGATCTTGGAGAGATGGGCAAACTCTATGGTGTATGTTTTCATGTCCCTAGACTCCGCAAGACTGGGCCTTGGAGAGATGGGCAAACTCTATGGTGAATGTTTTCAGGTCTTAAGACTGCAGACTGGTCATTGAAAACAGGGACGAGGTCAGCTCCTACGTGTATATTTTCAAGTCCTCAGGCTCCGCCCCCCCCCCCCCCCCCCCCCCCCCCCCCGTAAGGAATGGAGGGCGATCTCTATGTACATGTCTTCAGGTTCTCAGATCTCGCTGACCGGACCTTGAAGGGAGGAGTAAACTGCACTGTGCATGTCTTCAGACTTCGGAATATTGCACCTGGGGTGTGATTTTGATCGTCCTGTGTGTGTGTGTGTGTGTGTGTGTGTGTGTGTGTGTGTGTGTGTGTGTGTGTGTTTGTTGTTGTTGTTGTTGTTGTTTTTATTGTGGTGGTGGTGGTGGTAATGGTGTTTATTGGTTGTGTTTTTTTTCTTGATGATTAAGCGATCTTCCCACCCCTTCTATCCAAACCCTTCACCTCTTCTTTCTGTTTGAACGATCGTGCAAAGCTTTCAAACAGATCGAAGCTGAAAGTGGTCGTTTCATAAATGATGACTGGTATGTTGTGAAATCCTGAAAGCGCTCAGATCGGCCCCTCTGGTAAGAAAACAAAACTGAAATGACTGTCAACGATAAGGTCATTTTACAGTCCCCTTCACAGCCAAGGTCCGCGCTCACACACGAACGTCTGCTAACAGGCAAACCGTTCATCCACGCAACTTTCATTTCTCTCCATGGAATCTTCAGCGCCAAGATAAATAACACTTCTTTATCCTTCTCTATCCGCTGACACGTGCGTGAGCACGTGTGCACGGGGCAAGAAAAGTGGGAGACGGGGAAAAGAGAGGGGGGGGGGGGGGGGAGAGGGCAGCAAGCGAGTAAATAAGAGAGAGAGAGAGAGAGAGAGAGAGAGAGAGAGAAAAGAAGAAGATGAAAGCTCAGAAGACACTTGCGCCATTGGACAATGCGTCCTCAAAGTGTCTGCCGATGCACACAGACTCCAAAGCCGGCCATTGTGTCAGACGGTGTTGTCTCTACGTGGGATTCCCCCACCAGCCAGCCATTTCACGCCAGGGTCCGAACTCAGCCCCGGGATTGATCCCCCAACCCCTACTCCCGCCCTCACCCCCTCCAACCAAGAGACCCGACCCGACCCGACCCCCCCCCCCCCCCCCCCCCCCCCCCCCCACCCCTCCTGTTTCTTTGTTCATACCCCCCACCCGCCGACCGTGCATTACAAAGCTTTCAGTCAGCCTCGTACGTGAATGTCTCTGCCAAGACCCAGCTCTCTACTGTAGGAGAAGGGCTGGGGGTGGGGGTGGGGGTGGGTGGGTGGGTGCTGGACCTAGCAATGAGCAAACAGGCAAGGTGCTTGCCCCTTGGACTTTGAGAGGGGGCGGAATTTTTTCTCTTTTTTTTTTTTTTTTTTTTTGGGGGGGGGGGGGGGGGAGGGGGGAGGGGGGGTAGAAAGGAACAGAAAGAAAAACCGTAGCTGACGTTGCAGCCTTGGTGGCTGGTTGCAGCTTGGGAGCGGAGGGGGGGGGGGGGGGGGAGTAGGGAGGGTGGAGGAGGAAGATGTGTGTAGAGAAAGTGGGGGGGGGGGGGGGGGGGGGGGGAGGACTACGAAGGTTGTTTAGATAGCGTGGAAAACATGACGTTAGCAGAGTTGTCTTTCTGTGGATTTCCCCCGAGGCTTTCAGCTCGTCACGTGGACGACACTTACATTCTTCATCATCACCGGGTCCAAGGTCCGCTGTGTGTGTATGTGTCGAATCCGCGCGCGAAAAAAAGATTAAAGATAAGTCCTGGATGATGTGGAAACGTGTTCATGATGACATTCGGTACATTGCCTTTCTGTTTGACATGTTTGGTTTGGTTGGTTTGTTTCCATGTTAAGATCAACTGCATCAAATCTGCTTAATCGCATCAACTTAACAGTTTCAGTTTTTCCTTTTACATTTTTAGTTGCAAGTGAGACGACTGCAGGCGGAAATCTAAACAAAATTTAAATAAATGTTCGCGAACCGCCAAGAAACACGTGGAATAACGAGTCACAAGACAAAACACGACGCGTTTCGACCTCTTAGGTCTTCTTCAGACAAGGCACGAACAAATACGACAATGAAAATGAACGGATTTTTCACTTAGCTTAGATCTTTTCAGCGCAGGGCAGGCAGGCGTTTACAGATTTTGTTGTCTGTTTAAGTAGCGTTCTAGCCTTGAGCACTACGTGAAAATATCAGTGAGAGAGAGAGAGAGAGAGAGAGAGAGAGAGAGAGAGAGAGAGAGACAGACAGACAGACAGACACAGAGAGAGAGGCACAAAGAGAGAGAGAGAGAGAGAGAGAACAGACAGACAGACAGACAGACAGACAGACAGAGACAGAGACAGACACACAGAGAGACAGAGAGGGAACTCAGAACTCAGTTGATTCACGTGGAGGCTATTGCCTTTTTCGAAATGACAGGGGCACAGAGAACATAAAATGCATCTAAGAACGAACGCATTGTCAACATGCTTGTTCAAGCATTTCAATTTCGATCTGTTATGAACTCGTGAGAGAAAAAGACCATCCAGTCTTTCTAGCATTCTGTAAAAATTCATACCCTGTGAGAGAGAGAGAGAGAGAGAGAGAGAGAGAGAGAGAGAGAGAGAGAGACAGAGAGAGAGAGAGAGAGAGAGAACGCGAACGCGAACGTTTAATTATAGCCTTAACCCCTCTAGAAGGGTGTGTAAACAAATTTCAATTACACTCATTTCAGAATTCTAAAAACATCATCAGTAACCATGCCAAAGAGAGACAGAGAGAGACAGAGAGAGAGAGAGAGAGAGAGAGAGAGAGAGAGAGAGAGAGAGAGAGAAGGGGGGGGGGGGACGCACGGCCAAAGCAGACCGCAAAACTCCCCCTTAGCCTGAGCCCCCCCCCCCCCCCC
>CM031595.1:173364450-173374450 GCA_018398815.1 Conus ventricosus
AAAAAGAAGAAAAAGGGCACGCGGGGAAAGTGGGGGGGGGGGGGAGGGGCGAGGCAGTCCTCCAATGGAAAGAGTGGGGGGTTTGGGGGGAAATAAAGGGGGGGGGGGGGGGGTCCAGAAAAGGGAATTGGGGGGAGAGGGGAGGGGGGGAAAAGGAGGGGGAGTAGACGGGGGGGAGGGGGGGGGGGAGGAGGGGGGGGGGGTTGGGGGGCGTGGGGGGGGGGGGGGGGCATGGTTTGGGAAACCTTGCCCAAAAATTTAGTGTGGAAGCTTCCTCACACCACACACCCCACACAACACACACACCCCAAACACAAAACCACACAACAAACCCCACACAAGAGAGAGAGAGAGAGAGAGGGGGAGAGAGAGGGGAGAGAGAAGGGAGAGAGAGAGGGGAGAAAAGACTCAAGACCCCAAAAATTTTAAAAATTACTAAAGGATAGAGATTTTAGGCGTGCCTTTTTTTCCCCAATCTTCCTTGTTTCTAAAACATTCAATTTAAAGAAACTGAAACATGTGGGAGGGGAGGAGAAGAGAGAGAGAGAGGGGAGTTTGAAGAGAGAGAGAGAGAGAGAGGAGAGTTTATGATGATGATGATAATCTTTTTTTTCCAAGGAAAACAGAAAACCCAAAACACATGCTTTTTTTCATCCGGCCCCGGGGCCCCGTTAGGGCCTAAGTATGACTACGACGAAAACTTAAAAAAACTTTTAACAAACACACATAAAATTCACAACTTTAAAAAGGTTTATGCCTTAAACATTCAGGCTTTGATGTTTTAAAAGGAAAAAAAAACGTTTTAAAACAAAAAACAAGAATAAAAAAATTGATTAAAAAAGAAGAAAAGATTGCACACCCCAGATTTTGGGAATAAGCGACCCTCCTTTCGAAGGGGGAGAGAAAGAGAGAGGAGAGGAGAGAGAGAGGAGAGAGAGGAGAGAGAGAGGGAGAGAATTACATTCCTTTTGTAAAGATTTAACATACAACAAAACGGGCTAAGAATAAAAACTAAGAAAATTTTACAAGGCATCAATAATTTTCAACATTTTTCTTTTTTTGACATTTTTAAAAATGGGGTTTTATAAGGCAAAACGAAACGAACAATAAATTATCAGTAACCCAGCAAAAAATTCCCCCTACATAAAATAATTTTTAACATTTATTTTTCATGATGCGTACGGTAAAATTGTGTGTGTTGTGTGTGGGTGTGTGTGTGTGTTGTGTGTGGTGTGTGTTTTGTGTGTGGGTGTGTGTGTGTGTGTAGTCCCGTGGGTGTGTGTGTGTGTGTGTGTGTGTGAAGAGAGGGGGGAAAGAGAGAGAGAGAGAGGGGAAAAGAGAGAGAGGGAAGAGAGAGAGAGGGGAGAGAGAGTGGAGAGAGAAAACGAGAGAGTTGCCTTTTTTTTTTTCCCTTCCCCCCATCTTTGTTGTTTTCTTCTTTACCATTCATACACTCCCCCAAATTTACAATTTTTAAATTAAGCAAAAACCATCGAACGCCCCCGTAGTTAACAAAACAGAGAGAGGAGAGAGGGGGAGAGAGAGAGAGAGAGGAGGAGAGAGAGAGAGATTATAATTCCTTTTTTCTACCCAAAAAAATCACTTGCAAAAACATTACTAAAAATTTTTGAAAAAAGAGCATACTTCAATATGTTTCAACAGAAAATTTCCGGACACACATTTATCCCTTGCAGTTACAGTCTCAAAGAATAAAAGTTTTAAAGGGCCCTCAAATTTTTTCCCGGGAAAAAATGCCCCAATAAAACCAGCGAAAAACAATAGTCTTTCATCTTTTAATATGATTTAAAATTTTATATAACCAATAGTAACCAAAACTCACATTTATCTTTAATCTTTTTTTTAAAAAAAACAGGGAAAGGAAAGGGGCGAAATTCAGTTTAAATATGCAGCAAAACAGGGGTGTGCCCTGGTTTATGTTTTTTTGGGTTCTAATAGCAATGGTCTGCGTGAAAATGTGTGATTAGTTTTTCCCCGAAGGAATTTTGTTTTTTAAAGTACATCGGAAAAAGTAGTGGAAGTGGGAAATTTCCAAAACCCCGCTACCCGAGTAAGGAAAAAGCCCTTTATTTAAATAATTATTCTAGGTGTGGGAACCTTTGGGAAATTTGGGGTTTAACCCCAGGGGGTTTTTGCAAATTTTTGGGTGAAAAGTTTGGGGGTTTCAAACCCGATGCAATTTTTCTTTGGGGTGGACATTTGTTGACAGCAAAATTTTTTGTAACGGAAAAGCCCCCCCTTTTGTAAAATTTCCCCCTTTACTAAGCTAATATTTTTTAAAAGAATGCTTTAAGTGCCCCCTTTTGTAGACATCTTAAGAGGTTTTTATGGCATTTGCACTAGCAGAAACAAATAGTGTTTAACAATAATTGATTTTTAAGAGGGGGAAAAAATGTTTCGTGTAGGAACAATTTTCCCGGGATAAGGTTTAAGAAATTTCTTAAAACTTTCACAGCTGATATGTTTGTCGGATAATTTTATTTACATAAACTGCGAAGGGGTTTTGAGACCAAAAAAAGATTATTAAACCCAAATTTTACACCTAGAACTCGATGGTATCCCCACCCCTTCAATTTCCCGATTATTTATAAAAAAAGAGGGGGGTTGTGGGTTATGTTTTGTCTTCCCCTGCCCTTTTTGTTTTTCGCATTAGTTTTTTTTTTTTTTGTTAGGAAATTTAGTGACATGTGACTTTGTTTGCACCAAATTTTCTTAAAGGGATTTGCATTTTTCTGTAATGAAGGGGAAAAAAAAAGCTTCCAAACTGGGGTACTTGTTTGGACAGTGGGATCAACACAAAAAAAAATTTCCCTGAACCCCAAAATTTTTGAGGGAGATCATTTATATAAAATTTAAACACAAAAGGGCCTAAAACAGAACCCCGGGGTACGCCATGTTGGATAGGTAACTTTTGATAAATTGTTGTTGGGCCAAACGATTTTGTTAGGGCTTTAGGAATGTTTTTATCGTTGGGAAAGGGATTTCCTGGTTTTAAAACCCTATGATAAAAGGGATTTTTTTTTTCATAAAATTTGTGGTCTTTTACACAAAACCTTTGCAAAATCAACAAACGTGCGCCCCCAATATTTATTCTCTTAAACCTGGCTAGCCTTGATCCTAGGTTTGTAAGCCCCGGGATACAAGAAATTTTTCCGGAAACCCCCATTGATTTTTATTTAGAGGTTGGAGGAGTCAAATGGTGGGCAAAGAGCTTAATTTTTGTGTTTTTTCCAAAGGGGTTGGGGCAGAATGGCAAAAGGATATAGGTCTGTATTCGAAGGGTTTAATTTTTCTCCAGATTTTAAAATAGGGATAACTTTTGCAAAATTTGAACTGAGCGGGAAAGTGCATTTATCAATGCATAAAATTTTAAATGTAGGGAAGAGTTTCACATATAACGGTGCCTGAAGTTTTTGTATTTTTCCATCAATCCCCTCAAGGTCCGCGGGGTTCCCCGTCTGTTTTTTAAATGGCATAAAGCTTGGCAAACTTCACAACTGTCATTGGTGGGGAATGGTGTTGCTGGACGAATGTTCCCTAGCATTGCAAAAAATTTTTTAATTTTTTTAAAATTTATTTGAAGTCAATTCTTTTTTTTGACAACGGTTCTGCAACTGTTGTAAAGTGTTTTGGGTTTAGTTTTTTTGGTGTTTTTGCTTTGGGAATGGGACTTGCTTTGACTGTGAAGTTTTAAATTTTTTAAAAATTTATTTATTGCAGCCAAATGGACTTCGAAATTTTTTTTTTTGGGGTTTCAATTCACGAAAAAAAAAATTTATTTTTGCTGTCCCCTTTTAGTGAAATTTACTTTATTAAAGTTTTCCTTTTAAATCCATCCGACTTCCCTTTTTGCCCTTTAAGCAATCTTTGCGTTAAAAAACCAAACAGCTTGTATTTCATCATCATCCACTTTGGGGTTTTGCACTATGTTTTTTAACCCCGACCCCGGTTTTTTTAATGGCGCATGCTTGTCTTTAAAAAAAAATTAAACGTGGGGTAGCCAGGGACTTTAACGCTTTTCTGGATCAGTGGGAATTATTTAAAAATTTTAAAGGGGGGAATTTATGAGGTCTGAGAAAGGGGAAACTTCTTGGAAGTGTCCAAAAGATCTGTAAGTGATAAGGGTTTTTGGCCAGTTTTAGGAATTTTGGGTTCCACTTCTTTTCCCCGTTTAAAGCTCCCGGAAAAATTGGGCGCTGTATCCAATTTAAAGGCACACCCTTTTTCCCAAGCGTTTTGTGGTTCAAAAGATTGATTGGTCAATTAAGTTTTGCTAGTGAAAGTTTTCTTGGTTTTGGGAAGTCTATAATTTGGGAAAAGTTGTATGAGGTAGTTTCCCATCTGACCCTGATGTTTGGCCCCTTCAATAGTTAATTTTTTGAAATCACCCAAAAGTTTTTAAATTTTGTGGCTTTGGCGATGCTGCCCCTCCATCATAGTCGTAAACCCTTTTCCCCCTCCAACCGCAAATTTTCCCCCCGGGGGTTTTGAAAAAACAAAAACCTATTTTGGGTTGGTTTTTTTTTGGTTTCCCCTTCAACTTGTTTTCAACCATAAATGCTTCAACCAGATTTTCCCCTGGGTTTCGATATATAAATCCCATTTTGGGTTGGTTTTTGGGTTTTTTTTCTTTAACTTAAAATTTCTAAACCCAAAATGCTTCCCAATTTCCCAAAAAACCTTTTAAGTTTATCAAAATTTTACGTTTCCCCCCTCAGAGAGAGAGAAAAGAGAGAGAGAGAGGAGAAGGAGAGAGAGGATAAGAGAGGAAAAGGGGAGGGAATTTTATACCCAGGCCCCAAAAATGGTTCACAAAATGTCATAAAAAAATCGACAAATAGAGTTTTTTTTTGTTTTTTTGTTGTTGTTGTTGTTTTCTTCCTTTAAAAAAATCTTGAAAATTTAAAAAACAAGGTTTTTTTTTGTTTTTTTTCATTTTTTTCCCCCTAAAATCGTCAAACTTCATTGGGTTTTAAATAAAAACAAAAATATGATTAAAATTTTTAAAACTTGGGAAAGAAATTAATGAAATAAGACAAAATAAAAAAACAAAATGACATAAATTAAAATGCAAAATGAAGTAAAATCGCGTAGCCTTTTATTTTTCTCTCCAATGAGAGGATTTACTCTAGTTTGCCTTCTTTTCGTGAAATGTTCCGTGGTTAAAAGAATAAAAATAATTAAAAAAAAAAAAAACAAACGACAAAAAACCGATTTGTGAAAATTTTGAGGAGCCCGTGTGTGTGTGTGTGTGTGTGTGTGTGTGTGTGTGTGTGTGTGTGCGCGCGCGCGCGCGCGCTGCTTTTACGTCACATTCCGTTTCCACATCAGTTTCGTATCCTTGTTGTTATCAACTACATTACAAAAACAAAACAAAAAGCAAAAACAAAAAATGTCGAAAGCAGCATTTGCTTGGAGTCATGGGCCCGTAATTATTTCATCATGGGAGCAAGAGTTACCCTACTTGTTTCGATTTACATTAAAAAAATTATATTAAAAACAACAACAACAAAAACCACTTAATGAGTCAACCGGGAAGAGATTTGCTGCAACGCAGGCACTTGCAACAGGTGCATGTTGCAGTCTTTGTATCTCAATTGCAAGCATCTTCACACATTGAACGAATCACGCAAAGTCCGACAAAATACATGAAACGTTTGTAAACAACAAGGACAGAGATGGGGGGGGGGGGGGGGGGGGGGGGGGGGGGGACAACACCACACAGACAAAGTTTAAGCAATGCAGCTTCTAAATTCAGCTCCTTTTTGTTTAACATCCACATCATCTTTAATGTAAAGAAGGAAAAACGTGTGGTGCTTTGTTTGTTTGTTTCTTTGTTTTCTTTTAGGGCGAAGGCTCAGAGAGGAAAGCTTTTCGACTTAGGTTCAGCGGTTTCAATAGTGTTTAAGCCAGCCGTGTCACAATATTGAAAACGAACATTACATAAGATAGGATACAGGAAATTGTTATTTATATCAAGCCATATTTTAAGAGAATTTATACACCCAAAAAATCTGCAACGGATGTTTTATCTGAAGAATGATGCATAAATTACTACAATATAGCAAATAAGCAATTTGAAAACAAAAGACAACAACAACAACAACAAAATACAAGACAGCTGAGATGAGATGGAAGTTGTACAACCAGGAATGAGGGAGGGAAGGAAGGCACATAGCCAAGTCGTTATTATTTGTTTCCCCTTGCACCAAAAATAGTATCATCATCTGATTGGCCGACAGAACCCGCTTGCATAATTTCACTCCCCTTGCCCCACTGCCATCAGAGGTGGGGAGGGAGACTGCTGGTACAGTATTAGCCGTTGCAGCCCCCCACCCACCCACCCCCCACCCCCTCATCCCCTCTTCCCCTACGGCTTAATTAGGTCGGCTCTGTGACCAGGTGATCGGTGACGTAACACAAAGGGCAGGACAGTCAACCCATTGAATACAGCAGGTGATTGGACGTGAATGTTTTGAATTTGATCCTCTTAATAACACTCTCTCTCTCTCTCTCTCTCTCTCTCTCTCTCTCTCTCTGTGCCTCACGTGCATGCGCGCGCGCGCACACACACACACACACAGACACACACACACACACACACACACAACTCCGCATCGAGTCCCTACCAACCGCCAGAAAGTTGACAAACCTTGGCGAAATCGCGTGGCCCAACACACACAAAATTCAAACATTGTCATCTCTGATGCAGCGCCTTTTGCGTTTTTCATCTACTTTCGAATCGTTGAAGAAATATGATGGGAAGAAAGTCTAATTGAGTAGGCATACCATTTAAAAATGGAAGTCGGGGACCGAAATAGTTCAGCTGGTAGAGCGCCGGATTCGTGATCCTGGGGTCGCGGGTTCGAATCTCCGCCGGGCCGTTTCGGTAAAGGGGGATTTTCCCCTCGGAGTTAACATTGGTTCTGACTCCTTTTCCCATACAGTCCTTCGAATAAGATTATAAACCGAGGTTCCGTGTCTGAACGCACGCATAACATCTTGCACACACGTCAAATCCCATCACCAACTTTCGGACGAGAAGGACAGTTTGGCCGTTAGTATGGATGACACGTTACACATAGCATGCACCCTGCGTGAGAAATTGAAAGAATGAAGGAATGTAAGGATATTGAGTGAACAATATTGGACATTGACTGGATGACACGGGAAACGACTGAATGAAGCGTCAGCTCTCCAGTCGGCACTACCCTGGTAGGCAGCCCGTTGTGTAAACGAGTGTGGATTGTAAAGCGCTTAGAGCTCGGTCTCTAGCCGAGAATAGGCGCTATATAAGTATTCATTATCATTATTATTATTATTAAGTTCAAACACTGTCATCTTTGATACAGCTTCTTTGCGTTTATCATCTCTTTTTGAATCGTTGATGCAAAGAAGAAATATGATGGCAGAGAAATCGCGTGAGTGGGCATACTATTCCTCACGATGAGCCATGAATACTGGTATAGCATGTCCCTTCACTGATAATAGAGTTTGTAAGGAAATAGTCACCCTTGAGGGAAATCTCCATTGTTTCTCCATTTCCTTTTTTACTCCTCTTCAGCCACTTTTCTCCCTGTTCCTTCTCTGTATGTTGTGTGACGATGGACCTTCCCAGAAGCTTCCCAAACCAAGATGAGGGGGGGGGGGGGGGGGGGGGGGGTTAAGGCTGGAAGCTGGGATGGAGACTTTTAGGGAGGAGGGCGGAGGATGATGAGTGGGCGTAGTAGGGTTGCTGAGGGGTGGATGTGGGTGGGGGTGGGGGAGTGACTCAGGGAGGGAGGGAAAGGGAGGGAGGGAGGGAGGGAGGGAGAGGGGTGTAAAACGTTGAGCGGCGGACTCAGCAGACGATCAGTTGGCGACGCTCCATGTTGGCTTTGGAGCACACGACACCTCTTGTTCCCTCTATTATCCCTATTTAGCGAAAGCACACCAGCGGGAGGGAGAGGGGGGAGGGGGGGGGGCGGAGGGAAGGGGGTCGGGTTCAAGGGAAGTGTGAGGCTGGTGGGTGGAGTGTGGGGGAGAGGGCCTGACTGGTGCGTTCACTATCTCTCTCTCTCTCTCTCTCTCTCTCTCTCTGTCTGTCTGTCTGTCTCTATCTCTCTCTCTCTCTCTCTCTCTCTCTCTCTCTCTTTCTCTCACCCTCGCTTGAGGTCTTTCCATTGCCACCCCATTCAGTCATCTTGACTTGAGCAGGGGTTGCGCCGAGTCCAGCGAGTCACAGTTGATGGCGTGCTGTGTGCCCACACTGGGAGAGATGGGAGGTGAGCATGGCTCACGGAATTCCCGTTCTTTCTCGCAAGTCTTGTACAAACATTTCACAGTGGGTACTCTCGTAATATCTTAACTTCATTTCATCTGTTTTCTGACCTTTTCTGCACCGCTAACTTAGTCTGACGTCACGGCGGACATTCTGTATCAATGGTCGACTGAAGGACTGCAGATCAAAGGAAGAAACTTCCCCGAAGATGGAGTATGGCTGCCGTAATGGCGGGATTTAAAAAAAAAAAGGTCATACACACAAAACTCCACTGCCTGTCTATACAGGCAGTGTCCGCAGGAGTATCAGCCTGTCTATACAGGCAGTGTCCGCAGGAGTATCAGCCTGTCTATACAGGCAGTGTCCGCAGGAGTGTCAGCCTGTCTATACAGGCAGTGTCCGCAGGAGTGTCAGCCTGCCTATACAGGCAGTGTCCGCAGGAGTGTCAGCCTGTCTATACAGGAGTGTCAGCCTGTCTATACAGGAGTGTCAGCCTGTCTATACAGGCAGTGTCCGCAGGAGTGTCAGCCTGTCTATACAGGCAGTGTCCGCAGGAGTGTCAGCCTGCCTATACAGGCAGTGTCCGCAGGAGTGTCAGCCTGTCTATACAGGAGTGTCAGCCTGTCTATACAGGAGTGTCAGCCTGTCTATACAGGCAGTGTCCGCAGGAGTGTCAGCCTGTCTATACAGGCAGTGTCCGCAGGAGTGTCAGCCTGCCTATACAGGCAGTGTCCGCAGGAGTGTCAGCCTGCCTATACAGGCAGTGTCCGCAGGAGTGTCAGCCTGCCTATACAGGCAGTGTCCGCAGGAGTGTCAGCCTGCCTATACAGGCAGTGTCCGCAGGAGTGTCAGCCTGTCTATACAGGAGTGTCAGCCTGTCTATACAGGAGTGTCAGCCTGTCTATACAGGAGTGTCAGCCTGTCTATACAGGCAGTGTCCGCAGGAGTGTCAGCCTGTCTATACAGGCAGTGTCCGCAGGAGTGTCAGCCTGCCTATACAGGCAGTGTCCGCAGGAGTGTCAGCCTGCCTATACAGGCAGTGTCCGCAGGAGTGTCAGCCTGCCTATACAGGCAGTGTCCGCAGGAGTGTCAGCTGCCTATACAGGCAGTGTCCGCAGGAGTGTCAGCCTGTCTATACAGGAGTGTCAGCCTGTCTATACAGGAGTTGTCAGCCTGTCTATACAGGAGTGTCAGCCTGTCTATACAGGAGTGTCAGCCTGCGTACGCAGAAAGAAAAGAAAAGAAAAAGGAAGAAACGTCAATGACTCTTTTTGTTTGTTTGTTTGTTTTTAAAGGGACGATAAAAAAAGAAATGAAAAACGGTTTATTACGTCTCAACACCCAGTTTGCCACTAGTTATCCAACTATAAACAATACGAACACATGTGTGATGTATCAGCAAACGGTCATTAATGACACTAAAAGAGCATTTAAATCGTCGATAGACAGAAGCACTTGCAGAACACAGAAATGCGCCATACGATTTTGACGACAATGCACTTTCTGAGCTGTCGTCTGCGTCTGTGGCCTCTTCACATTTATTCGGATCCAGACTGATCTCCCTTTCCTGCCTTTGAGTCAATCGTGTTTTGTTGTTGTTGTTGTTGTTGTTGTTGTTGTTGTTTTTAAACATTTCTTTATTGAACAGATGTGTACATAACCAATTATTGAACTGAAGCAACGACAAGTAAATGCATATAATGTGCTCAGTGATGAAACATT
>CM031595.1:173379450-173386950 GCA_018398815.1 Conus ventricosus
TGTTGTTGTTGTTGTTGATACAGAGCACTACTGGTGACAACACGTGTTTGTATTGCTTTGATGGATGTCAAGCAGTTTTAAGTAGAAATGTGAGTGTGTGTGTGTGTGTGTGTGTGTGTGTGTGTGTGTGTGCGCGCGCGCGCGCGCGTGTGCACGCGCTTGCGTATAATCTGGTGTGTTATGTCCCCTGCATGACAGTATAATCTGGTGTGTTATGTCCCCTGCATGACAGTATAATCTGGTGTGTTATGTCCCCTGCATGACAGTATAATCTGGTGTGTATGTCCCCTGCATGACAGTATATCTGGTGTGTATGCCCCCTGCATGACGGTATAATCTGGTGTGTTTGTCCCCTGCATGACGGTATATCTGGTGCGTATGTCCCCTGCATGACGGTATAATCTGGCGCGTATGCCCCCTGCATGACAGTATAATCTGGCGCGTATGCCCCCTGCATGACAGCATAATCTGGTGTGAATGTCTTCTGCATAACAGTATAGTCTGGTGTGAATGTCTTCTGTATGACAGTACAGTCTGGTGAGTACCTCTCCTGTCATGACAGTATAATCTGACATGTACGTCTTCTGCATGACAAGATAGTGTTGTGTGTACGTCGCCGGCGTAACAAACTGATCGTGTGTGTGTACGTCCTTAGCATGAACGTTTACTCAAGTGTGTCGGTGTGCCCTGCGGCACTGAATATTAACCAGGGCGTGTGTGAGTGCACAATTACCATTTGTACTCTCGTTCTTCTTCCGTTTTTCAGTGGATATCATTTAAGCAATCTGCACACGTGCTCGCGCGCGCGCACACACACACACACACACACACGCGCATACGCACGCACGTTCGCACTCTCTCTCTCTCTCTCTCTCTCTCTCTCTCTCTCTCTCACACACACACACACACACACACACACACCACCGGAAGCCCTCAGCTAATCATCTTCCGTGCAACGCCTTGAATTCAACGACTATTTGGATCACGCTCAATTAGCCCTGAAAGCACGATGAATGAAAATGCCACAGATGCCCAAAAGCAGTAAACCACAGACGCATGGAACAATCGATCTGCGCAGACGCGCTGACCTTTCTCTGCTCCAAGTGCGGGTCGCTGTTTCTGCTAATATCGCCATGATGAGATGTTGCGGGTTTGCGCGGGCCATCTCTTTCAATAGTTTTAAGCTCTTTTTTTATAATTTCTTTTTTTTTTTCCTTTTTTTTTTTTTCAAAAGTCTAGGTCGATAGGCGTGCGTACTAGCCTACCCCGCCCAAGTTCTGGAGGTCAAACACGAGTTCTTGGTTATCGGGATCAGAACACATGAGCTGATTCTTGATTGATTTAATTACATGGTGGCAGTTTGAATCATTACTTCCTCTTACAATTTTTCCCCTCTCTTCTTTTTTTTTTTTTTTTTTTTTTTTTTTTAAATTTAGTCGGCAGACCAAAGTGCAGACCAATTGATTTTTAAACGGGCATTGGAATTCTGGAATCTAATTCGAAAAGTGTAAACGAACTCAGGCGATTCTATTCTTTTTTTTTTTTTTTTTTTTTTTTTTAACGGCTGGCAGATCTAAGTGCACACAAATTGATTTTTGGGAACGGATGTTTTGAGGTCTTGAATGAATCCTGGTTCGGAAAACGAACTTGCAACGAATTTTCTTCGGTTTGATACGACAATCTATATCGGGTTATCATCGGTAACACACGGGATTTTCGATCCGTGCGCCGAAAACTTACCGAGAGTTTTGCAATCTGGTTGGCCCAATTCTGAGAACTCTCATGCAAAGAAGGATAGTTAGCAAACAGCAGCCAGATTTAGACCTACTTCAGCATTATTCCTTTAGACTCTTTAGACGAGTCTATACCTATAGGCGGGAGGGGGGGGGGGGGGGGGGGGGGGGGGGGGGGGGGGGGGGCTTTTAGTTTTTGTCAGCTAATATGAATCAGTTGCAAAGTGAGACGAGGTGCAGGCGGAAATCTAAGCAAATCTTAAATAAATGTTAGCGAAACGCAAGAGAAACGTGGACAAACGAGTCACAAGACAAAACACGAGCGCGTTTCGACCTCTTAGGTCTTCTTCAGGCATGACAAAAAAAACAATAGTACAAAGAAAATGAACGAATCTGTCACTTAGCTTTCAACAGCCTCGTTTTCATTCAACGCCTACCTTGGGCTGAAGAAAGTTAAGTGACAAATTCGTTCATTTTCTTTGTACTATTTGTTTGTGTCTGCCTGAAGAAGACCTAAGAGGTCAAAACGCGTCGTGTTTTGGTCATGTGATCGTTTGTCCACGTTTCTCTTGGCGGTTCGCTAACATTTATTTAAGATGAGCTAATTGAAGCCAAACTTAACAATGGGGGCACGAACAATGGGGGTCATGCAAATTGCGTAGTCAGAATGATTTTGAATACTACATACTGCATACACATGCTCTGCTAGGGTGGGGACCGTGAGATTTATAGGCCTAATGCTACATGATTAACCGCTGAGCAGAAAAAGAACAAACAAAACAAATACGAAATGTAGCAAGAAAAAGATGAGGCATCGACGAAAAGCACATTAATGCAGAGATATTTTGGATGTGATTTCTTGAAAGCGTTAATTCCGTCATTCTTTTTCTGGCGTGACAAATGAGTGTCATTAATAATTCAAGGTGTGTGTACGTGTGTGTGTGTGCGTGCGTGCGTGCGTGCGTGCGCGCGTGTGTATGTGTGTGTGTGTGTGTGTGTGTGTGTGTGTGTGTGTGTGTGTGTGTGTGTGTGTGTTTCTCTCTTCGCGTGCATGCATGCATGCATGCATTATCATCATTATTCTTCATGCCATTATTTCCCTTCGGTCTTTTATGCACTGCTCGCTGTTGCTTTAGTCACACCCTAATGTCAATCCATACACACATTCGGCTCACAGTGAAGAGCCTATTAGTCATTTTATAGTGAAGAGCCTATTAGTCATTTACAGTGAAGAGCCTATTAGTCAGTTAAGGTCTAAATGGTAACGACCCATCACCTAATGGCCGCAGCGGGTCATTGTGTCTGAAGCACAGCACGATGGAGGGCGGCGCCCATCTCTCTCCTTCTGCCAGCTTCACGTTTCGTGACCTGAATCGGGTACCCATTCACTGATGGGTGGGCACACACGGTTTCCAAGTCGTAAAAATCCGACCCCACATGTGGCTCCAACTCGCCCCCTCAAGTCCATCAAGGCAAATTCTCTCTTATTGATTCATAATGAGGCTTATTTGAATGGTGATTATACATTAACGGAGCACAAATAGGTGTACTTGTAAAACGCCTAAAAAATATTATGATTATGATGATGATGATCAAACGAGGCAGTTATTAACAACACTTCTATCACACACCAACACACACACGCGCGCATGCGCGTGCGCGCGAGCGCGCGCGCACACACACACACACACACACACACACACACACACACACACGCACGCACGCACGCACGCACGCACGCACGCACGCACGCACACACACACACACACACACACAATGTAAGGCGTGATCCAAAAACCACGAGGTACCGATTGTTTAAACAATTTATTCAGCCTCATTACTTGTTCACTGAAACATTCACATATATGACCATTAATCATGTATCATCATTAAGATATTTGGTGCAGTATTTTCATGATATATTTCCAAATACATTATTACTAACGTATCATTATCTATTCACCAATCAATCGCATTAATTCAAGACTAAGCCTGGTATTACAACTAGCTTAGGTGCTGGCAATTGTTCATAACTAACATTTAGTTCTGTATCAGTATCGTATGTAAATATTGATGATGATTCCTTTTTAGACCATCGACACCACCACCACCACCACCACCACCATCACCACCACCCCTCCGCCCCCTACAACACCACCCCAACAGGCCACGGAACTTAAGAAAAGTATACGTGAACCTCAACCGACAAGTACTGTTGTCGTTTCTCATGTGAGAGTGGCCGTTTTCTCACGTCAATGTAGTTGTCTTAAAGCTAGGGAGCCACAGAGATCTTTCATGAGGCTACGTATATAGTAGATACAGGCCATGCCTGAACACACACACACACACACACACATTTCACTACATTTGGCATTCACTCTACCTTCATGTTCACTTGTCCAGACTTCATTACTTTTTCCCAACATCATATCCTTTATTTCCCCAATTCATTACTATTTTCCACGCCATAAGTCACTCGGCCAATCTCAGCCAATGGCCAACAGATAGCAAACTATCCGTACTTTTTTTTTTATTGTGCGTACGCTTCTGGGTGTCGTTTGAACTGTTGGACGCAATAATACAAAATGGCGGATCATGCGACTTGGAAGGGCGATAATCCCACACACGTTGCTTCGTGTTTCCCTGTTCCCTCGTCACGACTTTCACAGATCAAACTGAGGGGACCTAAAATTAGGACACAAAGACAGTTCACTAACGGCAGGATGAATGTTTGCAGTTTGCATCGCGGTGTTGACGATGTGAGGGTGATGAATGTTTGCAGTTTGTGTAGCCGTGTTCACGATGTGAGGATGATGAATGTTTGAGGATTGAGTAGCAGTGTTCACGATGTCAAGATGATGAATGTTTGCAGTTTGTGTAGCAGTGTTCACGATGTGAGGGTGATGAATGTTTGCAGTTTGTGTCGCTGTGTTCACGATGTCAGGATGATGAATGTTTGCAGTTTGTGAGGTGTCGGCTCACAATCGGGAGTCATGTCTTGTCTGCTGTGGTTGTACTGGAGAAATTGTACACAGCGCCAATCACACCGTTGCCTTAGTGTTTTCCCTACAGCCAAGGTTTATATTAGACAATATTAGATAGGAGAAGATATGAACAACAGTTTCAAAAAGAAAGGTTGTGAAAAGATTAGATAAAAATAGGAAAAGGTATAAGCAAGCAGAAAAATGGTGAATACTTAAGGCCGAACACAGGAAGAGGAAATTTCTTTAATGGCAGAAAAGTGGAAAACAGCACGAAAAAGTACGAAAGAACAGCAAAGAATACGATAAAGGACAGGAAACAAACTGAACGGAAAAAGGACCAGAAAAAGAAACAGAGGAGAAAACGTATGACAAGAGCAGAGAAATACAGGAAACGGCAGCGAAAAAAAAAGGTTGAAAAATGGATATAAAGTAGAAAGAAAAAAAAAGTGGCACGAGGTAGGAAAAGGAAGACAGGGTCTGAAAGGAGTCATTTAAAAAAGTAAAGTACGAAAAAGTAGTACCGACTGCACGCACTTCAGCACAGTACACAGTATTCCTACTCCCCGCACGCGACTGTCCACAATCCAGGCTGGGGGCGGGGGGGGGGGGGGGGGGGGGGGGGGGGGGGGGGGGGGGGGGGGGGGGGGGGGGGGGGGGGGAACAAGGCAGGTTTATAAACAAGGCGGTAAAGTGTCGGGCAGAGAGGGGCGGGGAGGCGAGAGGCTCCCAGCAACTCCAGAAGATTGCCAGGACAGCGAAGGACGCATTAATTCTGGAAGGTCCCTGTGCGAGAGAAAGAACCAGAGGACGAAGGAAGACGCCGCCGCCGCCGCCGCTTGCTCCCCGATGCTCTTACGCCGATTGGAATAATCTGTTTAATCAAGCCCAGGCCAGGCCGATGAATGACTGGGGCTACCTGCTTTGCATCATTACATGGTGCGCGCCTGCTGCTGCTGCTGCTGCTCGCCCATTTCCTCCATTATCTCGCTGGCCAGGGACTCCATCTCTCGCCCAATGCTGTCAGCGGCGCCAAATGGGGCCACGAGCTGGACGGGTGAACTTAGGGGGTTTGCACACGTAGCAACTTTAGAGAGAGAGAGAGGATACAATATATATCTAGCGTGTCAAAGCCTTCAGCATGATTCCGTCTGCTTGCAACTTCCAGAGAGACTGGATGCTATATATCTAGCGTGTCAAAGCCCTTCAACACGATTCGCACTTCTTGCAGCTTCCAGAGAGACTAGATGCAATATATCCACACAGTCCAGGCTTGCGGGAACGTGATTAATTCAGACTGTTTGCAGCTGCAGAGACTGAAGATCATCTATCCTAGGAGTCCACCTCACAAGATATGCATCTTAAACCGGGGCTCAGTACTGAAAGCTTAGTGTTGAAAAGTTAGAAACGTTATCCAGTTCGGTTATCTTCCCTAGATATGTTGTAACTCGTGTGGTTACTTGCCTTCCACTTCCTGAGAAAATGGCGGTGGTGTGTGTGTGTGTGTGTGTGTGTGTGTGTGTGTGTGTGTGTGTGTGTGTGTGTTGTTTTCTTTGCGCCGAAGCCAATTCAAACGTAAATTTGATTACAGTGGGTGTGTCTGAGTTAGAAACACAACCCAAAACAGCGAACACGGTGAATGACATATATGTGAGCTAAACTAAAACGCGTCACCGTCAGCTGAGTAAAAGAATGAGGGAAAAGTATCCATTCGTCAAAAGTGTGAGTGACAAACCGTCGCGCAGTCCGAATCTGCACGAGTGCTGGGATGGTGGCAAAATGAATATGAATGCATGGTTGAATGTCTGCGAGTGCAGGACCAGGCAGGTCTGTTCCTTCGTCACAACAGAACCCTGCTTATTTACGGCGACGTCTGAGTCCTGTCGCCTTTCCACTTAGAAATGGCATTCTTCCTTCTGTCACATTTGAAGAAAAAAAAAAAAAAAAAAAAACTCGCTGGCTTTCAGGATACAGAATGACGAGTCTGTATTGAATGGAAGCGCTACTGATCAGTTGATGTTCTTTTCAATCAACTGCCTGTTTTCTGTCATTCCATTCTTCTTTATTTCTGTGTTATCTTCGGTGCCATTGTGTGTCGGTGGCATTGCACCCACGCCGCTCATTCCTATCCCTCCAGTCCGTCCGTCCGACCCGCCGCAGCTCCGGCACCGGCATCCACAGGGGAGCAGTCAATGTCAAGTCGTCAAGAGGCAACCCACCGAGAGACACTGCACTACTGCCGAATCACTTCGTGGGGTTCAGTGGCACATGTTCGATCCAACATACGTTTTTTTTTTTGGGGGGAAAATTTAAAAGGGGGGGGGGGGGGGAAAAAAAAGGGGAAAAACCCCCCCCCCCCCAAAAAAAATTCCCCCCAAAAATTTTTTTGGGGGGGGGGGGGGGGGAAAAAAAAAAAAGGGGGGGGGGGGAAAAGGGGGGGGTTTTTTGGGGGAAAAAAAAGGGGGGGGGGGGGGGGTTTTTTGGGGGTGTGGGGGGGTTTTAAAAAGGGGGGCCGGGGGGAAAAAAAAGGGGAAAAAAAAGGGGGGGGGAAAAAAAAAAAAAAAAAGGGGGGGGGAAAGGAGGGGGGGGAAAAAAAAGGGGAGGGGGGGGAAAAAAAGGGGGGAAAAGGGGGGGGGAAAAGGGAAAAAGGTGGGGGGGGGAAAAAAGGGGGGGGGGGGGGAAAAAAAAAATTTTTTTTGGGGGGGGGAAAACCCCGGGGGGGGGGGTTTTTTAAAAAGGGGGTTTTGGGGGGGGGCCCCGGGGGAAAAAAAAAAAACCCCGGGGGG